>CM043018.1:14412612-14740113 GCA_023690525.1 Holotrichia oblita
TCGGGTAAGGTATTCGTCATACGTTAAATACAAGCTTCCACCTTTGGTCTTTGTAAAATCTTGTCAGTGGTTAATATAATTTGAACATTTAAAATAACTTACTGTACAAGTAATACGCCTACATTAACTTTAAAGAGATGTACACTCAACTATTTAAAGATGTACATACATATATACGTATGTAGTACTTGTATTAAAGAGGTAAAAAGAGATAGATTAAAACTAATTAAGAAGATAACTGACTAAAGCAGCAAGACATTACGTGCATACGTTGAGTCAGTGTTCTGAAACATCCGCTCAAATCTAAGGAATTACAAGTGCCAGGTGTTAAATGTCATGTTAAGTTTGAAAATAAATAAACTCAACTTTATTATTTCGTTTTATATATTACTTTTAAACACCTTAAGGTGTGCAGAAAAACAATTATAAATGAAAAATACTGTTGGAAAATTTCGAAACCTGCATTATGAATTGTGGCCATCGAAACACAGCTTTTGTGTGCAGAAGCGTTGTTCTGAATTGCCCCAGTTATAATCTAACCACGTGATAAACAATCTATAAAGATAATTCCTTTGGCTTCCCAAAAAAACTGTTGCACGAAATTTTCGAGGGGTGGTGAGCCCTTCTGCTTTCATTCCATGCTCTAACTTTTTGATTCAGGCTCAAAATGGTGAACTCATATTTCATCTACAGTAACGAATCTGCTAGGAAGTGTTCAGGATCTCGTTTAATGATGACCAAATTCCTCCCATCGTGCAGCCACCTTTTCGAGACCTCATTTTTTATGTACATATAATGGTTTCTACACTATCTGTTAAAAAGTCACAAGTCTGGAGTATGAATTTTACAGTAATTCGTCTATTTTTCGGGACCAGGTCATGGACCAGATCAATGTTTTCTTTGCAAACTTTTCGTCCATTTTGTTCACAGGTTTCTCTGCCAAGTTTAAAGTCTCTTGTACAATTTTTCACCACCTGACATAAAGATACAGATTCACCCAGTACTTCTTGCGGTGATAAACCTTTCTATTCCGTCCCCAACAACATCTCTTTCACAATTCGCCCGAAACGCTTCACTTCAACACTTTTAATGTCGATGGGAAGTCTGTTATACAGCTTCGGGCCCCAATAATCCACCGACTGCTGGGTTAGCTTTAACCTGTGGCGATTGATGACAAGAGCGTCTTGTTTCGTAACTATGCACTTGGGAATTAGTCTTAAAACGTGTTTGGTGCGCGTGAACAAGCTTAAGGCAGGTAGACGCAAGTAGACGTTAACGATGATGAGTATCCGTTCCCTTACGAATGCCATTGTACAACTTTCCGTATATCCCAAATTCAACAATGCTCTTACAGCCTGTTTTTGCAGTAGGAGTATACTTTCGGCCTCTGATGAGGTACCCCACAACAAAATCCCATAAGACCCAACATTGTATAAATTGGCATAGTACGCCAGTCTTTCCGCTTCATGTGTGGCGATGAGTTTTATTCGCCTTATGGCATATATCACCGAGATAATTTTTTTTGACAACAAGCTAACATGATTTACCCACTTGAGTTGCGTATCCACTTGTAATCCTAAACATTGAGCAGATACCACTGTACTCCCTGTTGAGAAGGTAAGTGATTCAGTTTTACTCAAATTTAATTTCTTCTTAATTGCTGCTTTAGTTGTTTCTGTTTGAGGATTTTCATCCACGAAGGAGACGTCATCAGCGTATATACAAGCATGTAGATGGTCAACGTTATGAGGCAAGTCATTTATATATATATAAGAAATAATATCGGGCCCAGAATTGAGCCTTGGGGGCACTCCAGTTGTAATACTTTTAAGATCTGATTGACCATCACACCAGTAGTTTGGTAGTTTGCTTAGCAAAACGCTCTGAACCGCGTCTCGCGCAGTCAGAATGCTGTCTATGAAGTCAATGGCAGCGGTAATGGTCGATCTTCCAGTCCGATATCCATGTTGAAATGACGAGAGCAGCCCATACTTCTCAAAATATTGCACCAAGCTCGTTTTTATTACCATTTCGACAACTTTCGAGAATGTGGGTAATAATGATATGAGCCTATAGTTGTCCTCTCGGTCTGTATTACCCTTGTTATGCACTGACATGACCCTAGCAATCTTCAATTCATTTGGGAATACTCCTTCATCTATGCAGGTGTTTATTACGCGCGTTAAAGGTTTGATGATCTCCGAAGCAATGGTGTTCAGCAAAACAGTGCTTAATCCATAAATTTCTTTGGTGTCCTTCCTTTTCAATGTTTGGATCACATCGCGTATCTCGATCTAAATTACTATCTAAATTACTTTCCAACCAAAAGAATAATACTTTCTTCGGGTGAATTTTTTATTTATCACAAATTTTTGACCTATCACTATTTGTCTTTATTATTAAATGATAATACGAAGTTAATACCAGATTGTAGATCAAATGGTTTGATACGATTTTTTTCTGCTTCTTAAAATTACTTCGTTAACAAGATGTCCTAAGCCACTGCTTACAAATATCAATTTCCTAGCGATTTTCACAGGTTCCAGAAAGTCAAAAGTCTCCCTGTCGCCAGTGTTTGTAGACAAGTCGTTTTCCAATGGTTCAACAACACCTGGCGATTTATGCCGACGACATTTGTACCCACTTGTGTGGAGACGATTGCAGAGGTCTGTCGACGAATTGTGCGAGTTAGCTTGCAAATGGTGATAAATCCTGTTAAGTGTGTAGTGATTGGTTTTTCTCGAAAACGCCGCCCTGGTCTGTCCAACATCATTATTGGGAGACAAGAGCTGTCCTGGAGTACTCAGATGGGCCAGAGTGCTCGACACAAGGCTCACCATATCTCCATGGTGGCGTCCCGTTTTATTATGGAAGATTCGGCTCTGGCTCCCTTGATTTGCTGGAAGAATTCCCTCAGCTTAAGGTTGAAATTATCGATCTTCACTGTGTTTCTCCGGTCAATACTTACTTATGGCGGCCTCACCTGATCCAGCGCTTGTAAGACGCAGATCAAGAAGCTCAATATTCTTCAAAACAGGGTGCTGCGCATAATTGTTGCAGCGCGACACTTAATGTTCCAGCTTTGGGCGATCATACGATGACGCTGGCCAGGAAAACTCTCGCGCAGTCGGAGAACCCGTTGACCCAGCATCTGGAATGCTCAAGCAGGCCACCACCTCGTGTCGAAGATATGAACTAACCTGCCGCCATGACTAGGCTGCTTGGAAAATCCAACGCATTCCTAGAAATTAAAACTCGTGGCTAGACGAACCACTTATCTAGAAGACAAGGACGTATAAGGAAACTATCGAAACAACTTGCACTTATATGTTAACCGAAGTTCGAAGAATCGGTTCAAATATCAATTCTTTTAGAACTACTTGATGATTTAACAAGTCCAAAACTATGGACCGTAGGGAGACTAAGATATGGTTTAACTGCAACTCCCTTTAAGTGAGCAAGAGTAAAACACAACAAAGAGAAAAAATCCGACACCTAATATAAGTAATTATACAGGGTCCGGCAATAAAGGGGACGGAAGATTACACGCTTATTTGAAAGTTTGTCAAATATTTAGTCACCGGATATTCTTCCGCACCATCAAGTGCACGTTTTAAAAATATTTTGTTTTATACAGGGTGTTCCAGATGGAAATGCCAGACTAAAGTTGCATTATTTTAAATGGAACACCCTGTATATTAATAGAGAAAATGATCCGCGCTTGAAAGCTGGTTACAACGATATAATGTTGTATAGGCCTAAAGTTGATAGTTTATGTGTAAACAATGATTTTACTTGATAAATTGATACATTTCTGTAGGCTATTCTGCATAGGGAAAAACAAAAGATTCGAAACCGACAGAGTAGAATATTTTTTACTAGTATGGACTTCGTTGCTACGTGAAATAAATTCTGCAGTTGCTCCCTTTATACAGGGTGTTCACAATTTTGCAAAATCGAAGATATCTCGAAATTTTTAAATAGAACACCCTGTATATTTTTTGCTCATTGGAAAGCCCTTTTACTACGTTTTCTATTGATATCGCATTTGATGCACCTAGGGTGGATTATTTTCTAATTATTTCTTCTTAAAGTTGGATTAATGAGAAATGTTTATATTTTTAGTAGCTAATTTGCACTTCAAACCTACTGCTTAGATATTCAACAAATAATCCATAAATGGTCTATAACAAGAAGAAACTCCATTTAGTATGAGAAATAATTGATTTTCATTCAGCGGTGAAAGCAAACATTAAATTAATATAAAGTAATATATAGCATTTTCAATAGATTCACTGCTGATCAAGTTATCTGGTGTTTTAAGGTTGTATACTTAATAACCAAGTTGTAAAAAATTTCGTTTTGTGTTATAGTCTTTCGTTCAATCTTTAAAAGCAATTGTTATATTGACTAATTTTAGTATGTACAGCTGATTTCAAAAAAATCTGGGACAACACTTATATCGCATTTTTGTGTTTTTCAAGCATTGTAAAACTGGCTCGCCTAAAATCGCTTGCATTTCGTTGCGCACTACTGACATACCAAGTCTAGATAAAAATAAGATATAATTAGATAATTATATTATTATTGATTTTTCTATGTCATCACTTATTAACTAAAACAAATAATTAAACTGTTTGCTTAAATCACTTTTTTAATGAATGATAGTCTTAACAAAAACATTAGTTAATATATTTTTAGAAATTAAGGCTTTGTCTCAATGGACTACATCTTAAATAATGATAGACAAAAGATATTGTTTAATATTTTACAGAACCACCGTTACTTAAAATAACTTTGTCAAGTCTCCTTGGCATTGAAGAAATTAATTCCCTAATACAGTTTTCGTCACCACTTATTTCTTCCCACATTCCTTGGATTGCAGCCCAGAGCTCTTCGGCATTCTGTGGATAAAAATTTCGTTGATATAACTTTTTAACAATTAATCCCCACATGTTTTCGATGGGGTTTATGTCAGGACTATTAGCAGGCCAAGGAGAATCAATGTTATGGTTTCTAAACCATTCGTCTACTGCCGCCGCCGTGTGGACTGGACAATTATCATGCTGGTAGATAAAATTGTTTGGATACAGCTGAGTAACAGATGGTGACATTATGTTTTCAAGAAAATTTAAATAATGTGGAGCGTTAAACCTATCATAGATTATCCAGCAAACACCAGCACCCCTACCACTAATCCAGCCCCATACGTTCACTGAAAAACGTCCTGATGTTTTAAGATTGTTAGTATATTTCTCAGTATTTGCAGGTCGATAGACACCAATTTTTGAGTTCTTGCTAGATTGAAATACTTTTTCGTCCGTAAATACTACACTATTCCAATAATCTAAGTCTCTATACACGTAATTTAATGAAAATATGATCCTGGATTGCTTGTGTTCCTCAGAAAGAAATGGTTTGTTGGCAGCAACTCTGTACTTTAATTCCGAAGATTTCACTCTTCTACTAGCTGTAGCAGGAGATCCAGCAAAATTTGTTTGTATTCTAGCTTCCACTGCAGAAGAAAAAGGATTTTCACGTAACATATTTAAAAATGCAGCATCTTCTTGAAGAGTAGAAACTCGGCGTCTTCCACTACCAACTTTTCTCAAAAATGTTTGCTGTTGTTCCCAGCGCTTCTTCACATAAAAAACAGTATTTTTGTTAATATTAATTAGTTCAACAACTGCTCGTATAGACCAACCGTCTTCAATTTTACTTAAAATGCGAGCTTTTATAACAACGTCAAGCTTATTGGGAGGCATTTTGACAATGACAAATAATTTCTATCTTATTTGTCAGATTCGATTGTCATATTAGATTACAACTGATTACTAACAAGCCACATTTACAGTATGCAAGAGTAATTGTCCCAGATTTTTTTGAAATCATCTGTACCTACTCAAGAAATGGTAAATATGATATTTATTCTTGAGGAGTGTACAAGAAATTGTCTCCTAGCAAGTAGAGTATATGCAGAGAGATTTCCAAACCTTGAAAGAAGACCGGAAGCATTTGAAAGATTATTAGAGAAATTTATAGAAACTGGTAATAAACCGGTAATCAATAAACAAAGCGAACTGGCCGTATTATTAACAATACAGGAAAATCCACATACAGAACATTTAGAGCGAGTAAGGACAGCTAGAAAAAAGATAGATCTAGAGTGGGGCGGTTGTAAAACATACGGAATTAACGCTTTGGCGAGCGTGCTATTCCGTATATGTTTTATAACCGCTCCACTCTAGATCTATCTCTTTTCTAGCTGGCCTTAGTCGCTTTAAATGTTCTGTATGTGGAGAGATGTAGGTAAAGATGGTATTTCTAAGGTAACAGCTATTGAAGGTAGGAGCTTGCGTTTGTTGAGTATCTACTAAAATTAGTCAATTTCGAACGAAATACTGTATAACAAAAACGAAAGTTTGTACAACTCGGTTATTAGTATACAAGCTTAAAACTGACACCTTTACTTTATATTAAATTAATGTTACCTTTCACCGCTGAATGAAAATCAATTGTTTCTCATACTAAATGGAGTTTCTTCTTGTTACAGACCATTTATGGATTATTTGTTGAATATCTAATCTTACAGTAGGTTTGAAGTGCAAATTAGCTACTAAAAATATAAGCATTTCTCATTAATCCAACTTTAAGAAGAAATAATTAGAAAATAATCCATCCTAGGTGCATCAAATGAGATATCAATAGAAAGCGTAGTAAAAGGGCTTTCCAATGAGCAAAAAATATACAGGGTGTTCCATTTAAAAATTTTGAGATTTCTTCGATTTTGCAAAATTGTGAACACCCTGTATAAAGGAGCAGCTGCAGAATTTATTTCACGTAGTAACGACAGTCCATACTAGTAAAAAACATTCTACTCTGTCGGTTTCGAATCTTTTGTTTTTCCCTATGCAGAATAGCCTACTGAAATGTATCAATTTATCAAGTAAAATCATTGTTTACACATAAACTATCAACTTTAGGCCTATACAACATTATATCGTTGTAACCAGCTTTCAAGCGCGGATCATTTTCTCTATTAATATACAGGGCGTTCCATTTAAAATAATGCAACTTTAGTCTGGCATTTCCATCTGGAACACCCTGTATAAAACAAAATATTTTTAAAACGTGCACTTGATGGTGCGGAAGAATATCCGGTGACTAAATATTTGACAAACTTTCATATAAGCGTGTAATCTTCCGTCCCCGCTTCGTTGCCGGACCCTGTATATATAATCCAATAATCCCTTCTACCATAACAATGGTGTAGCGCGTTTATATTCTTCTAGCTTTTTATAAATTTTTTTCCATTCGTTTCTATTCCTTGTCATGTTCTTCGCTTCTGTCCATGTTTTGCCTTTCCTTCCCAGTATTTCTGCTATGACATCATTCCATGCTGTCCTTGACCTTCCTTTTCTTTTATTTTTCATTATTCTTGCTTCCCATATCCTTCTATATAAGTGTCCCCATCCTAGCTACCTTTGTTCAATGTATTCTAGCACTGACTGCATTTTTAAATCGTTTCGTATTTCACAGTTTCTTATTCTATCCATCCTTGTAACTCCTCTAACTCTTCTTAAATATTTCATTTGTACTGCCTGTAATTTATTCTTTTATCTTCTATTTAATATCCAGGATTCACAGCCATATGTTAATATCGATCGATAAATTGCCTTGTATACTTTCAGTTTTGTGTCTCGGAATATCTCTTTTTTGTTAATGAAAATATTTCTCATGCTATAATACAGCTTTGTTGTTTTTCCTATTCTTTGATTAATCTCTACGTCTTGGGTCCCATTTCCATCAATTCTAACTCCCAAGTACTGAAATGTTTTTACTTGTTCTATTTCAATTCCTTCTATTTCGATTTTCGTAGCTACCTGCTCATCTCCCAGTACCATTACTTTAGTTTTGCTCTTATTCATTATCATTCCACTGTCCTTTAGTGTCATATTCCATGTTGCTAGGTTACGTTTCAGATCTTCATTGTCGACTATAATTACTATATCGTCTGGGAATGCCCCTTCCGAAACTTCGACTGCCTTCAAGTTAAGGTGTCTAACTATAAGAGTTTTTTACTTTTCTTGTACATTGTTTGATAATGTCGTCAGCATTGGGCTCAGACATCTCCCTTGGCGCAATTCCTCTTTTTTTTTAAATATCTCCGATTCTAAATTGTTAGCTATTACAGCATTAGTTTCTGTTGGTACTTCATCCAATGCTTTTTCCAAGTCTATAAATGCTAAGAATACTTTCTTCTGTTCTCTAGAGGCTTTTTGTATTATTTGTTTCACAAAGAATATTTTTGATCTTTTGTGCTCTTTCTTTTTCAAACCCCACTTTGTGTGTTATTTGCTCGAGAATCTTCATTGCATATTCTTTCATTTTTAAAGCAAAACCAAAATAATACACATAAACAAAATAGTTTTGCTGTGCAGGTGCAACAGAATAATTGAGCGATTAACATTTAAAATGATTTACCACCCAATCAAAAATATGTTTTCCTCGTTACATACAAATGTCAAAATTATTACGTATTAATCTAAATACCCGGAATGATATCGTTTTCACAATCTAACTAGAAGAGGCGGCAGTAACACTCGGACTTAATCTATAATATTAAATATGCGCGCAAAAAATTCCGTAACAATAGATCGATAAGTAGAAAATCAGGCGACATATTTTTTTTGTAATAACGATTGCATTATAGAGAAAGTATTGAGATAATCTAGACAGATTCGTAGCGACGGATAGGACGACGACGAAAAAAGAGAAAGCAGAACGCTAATGCATATAATACTCCATCAAGTCGTCGCCCACGTGTCTCCTTCTCCGTGATGCCGATCTCTGAAAGTGTTAAAAACTATTCGAAAGCTGCCATAAGAGAGGTAGTCGTATAACTAGAGCCAGTTCGAAGTATTGAAAGCAATAAAGGACGCCACAAACGTGCCAACTGATGCTTCATATGGATATATCCTCTATTGTGGGCCGAAACGGTACACGCGCACGGCGTAGGCAATATCGCCATTGTGCCCAAAAGTGGCGCAAGCTATTTCAATTTAAAATTAATAATCTGCATGGTAACTATTGACCGTCTATTATCGTTGCATATACGGGTGTATTGATTTGAAAGGGGATGAATAAATCTGTGTATTGTATTAATGTTTATCAAACAAATGCTATAGATATGACTAGCAATTTAATTGGATAACTGTCTAGATTTTATTGTCACTTCTCTCCTTGTTAGTTTAGTTTTATGAACGATCTGAAGCAAATAGTCACGTGATTAATTTTGCAGATGATACTAAAATAGTCCTATTAGTCCTGTCTTATTGACCAGCCTAATTAATACAACTTCCACTGCACACATTATAATTTGAACAAAATAGCAAAGAAGATAGATATCGACTATACATATTTAGCCAACAACAATTGCCTATGTGTAACCGTTAATACATAATTCTATCTCTAGCAGGAATTTAAAAATAATCGAAGGCGACACCTACATGTTTTGGTCGGTGCGTGCATGGCCAACGCGATCTAACCAGTAATAATATATACAAGAATTTATAGCCGTAAATTAACTGCCTTTGGAAATAGTCTTTGTGTTTAAAACCAGGTAAAAGTTACATACATATATATTTATTATAGGATTAATGGCATATATGCTTACTATATAAGTATTTATATGAATATATATCTACTGAAATTATCACCTACTGATTATGGCAGATCGAAATGATTTATCTTGTTATGAAATGGAGCTTGAGCAGTGTTAGCGTGTCGATTTTTTTTTTGTTTACCAGCTTCATTAGAAATCAATTTATTGATGTTTGTTGTGAAATTATAATTATTGCTCCACGGTTTATATTTATCCCGAACACCTGTCGTACAACTTTCACAGGATAATATGGCAGAAATTAGTCAGCATTTAACACATTGTGTCGGGGACTGGTCATCTGAACACATTGTTGTTTTCATACAGGCAACATGATAGAAGAATTAATGAACATTAATGATTTAAGGAGTACCTAAATTGTTCTATGTTAACCCTACTGCGATGTATTTGTGTACCTGTCGAAAAAAATCAGGTGTACTTATCTGTGTAAGTGCTTCTGATATCGGAATATCGGGAAGCATTTATTATTGGATAGCCACCACGCGTGGCTAAATACATTAACATCTCATGAGATAACTTCGAAACTAACTTGGGCTTGCCTGGAAAGCCTAAGAACCCTGACTATACACAACAAAATTACTTTGGTGTAGGTAACAAGGAAGGGTTCGGAAACAACATTCACTGGAACTGAACCCAAGTGGATCACAAAAGCACACCCGGTACGCTGGAACAACGTTAAAGAACAGATATACAGCAAACGGATAATAGGGCAGTCATCAAACATTTAGCAACAGCTGACTCTCAACTAAGTACAGCTTAGAACAGTGATGAGGTAACAGGAGAGAAACTGGCATCTTTAAGGATGAGCCTATTTGTACACTATGCAATCAGGAGGAGGAGACAGCCTACCATTGTCTTTGCCGGCAGATTAATCTCCCACATTTTGCACCGCCACTGTGCCCGCGCCACTGAAGCGATGGGGGGCTTAGTATTTTCAGTTGGTAGTACATGCCTTGTCATTTTAGTTGTCATCATGATTTGGACGGGCGAACATCGTGCTGTCATTATCGAAACATTTTTGAAAAATGAATCTGTGATTACAACGCAACGAACTTTTCGTACTCACTTCGCCCTGGGTCGACATGCTCCGGTTCCAGATCGCAAGCTTTGGGTTCCAAATTTTAGAGCCACAGGTTCACCCTTAAAAAGAAAACCAACCGGTAGAATCAGAAGTGTTTGGACACCTTCAAATGTTGCAGCTGTTGGAGAAGCTGTGGAACGATCTCCTACTCGTTCAGCTGCTAAACATGCCGCTGCTTTGCGGTTTATCAGATCGTTCGCTGCGAAGAATTTTACACGCAGATCTACACTTCCACCCATACAAAATGATGATCGCACGAGAGCTGAGTGAACGGGACTGGGAAAATCGTAGAGCATGTTGCAACGATATTCTTCAAAACATTCCACAAGCTAGGCTTTTAATAACCAGTGACGAAGCCCATTTCCATTTATCCGTTATTATTCGTTACTGGGCACGAGAAAATCCGCAGCAGTTCCATGAAAGACCACTTCACAGCCCACACGTTACTGTTTGGTGTGCTGTTGGGTCATTTGGCGTTTAGGGTCCCTATTTTTTTGAAGAGGGATATCGACA
This sequence comes from Holotrichia oblita, assembly GCA_023690525.1. NCBI lineage: Eukaryota > Metazoa > Arthropoda > Insecta > Coleoptera > Scarabaeidae > Holotrichia > Holotrichia oblita. The sequence goes on from CM043018.1 coordinate 14,423,889, forward strand.
TGCTACGTAATTTTTTAGACCCAAGACTTAGAGAACTTAACCATGCGGATGTGTGGTTCCAACAGGATGGAGCTACGGCTCATACGGCCAGAAGGGCCATGAACGTTTTAAGGGAAATGTTTCCAGGACACGTAATCTCATTACGTGGAGACGTTGGGTGGCCTGCGCGTTCACCCGATCTTGCCCCATGCGACTTTTTCCTTTGAGGCTACCTGAAAGCGAAGGTCTTTGAACACCATCCCCGCACCATTGATGAATTAAAAGCAGCAATACGTCAAGAAATTGCAGGAATATCGCCTCAAATGACTGCTCAAGTAATGGAAACGTTCAAAAATCACCTTCGAATGTGTATCGAAAACAATGGTCGCCACTTGAAGTCTGTAATTTTCAAAACTTAATGAAAACCAATTACAAACTATACATTTCCATTTAATAAAAAAAAAATTAAACAACATTAACAATGGCATTTTTATTAACGATTAAAATGTGGGAGGTTATTTTGGCGGACCCTATACAATAGGCAATAGGTCGCAGTGTTAGGGGAATGATGGAAAAATCTGAATAGTGTGTATACACCTCCGCTATCCGAGGTAATTCACAATCACATTAACTTCGGAATCAATATTCGTATAAGAAATGAATTTAAAAGCCAAGGAGTAAACAAGAACTTGACTTCACCTGTCGGCAACCAGAAAAGACGAGAGTTTTAGAAGAGAAAATGGGAAAAAAAAGCAGCAGAAAACGACGTACCAAAGCACCCCAACGTTTAAATTTGTAAGGAGGCGTATTGCAGTGGAACATATATTCTGATCTAACTTAGTAAATGGAAAAAAAAAACAATGGAATTTCATTATATACAGGGTGTGGAACTGAAAACTAAATAGATTGAATACCTCGAAGGAGAAATATTTTTTATAAAAACAAAAAAAGGGGGCTTCCAGCATATCTTCAGCTGTCATACGTTGCTATTCTCCCCTCCATACCTCAAAACACCTCGAAGTCAAACTAGGCGATACAAAATTATATACCTTTAAATTGTATCTTTTGAACGCGCTCTGTCTGTTGGACAAACTTTCATCGCGGAACCTTAAATTCTTTTTTAGTGCCATGTCACATGATACATATTCACCATTTTTGTAGAAACATCAGTTTTGGGCCAGTTTCACATTGAGCTAATCAAATTTCTTGCATATTTAATTGCACCAGAATATAATAAATAGTCTAACATAGTATATTTGATTGGGAGTGGTTCAGACTGATGATAATGGGAGCGTAAACAGTACCCATACGAAACGACAAGACTTTATTAAAACTTCAGAAAAGGACGAAAACAATTAATAACCAGATTGGCATAAATGTGGCAATCTGGTTGCCAGATATAAATGAGGAAACTGAAGAAGATGAAGCGATGAGTATCATGATGAAATACCCTCTAATAGGTGAGACCGAAAGTAGCACACCGCAGGGCACTACACAACACAGATCCATACAACAGATACCGATCTAGCTCGCACAATGCATGGATTATCATTCCCTCTAGATGTCTTGATCTGCTAAACAGTCTAACAGTAATTCCATATCGCGATTTCATCGCAACTGGTCACTCAACGTTGAAATTAGGTCTTGCAGGTCTTAAAGGATCGCTTACGACATCGGATAGATCGAAACTACATGGTCCGATTAAATGTTTGATCTATTTTCATTGCATTGGTGATATCTCGACGTCTTCATAGGAAGATATTTCCTTTTTTTTTGTTTCCCTGAAAATGTTGTTGCTATCTATCCCATTTTTAATCCAGTACCTGACTTTTTTGTATCAATAGGTTTCCGTAAGGGTCGTACCACCGCCACCATGTAGTCCTCTATTGTCAAAAATATTATTACAGCTACTGATAGGGGTGAAATTAATTGCACTATTCTAAGGCTTTTGACACGATTAATCATCAGCTACTTTGCTATAAACTTTCTGAGCTTGAATTGGATCTAACTTAGATCAATTTAATCAGATCGTTTCTTTCCAACAGAGTTCCGTTCTCGGTCCACTGCTATTTTCCATATACACAGCAGAACTGTGCTGTGTATATGCAGTATCTTTATGCAGATGATACCCAAATCTATGTCAGCTTTCCCATCCGTGATCTTCCACTTTATGAGCGCCTCATTAACGTTGATCTTCATGAACTGGCTCGAGCTGCCGAAGCGCATTTTTTAACTATTAACACGCGGAAGAGTTCTGTTGTTTTCTTTGATCCACCCAAAGATCGACAGAAGGCCATGGACAGCATCTCCTTGCAAGTGACTAATCACATTCTCACCCCGCTTAATGTAACTAAGAGTTCGGGTCTCCTGATTGACTCAGACCTTAGATTTAAATCATTTATCTCACACCAAATTCAACGATCCTATGGAATACTGCGCTGCTAATATGCTTCCCAAAGTTTTTAATCTCGTCCTATAAAAGCTATACTTTGTGATAGTTTCACCCTTTCTTTGTTCAATTACTGTGATGTTGTCCATGGCCCGTGTATTGACCAGTCCGCTTCCTACAGAATCCAGAAGGTTGAGAACTCATACTTATTTATATTTCATCTTCGGCGACGTGTCCATATTACGCCTGCATCGAATAGGATGAGTTGGTTAACGATGGCTAACAGGAGACAACTTCATTTTGCCTGTTTTGCTCGTCGCATTATCTGCAATGGCTCTCCAGCTTATCTTTATGAATTGTTGACGCCTAGACATCATATCCATGATAAAGCCCTCCGCTTCATAGACCGACTAGGGGGAGGAGGGTTCGCATATGTTGTGCCTACAATACCTAATGGGTTATTCTATAAACTTAAATGCGCATCGCCCGCCCCTCTTAGCAGGAAGCTGGGAGTGACCCTGCTCTCGTCCCAGAAACAATCTTAAAAGCTTTTTGCAGTCCATTATATCATATTATATATTTATAATGATAAGTTATGTTAAGTTATTTTCTTACTATTCTTGATTCTAAATTCATCAAATTTAATTTTGACATTACAAAAAAGATTATTTTATTTCAACATTACAGTAAGCACGACTTCATCGAATTAAAACATGTTAAAATATATTAACACAATATCTAAAGGTCATTTAAATCTAGCAATCATCAAACAATAGCTTGTTATTTCTACGAAGTAATTGAGGAAATGTACATCAAATATTTTTTACAGTTATAAATGTTATGATAAAAATTATATATGCTTAAATATCTCGTTTCCTTGCCCAATAACACGTAACATATTTTTAGTTGATATTAACTAGCTTGTTCGGAAAAGGTTATTTTTATTAAAAAAATAAATTTAAAAAGAATGTCATAAAGTTGGAATTTCTGTCATATTTATATATTCCAACGCTAATAATATAATTTTATACAAAAGTAACGAAATTTCGAGCGTTAAAACTAAAATTCATACTCCATAAAATCCGATGACAGACAGACAGGGATACAGAGACAGCAATGCTAATGTTTGACTTCTTTATTCTAAGAGAAATTTACATAATAAATATATAATATAAGCGGTATCTATTCCTTAGTACACTGACATAATAATGTAATAAACATATTAGATTGAAAGGCGCTTCTTCAATTCGACCACGGTAAGTGCATCAACACTATATAAATGATACGTAGAATATTCTTTGACGCGTGATTTATAAATTAATGTTTAGGTTTGGCAGCGGACGAGATTGATTGATTGGGCTGAGCAGCTCAATTTGACTCCGTGTATATTTGTGTACGATAAATGCATTCAATTTTCGTTCTGTAATTTATCCTTACCCACATCTGAAACCACATTCGTCAAGTTGTACAATGTAATGTATGTTATGTTCGGTACATTGTGAAATTTGTACTGCGCCTAAAGATTTTTTTTTGATGTATTGATTTTTTTATAAAGCTGTCGTTAAATATTATTTGATGTATGTTTATTGTGAATGACAAAGTAGAATGAAAGAATTCTGCGTTTGTATCGAAGACTGAATATAAAAATTTTAAATACAACGTTCCAACTCATTGCCGTAATAAATTCATCACACTGTAATGCGATTGCGATTACTATTGCTTATTCGTAGACTTCCAATAAAACTACACAAATTGTAGTATACCAACATATACGTGCATATATGTATAAGCGATAAACTAGGAAGAGAAACAAATGAAACGTGTACAGCACGTTCGATGCAGAGTTTGTCACATGTATAAATCTTGTAGGCAGCTTCGCAGTGATTTATTACCCTTATTATTAACTGCTCTCGCTCCGCAGGATAGCTTTAATACTTTTTCTCTCCAAGAAGGTGGACTCTTCTACGACAAACCGATGTAGATGTGGATATAAGCCAATAGGATTAGAGTTTAACATGTTTAAAAACGACAGCGTATAGTAGATGATAATGAAAGAATGTATCAATTTGGGATAGATTCGGATGTAACTAATAAACATTATTGTTCCTAGACATACAGATCTAGGATATTCTTTTTCCTAGAAACAAGAGCAGTTCTTCATAATAATTATGTTGGCGGAAACTTTCAACTCCAGTTTTGTAACTGTGTAACAAAAAGTCTTTACATGACACAGAGACTTTTTATGAAATTTCTCGGCACCCAGTTTTGCAGCGACAAGCAAACATTTATGTTCATGCTTTATTCGTAAGTAAAATCAATAAATGTTCATAATAATCATGGATAATATTAGCAATCGATTATTGTTACCATTTTGGCTAGGGAATTAGTTTATATTCAAAATCCACCGGATAATATGATCAAAAAGTCGCTTATTATTATCACAAATTTCGAACACAATCGGTTATTTTTTCAGAGACAGACAAGAGTTTGTTTACTACGTATGTGTGTCTATTGCATCACTGTGTTCATTGCATCATCTCAGATAAAAAGAGAAAACGTTGGTTCAAAAAATGGGGAAGGAAGGGTATGAAGCGTCCGAGAGCTGGATAAATCTTTGAGCTAAAAGGAAATAAGTTTGTTTCAAACGATGTTACAATAAACAAAAAGAAGAAGAAGAAGCTTCTTGGCACGGAGAGTTTACAGTTGCAAACGATGAAAATGAAGGAAGCGACAGTGCTGAAGAAAATTTGGTAACCAACCAAATAACACAACCCAAGAACAATATGACGATTGAAGTGAAGAAGAAATTTAGGCAACGATGACGGAAGAAAATAACGAAGAGACAATAAAAAAGTGGACTCAAAATTCGGATGAGGGTAATGATTTTTTCTTCCTCTCTTCTTCCACTTTCAGGTGTATGCATTAGTTCACACACATATTGTAAAATGAGCAATCTTTCCAGTAATCCAATTTATCCCAAATGATTACATGTTATTGCTTATGTTAGCTCCCCCTTTTCTTCCAGAAAGACGTTCCGAATTGTTCAAATCAATATTATCGTTGAAAAAAACTAACATTGTTTGGGTATTTTTTTCGAAACGTTGAAAACTGTTCTTGGTTATTCTAGTTGTTCTGGATATTTTTCCAAAATTTTAACCTTTCAGCATGGATAGTTCACAAAATAATTGAGAAGAAATAAATTTTTGCACCCCTCCTTTTCTTGAAATTTCAAATTTTGAAAATTATTCCAGGTTTTTTTGTTAATTGTGCTGAATATTGTGCCAAAATTAAAACATTTCCGCATGTATAGTTGTCAAACTAATTGAGAAATACGAAATTTCAGTAGCTTTCCCCTCCTCCATTTTCCAATGAAGAACTTTTGAATGTTTTCGTTTTTAATTGTTTTGAACATTACAACATAGTCCACAAAATAATTGAGAAACCAAAATTTTGCTACCCCTCCCGAAATAATTCAGAGAAACAAAATTTTGCCGCCCGTCCTTTCTGTCTCACACATATAGTTCTTGAATTAATTAAAAAAAAACGAACTATCGCTAGCCCCTCTTTCTCGAATTCGAAATTTTGGTGTTTCTTCCAGATTTTTCTAATTGTTTCGAATATTTTTCCAAAATTTTCGCCTTCCACCACCCTTCGTGAAATAATTATGACAAACACAATTTCGCTAACATCGCTTGTTTGAAATTTGAAATTTTGATAGTTGTTCCAGTTTTTAAAGTTCAGCTACTTTTCAACATAGTTCCAAAACTCTATCTTTCCGGCACACACAGCTCCCAAATTAATTGAGAAAAAAGAAATTTACTAGCCCCCCTTTTTTAAAATTTGAAATTTTGGTGTTTCTCTCAAGTTTTTCGAACTTTTCATGAAATAAATAAGACAATCATAATCCCTTGTTTAAAATTCGAAATTTTCATAGCTGTTTCAGATTGCTCTGAAAATTATTCCTAAATTTTAGCCTTCTGACATGTACAGTTCACAAAATAATTAAAAAAAACGAAATTTCACTAAAATTCATTGAAGTTTGAAATTTTTTAATTTCTAGTTTTTTTCAATATTGTTCCAAAACTTAATCTTTCTCGCACATACAGCTCCCGAATTAATTGAGAAAAAAGAACTTCTCTAGCCCTCCTTTTCTAAAATTTGAAATGTTGGTGTTTCTTTCAGGTTTTTCTAATTGTTCTGGACATTTTTCCAAAATTTTAGTCGTGCGCCACTTATAGTTTATGAAATAATTAAGACAATCATAATGTCTTGTTGAAAATTTGAAATTTCGATAGTTGTTTCAGATTGCTCTGAAAATTATTCCCAAATTTTAGCCTTGTGACATGTACAGTTCACATAATAATTTTAAAAAAAAACGAAATTTCACTAAAATTCATTGAAGTTTGAAATTTTTTAATTTCTAGTTTTTTTCAATATTGTTCCAAAACTTAATCTTTCTCGCACATACAGCTCCCGAATTAATTGAGAAAAAGAACTTTTCTAGCCCTCCTTTTCTAAAATTTGAAATGTTGGTGTTTCTCTCAGGTTTTTCTAGTTGTTTGGGACATTTTTGCAAAATTTTAATCGTGCGTCACTTATAGTTCATAAGATAATTAAGACAATCATAATCCCTTGTTTAGAATTTGAAATTTTGATAGTTCTTTCAGATTGCTGTGAAAATTATTCCCAAATTTTAGCCTTGAGCTTGAAGCTTGAAAACTATCTTTCTCGCGCATGCAGCACCCGAATTAATTGAGAAAAAAAACTTTTCTAGCCCCCCGTTTTTTAAATTTGAAATGTCGGGGTTTCTCTCAGGGTTTTCTATTTGTTCTGGACATTTTTCCAAAATTTTAGTCTTGCGCCACTTATAATAATAATATAATAATCCCTTATTTAAAATTTGAAATTTTTGTAGTTGTTTCAGATTATTCTGAAAATTGATTTTAATTCTATTGAAACATCCTTGATTGAAATTCGAAGTTCTTTAAAACTATTACAGGTTATGATTGTTGTTTCGAGCATTATTCCAAAATTTTAACCTTCCACTACCCTCCACTTTTTTAATGGAAATTGAACCTGAGTTGACGGTTGTGTCAAACCAGGTTTGTTCCATATTAGTCCAAAAGTTTAGCTATCTACCATGAATAATAATCCCATTTTTAGAATTTAAATTTCAACAAGAAAGGCGACCTGAAAAAATTCCCTTGCTTTCGACGATTTTTTAATATCATTTTTCGAAAGTCTGAAACAAAGTAAGAAGAACAATCTAAAATAAAAGAAAGAATAAACAATCACTCGGGAAGTTGCACTGAATTAAACTGTTTTCGCGAGTATTAAAATTGTACTAACGAACATGAATCATATTCTTGAACAGATGCTCACTTTAATCATACATACTATAATGACAATTTATATGAAGCCTGATAGCGACATGTGGTCCACGTACTGGAGAAAGCATTGAAAGTGCATCCTATAATAGCAATATGTGTTGTATAGACACATAAATAAGTCTGCGTAGTATTCTAAATTAAAATTGTGATAAATGCTACTTCAACAATTAAACGAAAATGAAAACTGTAGGATATAACATGTGGATGATTAATTGCTTTATTTAAAGATTTTAATTTTCAATAATAGTACATACATACATGCCTAGCATGAGAAAAGGAAGTTATTACATTAATTTCCGGAAATGTACGAAGTATTATTGATATTAATCGCCACAAGTAATACTTTCTAAATGGGGGAATTGACTAGAAAGGAGTTAAATTAGTTTTGTAATAGGTCTTATATTAACTTAACAAAATTTAAAAATAATGAATACAAACGCACACAACGCATTACAGATGTAAACATCTAACTCCATATACAATTAATGTACAAAGCTTATAGAATAAAGCAAATAATACTTGACTATGTGTGACGATAACATGTGATCTTTATAGTTATATTCAACTATAATTGCAGACCTCCATAAACAGAGTTAGAATCCACGAAAAAAAAAATGATATGCACGAGATTTACGTATCATCGAGCATATTGACTGTAATATGCTAACCTTGAATTATTACCTGCATTCCCTACTCACCGCGTCCGTCATTAATATGCAAGAAAATCGTCAATAATTACACAGACATCTGCATAAAATACGGTTCATTCCAGTTGAGTCACTATTACATGTACAGTAAGGAAAGGGCAAATGTGTATGAACAGAGATACCATACAATGTTGTTTCTGCATAAACACAGAAGAATAATTGATTTAAAGTGAACAAATTTTGCAGGCATCAAATGTGCGGCTACCTCTTCCACATAGGTATGCCTGATTTTCACAGATAAAGGCTAGTACTGTATATCGTGTAATCTTCGCTTCATTGCAGCTTTTCTAGCAAATCTGAGTTTAATTTCCCACCCGGTATATGTATATGAGCATATACATATTCATATGAATGCATAAATATTATGATTGCGAAAAATCCTCCCAGACCTATCTCTATTAGTGACCATTTACGTATAAATCAGTAATCTAATTTAAATTTCATATAGGACTTTGATTGGAGTTGAAGCTCTATTTTTTCTGCGGGCGTTATTATTATACAACATCCTATTTCCCACACGATACTCCTTATTCGATAGCGAGGCGTTCCTTTTGCTATATTCCTGTGAAATTCTCAAAATATAACGCAAATTTTCAGAAGTTTAGTTAGGTTTAAACAGTCATTTATTCGAAATTTAGTTATTAAATTTAAGATGATTAAATTACTAGACTAGTACAGTTTTTATTGCAACCGCATGAATGTCACCAAAGCTTTCCCAAAAGGACAATGGCAATATAAACAATAAACCTACAACAATCAACAGTAAACTTAAACTAGATGAGATTCTGTACATTGTTTTGTAGGATATTTTCCCATCCTTGCTAAACAACCTGCCGAAGTTCTTCAAAGATGGTAGGAGTAGCTAGATGATCGCAAACTCTTCTAGCGAGCATATTTCACACATGCTCGTCTTACAATACCTCTGCAATGTATACTACTGTGCAATAAAATCTAGGACAAACATATTTAAGTTGTGTAATTAAGGTCTCATACTCATGGAATGTCAATTGACTTAACCCATTAAAGCCCAAGCATAGAAAAAAAATTACAACTAAAGAAAAAACTGATTTAATGTAGTGAATATACAGGGATTCCACGGCCAAGTGGGACATAGGGAGAATACATATAAAATCGGTTTTCCGTGAATATTATCTCCCTAATACTACTTCATTCAAAATTAAGGGCCGCATATTATAACTCGGTTAACAATGAACATCTCCACAATCATAGTACAAAGAAAGTCATTTTAATAAAGCCAAAAAACTATTATTTTTAAATCTATTGTTAGTGAATTCCTAATAAGGCTTTTAATACGTGAGTTAGTGCAAGCGTCCATGGCGCAATGGTTCGCGCGACGGCTTAATAACGCAAATGCACGGATTGTTTAGGGTTGGAATCCCGGCAGATTAGTTTTATTTTTTATCTCCAACAATAATGCGACAAATTCAATAACACTACAAAAATCAGAGATTTTGGAGACTATAAAATCGATTTTTTGAGGATTAAGGTAAATAATGAATAATTTTTATAATATCAAAAATGATCACGTGCTATTATTCGATTTTTAATTGATGCTAACGACGAATCATTTGTCAAAATAATCAACAAAACTTAATCAAGATTAAAAAAAGTAAAAAATAAAATTCATTTCTCGGATTCGAACCCCAAACAATCTGTGCCTTAAGTTATTAAAGCGTCGCGTGAACGTCTGCGCCACGGCCACTTGCACTAACTTGCGTGTTAAAAACCTTATTAGGAATTCACGTACAATAGGTTTAAAAATAATAATTTTTTTGGCTTTATTAAAATGACTTTCTTTGTACTATGATTGTGGAAATGTTCGTTGTTAACCCAGTTATAATATCCGGCACTTAAATTTGGATGAAGTAGTATTAGGGAGATAATATTCACCGAAAACCGATTTTACATGTATTTTCCCTATGTCCCACTCGACCGTGAAAACCCTGTATATAAAAATTATACAAAACAATAAGAAATTATTTTTTCTTGACCTAAGCGTCACAACAAAATTTTGCGTGGGATTACACCACATACACCAATATTTGAATATTACATGTAGATACTCTACTGCAATCTAAATACTGTGGCTATGAAACCATGTCAAAGCAGGTAGGATACAAATGGCAATTACACTTTTTACACATGTAAATTGTTGTGCTTTTACATTGCCTGCATCTACGCCTAGCTTTATTTTCTTTTTCTACGATTACGTGGCCAAATTTGTCCAATCTAACTTCAGGAAGAAGTGCCGATTTCGAAGGCCGCCCCAAGTTCTGGTTACTGTTTGTGCTGTACTGTTTCCTATTTTTCTCTTCTTGGAAGTTGACGGGGCAGACTTCATCAGATTCATCATTCACTATTTGCTTTGCATGAACTTCAAATGTGCCAGCTACATCACCCATCAGTAGGTTATCATCCTCTTGGAAGTCGTCATCGAGGTCTTCTTCATCGGTAATTTCATCTACCGGTGGCGAAATGTATACAGCGTCAATTTCGTCAGCATTAGATAAATTTTCGTCATCTTCTAGTATTGCCATCAGTTCTGTAGTAGTTCTGTAGTAGCAATAATCGATTAATAACTCACCAAATGACCAAAATTGAATCACTATAATCAAAAGAAATTAGTTCTTACGCTAAGCTAATATTAGAATCAAAAACTTCACTTCTGCATTTATTTTCACACAACTGATACAATCTGAATGAATAATAATCAAATAAAATTCGTTTTCATAAAGCAACTTCCTTCAGCAAGCGTTGCAATGCTGTTAAATTGTGTCACCAAATCTGCCAGGTAACCTTGTAGGAAATGTGCAGTAGTCCCAAACTCTTAGTAGTTTCAAACTCTTTTTTCTAAGAAACTAAATAAAATTCACTTCAATTTTTTACATAATATGGAAGAGAACAAAATACATGTTAGTGCTAGTAACAGATCAAGAAACCATATAATAAATGCTTCGAAAATTTCTTAATCGGCACTAGTTTATTGACCTCATTTTTTAGTTAGTTTTTTAGTAGCTAATAATAATAAACCTTATATCGCATGTTTTAATTTGTTTGCACTAAAAATTAGTACACGCATTCATTTATTAGATTAAATACGTTAGAGTTGGACATAATTATGATTTTGTGGGAAAAAAAAATCTTTTTAAAATGCGTTTACGCAATATTGGGTAATAATGGGGTTTATGACAATCTGTATATGCTGTATGTCACGGCAGACTAGTATACACAGATGAAAACTTGGCATTTATGCTCATAAGAGTTGTCCCAGATTTTATTGCATAGTACTGTACCTTACAGATATCAGTGAGCTCCTCCAAATAGCGTACAAATCGGTTCATGCTTTCGTAAACATTCCGGTCCACACCATGAGCCTGGATGAAAATCGACTCTTTCATAAAAAGTACACGGTGCATAACACTCTCCTGATTAATTTCATCACAACTCACTGTTCAATTTGTATTGCACAACACCTGCGACAATGGACTAATTTCAACCCCCATTCCCTCTAGCGGATAAAGTTGGAAGTAGCACTACCGGGTGTCAAACAACCCAGTTCGGTACAGAAGATACGCCGTCGAATTCCCCGTACCAACCATATCGATTCCTAAATTTTCAACATTCCAACGCGATTCTAAACGGGTCAAACGAATTTTCCACACCGTTGCTGTCAAAATCAAAATTTTCTGGACAATATTTTCATCATATAAATATTACCTAGCTCAATAACCGTTTGATGGATCTGCTTCCTCCTCGGCAAGTAGGTTCACCTTGTTAATCTAAACGAGAGGCCAAACTCCCAGCAAGGCACATTAACGCGTTATAGAGATAAATTTTCTCGAGAACCGTTTGATGAATCTGCTTCGCTCTCGGCCAGATGGTTCATCTTGTTAATCTAAACGAGAGGACAAACCCCCAGGAAGGCAAATTAACGCGTTTGAGCGCTGTGACCGTTCAAACTTTCATAAATTTTCTGGACAATTTTTTCATCATATAAATATTACCTAGCTCGATAACCGTTTGATGGATCTGCTTCCTCCTCGGCAAGTAGGTTCACCTTATTAATCTAAACGAGAGGCCAAACTCCCAGCAACGCACATTGACGCGTTATAGAGATAAATTTTCTCGAGAACCGTTTGATGAATCTGCTTCGCTCTGAGCACGTTGGTTCATCTTGTTAATCTAAACGAGAGGACAAACTACCAGGAAGGCACATTAACGCGTTTGAGCGCTGTGACCGCTCCAAATTGATAAATTTTCTGGACAATTTTTTCATCATATAAATATTACCTAGCTCGATAACCGTTTGATGCATCTGCTTCCTCCTCGGCAAGTAGGTTCACCTTGTTAATCTAAACGAGAGGCCAAACTCCCAGTAAGGCACATTAACGCGTTATAGAGATAAATTTTCTCGAGAACCGTTTGATGAATCTGCTTCGCTCTGAGCAAGTTGGTTCAGCTTGTTAATCTAAACGAGAGGACAAACCCCCAGGAAGGCACATTAACGCGTTTGAGCGCTGTGACCGCTCCAAATTGATAAATTTTCTGGACAACTTTTTCATCATATAAATATTACCTAGCTCGATAACCGTTTGATGGATCTGCTTCCTCCTCGGCAAGTAGGTTCACCTTGTTAATCTAAACGAGAGGCCAAACTCCCAGTAGGGCACATTAACGCGTTATAGAGATAAATTTTCTCGAGAACCGTTTGATGAATCTGCTTCGCTCTCGGCCAGATGGTTCACCTTGTTAATCTAAACGAGAGGGACAAACTACCAGGAAGGCACATTAACGCGTTTGAGCGCTGTGACCGCTCCAAATTGATAAATTTTCTGGACAATTTTTTCATCATATAAATATTACCTAGCTCGATAACCGTTTGATGGATCTGCTTCCTCCTCGGCAAGTAGGTTCACCTTGTTAATCTAAACGAGAGGCCAAACTCCCAGCAACGCACATTGACGCGTTATAGAGATAAATTTTCTCGAGAACCGTTTGATGAATCTGCTTCGCTCTGAGCAAGTTGGTTCATCTTGTTAATCTAAACGAGAGGACAAACTACCAGGAAGGCACATTAACGCGTTTGAGCGCTGTGGCCGCTCCAAATTGATAAATTTTCTGGACAATTTTTTCATCATATAAATATTACCTAGCTCGATAACCGTTTGATGGATCTGCTTCCTCCTCGGCAAGTAGGTTCACCTTGTTAATCTAAACGAGAGGCCAAACTCCCAGTAAGGCACATTAACGCGTTATAGAGATAAATTTTCTCGAGAACCGTTTGATGAATCTGCTTCGCTCTCGGCCAGATGGTTCATCTTGTTAATCTAAACGAGAGGACAAACCCCCAGGAAGGCAAATTAACGCGTTTGAGCGCTGTGACCGTTCAAACTTTCATAAATTTTCTGGACAACTTTTTCATCATATAAATATTACCTAGCTCGATAACCGTTTGATGGATCTGCTTCCTCCTCGGCAAGTAGGTTCACCTTGTTAATCTAAACGAGAGGGCCAACTCCCCGCAAGGCACATTAACGAGTTATAGAGATAAATTTTCTCGAGAACCGTTTGATGAATCTACTTCGCTCTCGGCCAGATGGTTCATCTTGTTAATCTAAACGAGAGGACAAACCCCCACAAGGGCACATTAACGCGTTTGAGCGCTGTGACCGTTCAAACTTTCATAAATTTTCTGGACAACTTTTTCATCATATAAATATTACCTAGCTCGATAACCGTTTGCTGGATCTGCTTCCTCCTCGGCAAGTAGGTTCACCTTGTTAATCTAAACAAGAGGCCAAACTCCCAGCAAGGCACATTAACGCGTTAAAGAGATACATTTTCTCGAGAACCGTTTGATGAATCTGCTTCGCTCTCGGCCAGATGGTTCATCTTGTTAATCTAAACGAGAGGACAAACTACCAGGAAGGCACATTAACGCGTTTGAGCGCTGTGACCGCTCCAAATTGATAAATTGTCTGGACAATTTTTTCATCATATAAATATTACCTAGCTCGATAACCGTTTGATGGATCTGCTTCCTCCTCGGCAAGTAGGTTCACCTTGTTAATCTAAACGAGAGGCCAAACTCCCAGTAAGGCACATTAACGCGTTATAGAGATAAATTTTCTCGAGAACCGTTTGATGAATCTGCTTCGCTCTCGGCCAGATGGTTCATTTTGTTAATCTAAACGAGAGGACAAACCCCCAGGAAGGCACATTAACGCGTTTGAGCGCTGTCACCGTTCACTAGATACCGATCTAGCTTGGACAATTCATGGATTGTCAGCCCAGCGAGATGTCTCGATCTGCTAAACAATATGATGGATATTCCATGTATAAAATTGCGAAATTAAATTCACTTGTCATCACATTATAGGTAACATCAAAATCTATAAATAGATAGAAATCTAGATAGAGTAGTTCCTAGATGCAACCTCTAGACTTATGCAATACTGTGCAAACAAAAATAGTTACCGAATTTTATTAAAATCTATAATTTGTTATTTAAAAAAAACTTTCATTTTAAAACGTTGTCATAAATTTAAAATATGATAGGCACTAAATTAACATAAACGAAAGAACGATCAGATAATGCTTGCCGTTAAAACATTATTGAAAAGTAAACATCAAGAAATTGCCATTTTTGTCATATTTATACATAATCCAAGGATTTATCGAAAACGTAGGTTTGAATTTACATAAATATATTCGATCTAACCTCAATATTAAAATTGTAATGTTACAAAAACAGAGTTACGAAAATATTTCGCCAACTAAAACGACCAAATCGAATGCCCGAAAACTATATCAAATGGGCGTTAAAGACAAATCGGGTATAACTGTTACTGTTGACAAACAGAATGATATTTCATGTGTAGGTATTTTGAACATATGTATACCTCTATGATATAAGTAAACTTCCTTGAAGCACTATAGGCATTTATGTATACATAAAATGTTTTGTTTGTGTTTGCATACCACGCTCGCGACGACGCTTTTGGGAAAAAGCAGCTGTTGTTTAAAATGCCAGCGAATTAATTGATCTCGGGCCTTTTACGTGAGATATAGTCGAGTGTTAGAATGCTGAATGTCATACGTGGGAGGCTTTTTATTCCCAGCTATTCGCATTAAAACTAGATGAGGAGTATGGCAATACAAATAAATTAATTGTAATTGTGCAGGGAATGATGTAAACATATAATTGAACATCAATGGGAGTATAAATTAATAAGATCGACTCATGTCATTTCAATTAGTAGTTGTTATATCAATGAAGTATAGAGGAGAAAGTTGACCAAAAAAAAACGATTATTTTGTTTAAAAAAAAATACAACTTGAGTTCAAGTTGATACAATTTTTGGGAAGAAAAATTAGTCATCAGAACTAAAGTCCAAAGGTTTGAATTTTCATCAGAGAAACTTTCATTCCAAAAACGCAGGTCGTTTGTATTTTAAGCTGACTTAACCTAAATCTGATGTCTCGAAAAAAGCACTTTTTTCCTGTAGCTGCCTGATTTTTAACAGTTGTGGCAATTGATCCTTAAACACACCAGAAAATCAACTTCCCTGAACCATATCCTGCCAGTCGTTTGATATTTTTCTTCAGTATATTACAGTCCTCTACACAGAATCTAGTCAGTCCTGAAGAGGTACAAACTAACATTAGCTTTCGTAAGAACAGAAAAGCTCCATAAGTAGACGAGATAGCCAATACGCGCGGTCTTAGCATCTTTCCAAAAATGATTTCACTTATTCAATCGTACCCCTCCGGCAGGGCATTCTGCATCAAGGAGTACAGCGAATACTCGTGCCGACGTTCCTCAGGGCTCAATCCTCAGCCCCGAACAGTTTATATTGTACACGTCCGACATATTCAATTCCACTAGTACAAAGCTGGCAATTTACGCGGACGAGTTCGGGGTGTATATCAATGCCATTGGAAGATGTGCTGAACTGAGTCTTGACAGGAACTATCGGAAGCAGTCTCTCCAGGTAGCTCTCCGGTAGTCAAGCAGCCCTAATGGCTCTGAGCTCTAACACTATCAGATCGAAATTAGTCTGGGAATGTCTTAATAGATTAAACAACCTGGGCACGAAAAATAGAGTTGCATTATACTGGGTACCAGGACACATTGGAGTCAGAGGCAACGAAGAAGTTAATTTACTAGCAAGGAAGGCCGCCACAACTCCGTTTGTGGGAACTGAACCGTTCTGTGGTATAGGGACGAGCACCTACAAAAAAGAACTTAAAGATCGATAAGAGAGACTCGGAGCATCCCTTTGGGAGAATCTTCTTGGTCTGAGACACTCCAAGATCTTCCTTGGAAGCTACAATAAGCATAGAGCAAAAACTTTGCTGGAACTTAGCAGGAATAGACTGCGCATCCTTACAGGATTCCTTACAGGGCACTGTCACCTTGGTGAACACATGACAAGTATAGGACTAAAACAGAATAGCGACTGCAGGTTCTGCGGGGCTGAGGATGACAATCCGGAACACCTGACATATTACTGCACCACCATCACAGAAACCCGAGCCAACCATCTCGGTAAAGACGTTATAGACTAAGAAGATATACCTTCTCTGAAACCATCACAGCTAATGCAGTTTATCAAAGCTCTTGGACTGGATGGGAAGCTTTAGGAGCGGGCATACCCCAGCAGCTTACAGCTCATGCAAGGGGGCACAATAGATCAATAGGTCGCAGCGCAATATCACCCTCATTTCAAATCTACAAATCGGGGTGTATAATCAAGAAATAACGCTCTAGTCTGCAGAAGATTGCAAAGATCCGTCGATCAGCTCTGCGAATGGGCCCCTAGGTGGCGCCTATTAATAAATGCGGATAAATATGCGTCTGCACGCTTCTCAAGAAAGCGTAATTCTCCTCCATCGTGCATCTTCATAAGGGGACATAGGCTTCCGTGGAGTCCGCATGTGCAATATCCGGGGTTGGACTTCAACGCGAGGTTGACGTTCCATCAACACTTTGCGATGCCGATTTTTATGGGCACAATGGGCTCTGGCTCCCCTGATTTGCTCGAAAAGCTCCTTAAGTTGGGATCTTAAAATGTTAATCTACAAGGTGTTTCTCCGGCTGATTTTAACTTATGACGCACTAACTTGGTCCAGCGCCGCCAAATCGCAGATAAAGAGGCTCGATGTTCTCCAGAGCAGGATGCTACGCATCGTTGTCGCGGCATCCTGGTTCATAAGCAATGTTCAAATACATAGACATTGCGCTGGCCAAAAGGACCATTGAAAGGGTAGCATAATCGGAGAACCAGTTGGTTCTGCATCTCGAGGAGCTGTACCCAGACAGGCCACCATTTCGCTCTGCCCATTACTTATTTTCGTAAAGTAGTTGCAAAATGAAAACTCAGATTCAATCAAACAATAGACATTTGGAGCAGATACAGAGTGAGTCATTTTGTGAATAACAAAGAACCTATACCACGAAATGCGATTTTTCAAGTGGCAATATTTTATTTGAACCTTGTAATTTTATATAGCCAAGGAAATCAGCCCTTTTTTGTGCATTTTCCATCGTATTTTCGAGCATATCTATTGGAATCTTGTCAATTTTTTTAAAGAAATATTTTTAAAAATTGGTGGAATTAAATCCGATGAACGCGGAAATTAGTCGTAAAACCACCTTTGTTGCCTGGAGAAGATGCGTTTCAATTGAGCAATGATTGCACCTGCCATATCACTGCATCCTGTTGGAATCAGTAGTATTTCATGTCATTGTCGATCATAGCCCGATATAGTGTCGTCATTTTCAGAGCACCAGAAGCAACGATTTTGTTTATTTACTCTGCCAGAGAGTGGGAAATCATGGACATGATTAAGCGCTTCCAAAAGTTGTGATTCTTCACCAACCGAACCCTGTTCCAAATGTATTTCAATCAACTTGGCGTGTCTACTAGCAAAACTGTGCTTACAAATTATGTTTTATATAAAAATAAATGAAGATCTTTCCTTTAAATGTGCCACCATGGCGTCCTAGAAATGTTTAATTGCATCGAACGGCAACGAGTCGAGGTGCTTCGACTTACACGCACTTTAATTGGATCCACAACAGTTGACAGGGAATCAATAACAAGAAATTTTGTCTCTAACTTCAAAATTGTTTTCTTTGTAGGGAAGAGATATTTTCAATCATAAATTATAATAAATTCACAAACGGTATTTTTACCTCAATCATCCATCATCACCATCAATCTCATTCGCTCTCATTCTAAGTTCACTATTTATTAGAAGGAAGAATATTGAAGATTTTAATAATAAATCTAACAGCTCTAACAGAAATCAGTATTATTCGATTTGATTTTTTTTTATTGAATGTTTGTATTATAGTTATATATATGTTTTATATTCAAATGTGACACAATTCCAAATAGATATTTGCATATTTTTCCGGTTTATTAGGCTTGCAAAATTAAAACTGTAACCTCCTCTATCATTATAAACGTGTACACACATAATTTTTTTTTTTTTTTTGGAGTTGGTGTTTCGGAAAACGCGGGCTAAAATAAGGCGTGACCGTATTACTATGGCCATATTATATGAATAATTATGTATTAAAAAAAAACATATTAAGGCGTTGCTTTTTATTAATTAGATTATATAAATCACGAGGTTGAAAGAAAGTGACGTCACTCTTCAACTGGTGTATTGAATATAATTAATAACCAGCAACTTATAATCAGCTTTATATGTATTATATCTCAGCAAGCTTTCAATGCGTTAATGATTATTACCACGACATGATGTTACTTGCACCTGCCTTTAATCCATTACAATTAAGTAATCGATCCTCCACTTCTGTATAATAAAATTAATATATTCTAACTATTTTTAGACAAGTACACATAAAAACGTTAACAATAAAGGTGAAACCTTGTTCTCGATTTGAAACAAACCATTACGTGAAGAATCTAATTTAATCGCCACATAAAGCGCATTTTAGAATTAGCAAAGATACACATAAAACAATAATCTACAATGATTTTCACATTGATTGTTACACAACACATATGTAGTTGCAAATCTCCTCCATACCTGTCACTCTAGCTGTATTTGTTTATGTCTATATCTTGAAAGTAGTATAAAATCTTTAAAAGAGCATCATACGTGGGACGCCACTACGTGTTAATTACTATTCTTGAGCATAAGGATTTCACGTGTACGTATCTGTGTCCATCCAACGCAATGCTCTTTCTATCATCCTTAAATATTACAAAATGTGTATATTTTCTTTGCGTAATATGTCTTAGAATTAGTAAAGTGTGTCTAACACTCTTTTTTGTTCCCTAGTAGGTGATGATCTGAGGTGCTATTTTTGAATGTGCTGTGAATGAAGAAGTTTCCTTTTGGAAAGGTTCAGTACTTCTTAAATATGTAAATTAACTGGGAATTGAAATTAGCTGTATGACTATTTTAAATAAACGTGTATACTATACAAATTAAGGAGTTGAATCTAACTTTGTATTTCTCACACATACTTCGACCTCTGGAGATACAGTTAGGAATCTCATCTTGTTTTCCCTTCTGGGACATAAACTATAACGAAGGTTGCGAGTAAATTCCTGGTGCCACTTCTTGAAACTGGATCGTTATTGGATAAAACAACGTTCTCGTCCAGTCCACTACGAAGTGTGCATGAAAGTCCATTAATATCGACTCGTCATCGTTCTCGAGAATTGATCATTTCTCGCACTTCCCTGACGAAAATTTTACTTAAAGACCTCGGTATGAAGGCTTACAAAGTATAATGAGTCCAAGAGCTGAAGTCTCATGACCATCCAATTCGTTTCCGATTCGCTCAACGAGCTGAAGATCACTTTGTCCGAAGATGCACATTTTTACTGAAAAATCATCTTTCCAGATGAAGTCAATTTCCACGTCGGAGGATTTGTCAAAAAGCAAAACTGTTGCATTTGGCGCTCAAAATATCCAAACAGCATCGTTCAGAAGCTGATGCACCCAAAACGAGTGACCGTTTGGTGCGGATTATGGTGCCATGGTGAACAAATTTTTGTTTCCACAAATTGAAGAGGATGACATGGACGAAATTTGGTTTCAGCGGACGGTCCTACTTGCCACATAGCCAACGTAACAATTAAGCTTTTGGGTACCGTTTTCGAAAATCAATCAGCCGAAATTCTGATGTTAATTGGCCGCCTCGGAGCTGTGATTTGAGACCGTTGGGCTATTTTTTGTAGGGAGCCGTAAAGGATAAATGTTAATCTAACCATCCCGAGACGATTGAAAGCTTGAAAATCGAATTTGCTTTCCTGAAATGCAAGCCCAAACAATCGAAAAAGTACTGGATAATTGGATTAATCGGATGACGTAGGGCCAGCTGTGGCAGTCGTTTGAATAATGTTGTGTTTCATTCTTAAATTCAAACGTTCAGTCTTCCTAATGAAACCATACTTTGAAAAAATTTTAATTTCCCTTTTTTTCTAAGTACCTGATTCAAATTCCATTCATCTATCAACTTGATCCAAAAAACGAATCCAAGAAGCGCACTGAGACTTTCAAATGTGTTAAACAAAAGCTTTTGTTTTATTTACTGTTTGCCACTGATCATTACATATTTGACATTATTAGATTACAGTTAGCAGGTCCATCAAAAGAATTTTGGTCAAAAACGCACAGACCAGCAAGTCCTTAAACACGCTCTATATTTCTTGGAACCACCTCCCTGAATATAAAACCATCTCGACAGTTATTCGACCAACTCAACCTCAATTTAATTTTTAGTGGACTAAACAGTGCTCGAGCTGGAGATTTTGTTAGAATATAAAAATTACATTTCATTTATCCGCAAGATTATATTACTATTCCAACTAACTATCTCTCTGACGCTCTCTGTTCGCCAACCAGAAATACAAGTTTGTTTAAGGAATGAAAACCTAAATATTTTTCAACTTGGTTTTAATTTGTTCATCATTCCTGTTGACCATTTTATTAGAATTATAAAGATTGATGTTTACATGGGCATTCCTTTTTACTTTAGATTTCGAGGAGTAAAGAATTTGATTAAGAGACCTAAACGATTTTAATTTTGGACACTGACAAAACAACAACTTTGTCGAAGATATCAATAAAGCGAGAAATAACAGCAGTGCTTCGTAACACTTGGTTTTTGGCAGCCCCAGGGAAACAACGAACTATACATGATGTGTCTGCATTATGTAGGAAGGCTTATCCTCCATAAGAATAACAATAGTTAGCTTTTCTTCTTCTGAGTTGTGACTCTTTAACCAACATGTTTCTATTAAACATAAATGTTCTTAGAGGGGAAGTAACGGCTGTCACAACGTTAGATAACGTTAGACGATGATCGTAGACGATCATCTTGTTTACGTTTAGTTAACGTTGATGGTGTTTTTTGAAGATATTGGAAGACAATATGGTCAGTGAACGACCACTACCCTGAAGAATTGGTTCAAATTAAACATCGAACTAGCGAAAGACATAAATAAGAAAACATGGTATCATCCCCCAACATATCAGTCATTGGCTGCTAACCCCACTAGCTCTACGATCATCTTGTTTACGTTTACATAAATATTCTGCTAGTTTTGTCACGGATATGCCTAATCTTGAATATAAGCTCGCTTCTGATAATGGTCGTTCGAGTAGCTTTTCAGACGTACTTTCAGCTTCTGTTGAGTTTACATTGAACAATAAACCCATCGATGACACTAATATTTGTGCTGGCCCTTCGCGGTTCAAATAATTTCCACTCCTCCACCAGAAGAAATCAGATCATTCCCAAAAATAGACACCTGGTAGATATAGAATGCTGACAACGACTGAACAACGTATGAAATACCAGCTCGTCCAAAGAAAAGAAACAGAAACCTGGATTAAAGAACATATTAAATGGAAAACTGCATTTTTCTCGTTAATGGGCAACAAAGCAATGTAAATAGAAGGATTCAAGATCTGTTGATTCATTTGTTATTTCAATATCATTTGAAGAAAGTAACGTGGGTATTAAAAATTTTATAGAAATCTAAAAAACAGAGCAGTAAGAAGAAGCAGAAGTTGAGGATTTTTTTCTGATTTACCCATACAAAATCAGTTGAAGAAGTCAGTCAAACAGTCAAACTTTAAGTTGGTCAAATTATAGATTTAACGAAAGGTATGCCAGCTGAAAGGTTTGCAAAAGGAGTTAATGTTTATTAATTAAATGTACACACTATGTAGGCTTAAATATAAATTGATATTGGAGTCAGTGATAATTACTTTTTATTCCTGTGGTTGCTAATCAAAAATTTTACAAAACATAATTGATTTGGAAATATTAAGTCAATTCTCTAATTGGATTACACCTAAAAGCCCTATCATTTTTTGGACAACGGGTATTTGATCGAAATCAAATCTTTCAGACTTCCTGGGCCCCAATTTGAAGCCTGTTCTGCTTGCAATTTATCTATCCTTGTGGTTGATAGTCGAAAATATCTTTTTCCATTCTTGTTTCTTATTTTTTTACTGTTGATGCTCATCTATATATGTTTTTTTTAATGATGAGAATGTAGCTCCTTCAAATTAATGAAAATTAGTCCTGTTTGAACAGGTATCTCAATATGTTTAAAACTCTTATTTGTACTTCATTGAATTCAGGATAAAACAACTGATTTCGCGTTAATTCGTACAGTACAAACTGACAAGTTTTTTCCGTGAATGTTGGCTCACTTCTCATTAACTTTTTCTTGTAGTTTCTTCTCTAAATTCAAACAATTAGAGTATAAACCACAATACAAATTTTGATACAAATTTTAGAATGACTCCTTTGTATATGAAAACTTAACATTTCAACAATGAATACGACAAATTTAAAAATTAAAATGTTACCTGAAATAATCCATGGACATCCATCGTAATTGATCCAATTCAAACTTAATCAAGTCATGATGTCATCCGCACTAATTAGTCACTAAAATAATTGCAAGAGAGAGCAATAATTGTATTCACCATCACTACGGGGGTGGACGCGACTATCAACGACAACGTCGTACACGCCGATTACGACGTCGACGAAAACGAAACAAAACAATAACGCGCGTCGCATCTTTCACCGGTCCATTTGTTTACTGAAAAGTTCGTTCGTAACTACCGCGAATAAGTTCGGCTTTTTTCCCGCAAAGATGACGTGATAGAATACACCGTACAGGTACGAAAAATCGGAGACCCGTCCAAGAAGTATCTGCGCTTAGCAGAAAACGTCTCCTTTCCATTGCAAGGCTCAATTTACTGCATTAATCACGTAAATACTTTGAGAATGTGTAGGTTTTCATTCAGGGCGGGCATTATAGCGCGTACCAATTCCACCACGGTTAGGTTTTTGTTGATATTTACCTATCGGTGTGTTTACGTTGAAGTTTAACGTTAGATACGAAACGTTTCGGGTTAAGTTTGAATCATACGGATACTGTTTTAATAGTAATTGATTGCAAAATGAAATTTTGACAAAATTCAAGATATCTTGCTTAGACAGAATTTTTTCTATAGTACACCTTACTGCCATTGCTCTTACGATATAGCTATTTTTTTGTTTCATGTTTCTGCTATGATTTCTCTCTGCTATCCAAGTATAATTCAAAGTCCAATGAACATAGCTTCGTATCACTCTTTCCTGCTAGACAGGAAAGATCAATTTTCAGTAAATGTAATTTTTACACCTTTACATATAAGTAAAGAATAATTATCTACAATTATCTACCAATGCAGTCACATCTTCGGGTCTCACCTTACATTCTAAATATGACTGAAAACAATTACAGCGTTAATAAATAATAATTCTTTGTAAATACGCTTTAACCACCTAATGTATGTAATAAGTAGGTAGTACCATGCTTGGACAGGTTTTTAAGATTAATTACTTTGATTAAGCATGATTAATGATCAGCAATAAATGTAAAATATCGGGGGAACTTACGTTCAATTTGTTAAGCCATTATCGAAAGTTATTACGCCTTAGTGTCATTATAATAAAATACGGAAAGCATATGTTCTTGGTCGCCTGTTACTTCTTACGTGTATGCACATGACATGACTGTCAGGCGTGATCACTTTTCAGCAATATTTTTACAATTTCGATACGCGTTCATTGCATTTAGTATACATATGTAGGTACTATACTGTTGTATCATTACACAATCTCAGAACAGAAAATGCGCCTTACAAAATGAAGGGAAAAGAACGGCCAAAGTTATGACCTTTTGTTATTATTATTATTGTTTAGATTTTGTTACATTTTGCTAAGAAACGATGATGTATCTCGATTTTGCTTATGGGTTGCAAAATGATCAGAATACTAGTAATGGTATAGAAGACCATATATCATGCGCGTAGAGTTCCTTTGGTAATCATCCCGAAAAATATTAAATACAAATCGTTACATCCATAATATTTTGCAACCATTTTTTCAGGAAATGGCAATTTCCATTCCCCAACAGAATATATAATGGGCGGCCATATACTGCGAATCTTACTAGGGAGTTTTTGGATAATGGTTATAGTGGGGTATGAATCCATGGCCTTCTCGTTCACCTGACTTATCAATTAAACACACATTGTATAGATGTTCTCCAATTTTATCTGGTATGCTAGAAATACAAGTTTGTACTACTTCTTGCAGTTTTGCATTTTATTGCCAATATTTCTGAAGATTATCTTTCAAAACTGGTATGGTTGAGTTAAAGGGATGAGTAAGGATAAAAGATTTCGCTCTAAGGTGCGGTGAATCATTCTTCAGGAAGATGGATCTTTCTTATTCGGGAAGTTTAGCAAAGCCAAAATTTAGTCTCAGCAACCATTGTATATTGTCTTTGATCCATGGTGCGATCCACAAAATGCAGGAGTTCGGTTCCATTGGCTGTTATACATAACCAAATCATGACTGATGGTGAGTGTTTAATTTTTTTTGTCACTATAGTTAGCATCACTATAGTTAGCATGTCTGAACAGGATTTAACATGTTTGGGCTTCATTTGTACGTCATAGTCGTTAGACCACTCCCTTTTTTTCTTTAGAACCAATCAAATCAAGGAATTAATAGATCTGTGCATATTTGAGTACATATAAGACCCTACAGACACGTTATTCGACTAAAATTGACTCAATGTATGGTAGTAGCATTAGTCAAACGGTTTTTTGAATTCGAAATGTCCCGTAGGTGTGTAAACAATCCTAATAGTCTTTGTTATGTATGTGGAAAATCCACCGTTCAACAGCATAGACGAAATATTACACCGTTAATAGAAAAATCGTATAACCTTTATTTTAAATTAAAAAAGACAAGTTGTGGACTTCTCACAATGTCTGTGCACGATGTGCTGTTACTTTGAGGAGCTGAATAAGAGGTAAGAGCATAGCCATCCCATTTGTTAGGCCTATGATTTGGCGAGAACAAAAGGATCATTCGACAGACTGCTACTTTTGCTGTACAAAGACCTTCGGCTTTTCCAGTAAAAATAAGGATAAAATTATCTATCCTAATTTACCTTCTGCCACTTGTCCAGTTCCTCATTTGGAAGCTTTGCCAGTACCAAGTCCTATGGATGTTTCTAACCAAGACCATGTTGAAACCGAGATAGAAGAATACATTTCAGAGCTGTCGAACACAGATGAAGAATATTTGCCATCTGAAGAGGACACACCTCATTTAATAAATCAATCAGAATTAAATGACCTAGTTCGAGATCTCAATTTATCAAAAACTCAAGCAGAAATATTAGGATCAAGGCTGCAAGGATGGAAGTTGTTAGCTCCGGTTACGCGTATTTTTGTATATCGAAATAGCCAGAAAGAACTGCCACACTATTTTTCAGCTGAAGAAGGTCTTTCATTTTGCAAAAATGTTGACGGTTTAATGCAAGAATTGGATTACAAACACCAACCGGAAGAATGGCGTCTTTTTATAGATGCTTCTAAATTGAGTTTGAAAGCTGTCCTTCTATATATAGGAAACATCTACCCCTCCATTCCTGTTGGTCATGCCGTGCACATGAAGGAAACATATGCTAATGTCACGTCTCCTTGATAAAATCAATTACAAAACCTAGAAATGGTACATCAGTGTTGATCTCAAAGTAGTTGCAATTCTACTTGGTCTACAACTTGGATTCATAAAGTATTGCTATTTCCTTCGTGAATGGGATAGTCGAGCAAAAAATTTGCACTCTACTGTTAAGCAATGGCCAACCAGAATACAATATACTCCTGGAGAAAAGAACGTAGTCCATAATTCGTTGGTGGGGCTTCATAAAATACCTTTACCGCCATTACACATAAAATTAGGTCTGATGAAGAATTTCGTCAAAGCATTGGACAAAGAGTGACCAGGATTTGGATACCTTAAACAAAACTTTCCTAATATGTCTGAGGCAAAACTTAAAGAGGGGATTTTTGTACGACCCCAGATTAATCTGTTACAACAGGATCGACAATTTGACGTGCTCTTGAGCGATTTAGAACGGACTGCTTGGGATGCATTTAAAAGTGTGACAAAGAATTTCTTAGGAAATAAAAAATCTGACGATTACGAGGAAATTGTTAGTGAACTTTTTACAAGTTACCATGCGTTAGGCTGTAATATGAGTCGTAAAATACATTTCTTGCATTCGCACCAGAACTTCTTTCCCCCGAATCTTGGCGATGTTAGTGATGAGCATGGGGAAAGATTTCATCAGGATATTTCCACTATTGAAAAATGCTATCAGGGCACTGTTGGAATTTAATTTCGAGATGTTCTTTATCCTGACTTAAATAAAGTTGGACTTTAATTTATAATCAATGTTTCTTTGTCCCAATATAAAAGAAAAGTGAAAAGAAATTTGGTTTTATAATAATTATCCCAGAATATTAAATAAAATAAGTTTGTGTATAATATAAAGAAAAATTAAAAAAAATGAAAATTTTGTTGTTCTGTGTAATTTAATTGTACGTGACCCTTTAAATCCAATTGCTAAAGACTGTAAACGTTTAAAGGACCAATTATTCTCAATTTTAAAATTTTAATGAAGAAGTGACACATCATATGTCATGATATCAAACGATTTGGAGGGAATAAATTCCTTCTCTGACTCCTTAATTCAATTGCTAAGAAACATGTAAACGTTAAATTCAAAACATTCAGTGGTGTATCCAATTATTCTAATCTAATCTAACTAGAATCTGATTCCAAAAGAATGTGACCAAAGCACATCAGATGTTACATTAGATTAAGAGAGCTTATATCCATGAAATTTTTCGACTATAGAAAAGAGATACCAAGGCAAATGAAATCGTAATATGCTGACCAATTGTTGTTGGACTATCAAGCGAGAAAATTAAATGTTTGAATATTGCGTAGCTAAGAATATAGAAACCATTAAAATCATTTTTCAGTGGTTATAAATGTATCTTAACTCTAAAACTTTAATCTAACTAATGAATTTGACCAAAGTTAAACTCTGAAATTATACTGACCAAAGCCTGCATTATTTAATCAGAAACAATTTCATTCATGAAAATCCTCCAGGAAGGACATTGAAGAAATAGCAAGATATCCGTCTGAAATGCTGGTTCCTGGCAAAAATGATGGAATCTTCTTCGAAAGAAGACGAATGTATGTATTTATAGTAATATCATTCTGAATTTAAAGAAAAAAATAGTTTATTGCTTGTTTATTGTTTCCTCTAAAGTTGTTTTAAAAGCTGTGGTTCTGCATAACTGCAATAAATTCCCATCAACACCAAAATTCCTTACAATCGAAAAAGTAGAAATTATTAAGTGTGGTGGCAAATTCTTAATTGAAAAGTCGGAAGCAGTCGAGATTATAAGTAAAAAGAAGACATTCTCAAAAAATTTTGTGAAAATCTGGACAGAAGACAAAAACAAAAATTCCGAAAATTACAACTAGTGTATTAGATCAGATTGTAATCGACTGATCCTGCAAAATAAGAAATAAAAATATACCAATCGCTGGAGTAGTTCTAAAAGAAAAAAAAACTGTAGAAGTTGCAAAAGAGTTAGAACTTGTCAGCTTTAAAGCTTCAAATGGATGGTTGGACAAATTTTGCAAAAGTTGACAAATAAATTTTAAATCCATTTGTGGAGAAGCATATTAGTTAAACGAAAAAGATGTTGCAAATTGGAAAAACATCATCAAAGAATACGCACCTGAAAATAGTTCTGACGCCGATTAAATCGTTTTATTTATCTACGCTTAACCCACAAAAACTGCCCTGGCGATAAAGTTTTAAAGGATCGTCTCACAATTCTATTTTACGCAAGTATGACTGGAGAAAATGTCATTGTTAATTAGATATTAGTACCTTTGATACAATTATTAGTTATTTAATGTATTTATTGTTAATTGATTAATTTGACGGTTTGTAATAAATAAAATATAAAAATATAAGAGAAATCTCTATTTCTTCACAAGTATATTTTCAAACGGATACATAAATTATTGTCAAAGTCGTAAACGAATATTCTCATATATAAATTTAAATATATTCTAAAACAAGTATTTTCACCTAAACCTCCTCAAGCTAGGCTTCAATTTATAACGATCTTAAACCTTCTGGTTTCTTGATTACTCTACGAGAAAATCCCGTTCATTTGGAGCTTAATCTAAATCTTTTATATCTGATTAATGACGTTCTATTTTAAACCGATTTCGTTTCCGTATCTCCTCTACCCATACATTAGAGTCCACCATACGAACGACTTTGGTGGAATAACCAAGACTCAAGGTAAGTGAGCGAGCGGCGTTGCGGAACGGCTTCGTGTAAATGGTGGTACGGATGTTGCGTGGACCTGTCAAGTGTCCACGTGGGTGGACCAGTGTTCTATCTGCGTTTTTATCCCCGGTACCATCCCTACTACCATCGGGCGCGCAGCTTGTCTCGCTCCCACCAATTGCATCTTCACGCCTTTCTAAAGAATGCTAATAGATTGGCGAGAATTAATAATATACGCGCTCACTCCACATGGAAAAATAAATTATCTATGTATCAACGTACAACACGTTTGAAGATACACTCTATTGTATACGTACAAATAAGCAGAAATACCCAATAATATATCTGTATATGTGTCTATATTCCATACGAAAGATGTCTGCTTGTATCCGTATTTGGTAAACGTGAATTAGTTTGTCAATAAAGAAGTATGTATTAGGTTTAAGCGAGACAATTTCGTTATAACTTGCGTAAACATAGCATTGTTTACTTGTTAACGCGTAGAGAAAGTACCATAATTGAAGTACCTTTCTGTTGTAATCGTCTTCATGGTTATTTACATTTAGCTCCTAACCATTTTCTGTGGAAACATTGTAGACTACGGACGCGTATAAAACTTCCAAGACGAACTATTAAAGTTATATTGGTTGTTGCATGCTTCATGTGCAATTATTAGGAACAGAATGCGTTTGAATTGCAGGAATCCTTATTATAGTAATAATTTACGTTGTGGGTATAGTTAAATAAGTGTATACAGTTCAGTGTGTGTGCGGCGAATACCTTCCTATAATTATCTGCATATACTTAAGCCGAAGCATTGCTGTTTAAATTCCAATCATGTGGTAATTACTAATACTTGTAACTATATCCTTAAATTTAACGAAAATACACCACGACTATAAAGTTCCTTTTATAGATACCTACAAATTAGAAATACAGTTTATAGAAACAAAAAAGAACATCAAATTATGTACATACATGAATTAATAAATATAACAAAATAAAATATATCTTAAATAATAAACTTACAATTATACGAAGACTGTTTATTTACGATTAATTTATAGTTTTTTTTTTATTGAAACGTATTGGATAAAAAAGAGATAAGACAGAGATATCTCTGTGACCTTAAACTATCTCCAACCTGTCATAAAGACAAATGTACAATTTTGATTACAAAATACATTCACAAGTTACCACTAAATACAAGTTTTTTAAGTAATTTAAATCAGAACTTTCGTCACCGGTGACGAGGAAACCCGTCAAATCACTGCTATAGCATTTAATAATTTGGGAACACCATTTCAACGTTGACGTTAAGCTCCAGGGAAACAAAAGTGACAGACAGTTTTAAAAATATATTCGGGATACCATAGCAACGAAAAATAACATATTAGAAGTGTACTCGTAAGTGTAAAGTTTCACGTTAAAAAGTCAAACCAAAGTTACGCAATAAAATTTGAAATTGTGAAAATTAATTATCTGTATTTAAAAAGGTTGAGAGGTAAGCTGATTTACCAAGATATCCTTAATACCCTTGGCGATCAGTGTCCTTCGTTTGCGACCATGAACAATTGCATTGCAAGCTTCAAAAAGGATAAATTTTCTATTGAAGATGAACACTGGATAGGGAAGGCCAGTTTCTATGTCCTTCCCCGCAAATGTTGATGTAGTTTATGACATGATCTTGTCAGACCGTCGAATTGGACTAAAACGAACATCTGAGGCACTGAATGCATCCATCATATATAGTTCACGTCGATTTGGACTTCAAAATGGATCCCCAACTGTCTGAAAACATCACGGTCGATCTGTGCTTGGTTTGATGCAAACTTCTTAACCGATTATTACTGCCATGAAGTAATCATGATTGATTTTCTGGATAAGAGTGGAACAATTAATGGGAATTATTATTCGACGTTATTGACCACTCTACGAGAAAATATTAAGGCGAGAAAACACGGAAAGCTGTCCAAATGTGTTTTGTTTCTATAGGAAAATGCCACCTACATCCTACCAGATTTCGATTTTAAAACATCTTATTTTATATTTTAAAATTGAAATGAAAACAAGGGGGATCAAAGCATATAAAACTAAACAAGTCTTTCTCAAAAACAATGGTTCATGGTTGAATGAAACTTTAGATATACCATCAGCCCGGACCACCTGTCAAGAACTTTGCAGACCCTAGTGATAGAACTAAAAGGAGAGAAATACGCTCCACCTTGGACGAAGATGTCATTGTTCATGCTGTTCAAGTGGCTTTACATTCAATTAGAAAAAGAGATGCTTCGAGAATTCTTAAAGATATCACTAACACATGTACTGGAAGATATTGTAACATCGTCTCTATTTGCAGCTCTTAAAATGTGCGTTGACCCAGACTTAACAAGACGTCAATATGAAATAATTCGAAACACACTAAATAGTATATTATGCAACGAGCATTTAATGATGGCTATTAAGACACAAGTACGAAAATGAATACGAGTGCCTTAATAGCCATTAAATGCGAATTGCAAACACTATTTTTCTACGATCTCATAATATCATACGTATTGCTTTCATTTTTACTATATTTAAATAGATACAAAGAACTGTCACGTTTAATTAATTTTTATATCTGTCAGATATGTAGTCACGGCCATATTGAATATTAGAATCTCAAATTCCTATTGGATATAAACTTGTATCGTAATGAAAAATGTGTATTCCTATTGGAATAAACTTGTATCGTAATGAAAACCTGTATCGTAATGGACATCAATAAAGTACAGGTTCAGCATAGCTAATAACACAATTAAAGTATGGGAGTAGAAAAAAGTTTTTTTCATGTCATAGCCTATTACAAAATGCTAAAGAAGAATGATACTCAACAAAAGAATCATATACGATAACAAGTACAGTCATGGACAGTCAAAATGATAGCTCTAAGTTACAATCTATCGCTACACTAAGCATTCGTGTATACTCGGCTATCGCAGGCATCAATCTCGTGAGTTACACATTTAAATATAACATGCATTATTATCATTGTTTAAAAGCAGATTTTATGCATCTGTCAAACTGTCAAAGTACTACGTTTACTACTTTTATTTCTTTATAGTAATATTAAAAGTACGATTATTAAGAGTTCAGTGTAGTTGTTGAAATTTTGTTCTCTGGTCCATTTCAGAAACTTTTCATACTCAATGTCATACAGCTTAAGTTATTTAGTCGGGATTAATATTGCAGCAGCTTGATTCGCGATTTTGATTATTTCTGATGGCGTAAATTGAAGTTCTTCTTTGCTCATTTTGCAAATATTTAACAGTTATGAAATAATCGTTCAGTCACTTTAAAGAGTTGTGCTTATTTATGGTGAACGCCTTTGTAATGGAAGAGAGACACGACGTTTATATTTGGAACGATATCTATTTTGTCGGCCACCGCATCATTCAACCTTTGCTTGTTGGTAATGAAGAAAACGTGCTGGAAATTGTAGATAAACACCTTTTCATCAGTGTGCGAAGATTAGCTCATCAAACTCATCTTCCAAAGTCAACTGTATGGAGAATATTACACGATCAACAATTATATCCTTTTCACTTCACAAAAAGTTTCGATCCTGAAGATTATGAATATCGCTCTAATGTTTACAACTAGTTTTTACAACGTCAAGCAGATGAACCTGATTTTGTTAGTTATGTTCTTTTCTCAGACAAAGCCTGCTTTCCAAGAGATGGTTTCTTCAATAGCAGAAATAGCCACGTTTGGGACGATGAGAACCCTCACGCCATCGCCCTCATGAATAAGCAACACAAATTCCCAATAAATATTTGGGCTGAAGTGGTGGGAGACCATTTATTGTTTTATTTGTTGCCGCAGCGATTGAATGGCCATATTTATTTAAGTTCTTCACTGGATCTCTTGGTGCAGAAGTAGAACACTAAACACTTTAACCCACTAAACACCAAAAAAGTTTTAACTAAAACACCGACTCGTTTCAACAGCAATGCTGTCATTATCAAGGCGATAATAAAACTAAATTAAAATAAAATCTACAAAAACAGGTAACCTAAATGTTATGCACGGTCAAACCGATACGCATCATTAATTTCCGATTAACGAAAACAATGACGAATGCGGTATAGGTCCATTGTCACAGTTCATTACACATGACTTATTTTTATATATTTCTAAACTTTCGAAAACATTTAGAAACTTACAATTGTTTATTTGTCTAATTAATTTAACATTTGTATGATCGATGTTGTGATCTGTTTCAAAACTGTGTTGGGCAACACTCGATTTCTCAATTCTATTAAATCTAAGATTAGCCATATGCTCTTTGAATCTAGTTGAGACTGCTCTCCTGGTTTGCCCAATATATTTTTGATTACAATCTTTACAATTGATTTCGTAAATATCTGACTTATCTAGAGGTTGTATTTTATCTTTAGGGTTACCGATGAGACTTCGTAAACTAGTCCCAGAACTGTAAACTATTCTGAGATCTAGCTCTTTGAAGATTTTACTCAAACGTTTAGTGATAAAGGGAGCCGCATCTTTTATAATTCTCAAAATTATAAAAGATGAGGCTAAGTGTAATGGTTTCCATCCTCAGCATATCTATAAGTTAATTAGGAAGTTTAATTATAAGAAAACTGTGAAAGAATCTACGACTTTTCGAGAGGATGTTAAAGCTTCACCCGTTGTGACCCTCCCTTACGCTCCCTTTATCACTAAAGGTTTGAGGAAAATCTTCAAAGAGCTAGATCTCAGAATAGTTTACAGTTCTGGGACTAGTTTACGAAGTCTCATCGGTAACCCTAAAGATAAAATACAACCTCTAGATAAGTCAGATATTTACGAAATCAATTGTAAAGATTGTAATCAAAAATATATTGGGCAAACCAGGAGAGCAGTCTCAACTAGATTCAAAGAGCATATGGCTAATCTTAGATTTAATAGAATTGAGAAATCGAGCGTTGCCCAACACATTTTTGAAACAGATCACAACATCGATCATACAAATGTTAAATTAATTAGACAAATAAACAATTGTAAGTTTCTAAATGTTTTCGAAAGTTTAGAAATATATAAAAATAAGTCATGTGTAATGAACTGTGACAATGGACCTATACCGCATTCGTCATTGTTTTCGTTAATCGGAAATTAATGATGCGTATCGGTTTGACCGTGCATAACATTTAGGTTACCTGTTTTTGTAGATTTTATTTTAATTTAGTTTTATTATCGCCTTGATAATGACAGCATTGCTGTTGAAACGCGTCGGTGTTTTAGTTAAAACTTTTTTGGTGTTTAGTGGGTTAAAATGTTTAGTGTTATATTTATTTAAACTTTTTAGAAAATGTATTACCAGATTTATTGAATGATGTTCCTCTACAAATTCGAAGAGAAATGTGGTTACAACGTAATGGAGCACCAGCAGATTCCAACATATTCACTTGAATATGCGCAATTATTTAAGTAAATCAATCCTTTCCAAACAGATGGATTGGCCGTGGAGATCCTGTTAACTGGCCCGCTCGATATCCAGATCTCAATCCTATTGAATTTAGTATTTGGAGGTATGCTAAGTCATTAGTTTACGCAAATTCGGTGAACTCACAGGAAGAATTGTTAGCGAGAGTCATGGCTGTGTGGTTTAGGTTTCGAGTTACTCGAAGAATTGACTCCGCCTGAATAACATGTTTTTATCTCAACTGAAAAAAAATTTAAAGGATCGTAAATTTTCTCCCAACGAAGAAACGATAGAAACAGCTTCTATCGCCAGGTCTCCACAGCGGAGATCTGGTTTGCAGAGCAAGATAAAAATGTGTTTTTTATAGGTCTAGAGACGTTGCAGATTCGTTGTAAGAAATGTATCCAATTAAGAGGGCAAATTTTGTTTACTTCTATAGTAGGTTAAAACTTTTGTAATACCTCCTCGTATGTCTATATTATATCACGATATAAAACTACAGTCTACAAACTTTTCTAGTATGTAAGAACCATTTTATGTAAATGAAACTTGTCGAAATATAAACGCGTTATTTAATTTTAATGGATATTTTGATGAAAATCTGAATAAGTTTTTGGTGCTATCGTATTCGTATTACAAAATTCTTTCCCAAATATGGTTATAACCTCATAATTGAAATAATAAGAATGTTTTCTTCGTAAATGTCAACGATGTATCACACCTTAATAGCATTTCCGCTAAGTAAGTTCTTAATTGCTTTGTCTTTAGTATGTACCCAATTGGCAAAAAAAACCATAATATTTAAATTTTATTATATAATATAATCTTGACGAGAAATCTATAAAGTGATGAAAAACCATAATTTCCACTCTATTCAAGTCGATATTCAAGCATGAAATTCTATGCTATATAAATTAGATAATATCCACAATGACCTTTTGTTATCCGTTGTGAAACCTCCCATAATAATACTAAATCATTACCTACTTATTAGAAGCTGGTCTGCCTGTAACCAACGGAATCACAATTTCAAATATTTTCGTCCGATATGATGTGGGCGTCGCATATAATATGTAAAATATCGACTTCGTATAACGCTCATAATATATGCATTTATGATTGTTGCACGTAACATATAGGTATATACATATAGGTAGTATATAGACGACATGTCCAGATGGATATCCGCGGCTTATAGCGGGTTTACGCGATAGCGACGCATAAACTGTAAAAGGTGGAAAGAACAACCTGTCAGTTTGACGCGGATAAATGGCGAAATAGGTTTCCCACCTACTTAACAGAGACAGTTTGCCTAATATATTTTTGTAACCGCATTTGTAATTTACGAACGCATAAGGTGTGGATAATCTAATAAATCGCGTCATTATGGCTGCGTTGAACTGAGGAAATAAATTCCTATTCTGTGGTTCGTGATGGATTTTTAGTCTATAAATTTATAGATATATATGGCATATGGATGACTTATAGTGCTTAGTGGCTACTTGCACAACATACCTTCTTCTTACTGTATACAACATTGTAAATGATTGTATTGTGAATAAAAACGAAATTTCATTCAATTTTTGAATTGAATTAAATTATTAGTTTGGTGTACTAACTTATATAAAGAGTTATCTGAATCGTCAATTTTATATAATCGTTTTTCAATGCATACCTTATATACTTGTGTCATATCAACTAAAACACTATGTGAAAATTGTTTCAAAATGTCTTCTCCTGCATACCAGCAGTATTTTTTTAAGAAATTTAATTTAAAACATGTTTCTAGTATTCTTCTACTAGTTTGGCTAGATCCAGTTGCAGCTTCCTAAATTGTGTCGAATAAATTGATAAATGTCGAATAATAATTCCCAGTTATTGTTCCACCTTTACCCAGAAAATTAGAATAGAATATTTTATTGTCAGTGTTTCCTACGAAATTTGACATTGTCAATACATATATAAAGTGCACAAGTACAATTTGTAAGACTAAACAGGTACATATGTCATATATATCTCTCTAAAAATTCTTCCAATGTCTAGCAATTCTTCATGAGCAAATAGTCTTTTAACCTGCGCTTGCATATGTTAATGTTTGGCAAAGATCTAATATCTAAACCAAGACAATTGTATAGGTTACATCCCATATATTGGGTTTATTTTTAATGTTGTCCTGTGAACCGGTGGTAGTAGCATATCTTCGTGTATCATATCCATACTTCGAAAGTGCTCTAAAAAACTTATTTGAAAAAAAAATACAGGGTGTTAGTAAATAAGTGCGACAAACTTCAGGGGGTGATTCTGCATGCAAAAATAATGACAGTTTGCTATATAAACGTCCACGTGGATCTTCCTCAGCCCATAAGTGATTATTATGGAAATTTCGTATACACTGTCGTCCAAAATTAGCCTCATCAGTAAACAAAACGCCATTTAAAAAATTAGGAATTTGAGCGATTTGATGAAGGATCCATTGGCAAAAAAATAGGCGGGGAAAAAAGTCTCTAGGTAGTAGAGCTTGCACACGTTGAATATGAAACGGATACAATTGCTGTTCTTTAAGAATTTTGAATACAGTGAAGTGGCTTACATTCAATATGTTGGCGATTTTTCGAGTACTTGTTTCAGGTCACTCCGCTATTAACTCCAGAACTTCTTCTTCTAGTTGCACAGTTCGTACTTCTCGAGGGCGCCCGCAGTCAGCCGTGAGCAAATATTGTGTGATGAGGTACCCTACGTCCTGGATACAACTCAGCATACAATCGTCCAGCTTGCCGATCATTTCCATTACTTCGACCATAGACAAAATGCATGTCTGTTAATTCTGCATTTGAAAAATTTTCCATTATTTTCACTAAAAGAAAAATTAATTACTTATTAACAATAATTTTATAGCTAACTAAAAGCTTAATAATGATGAGTTGCTATTTTGACACTTCGTTAAAATATTTGTATTTAACAATGCATTGATATTGAATGTCGACAGTAGCCTACTAGATAATGTATTAGAGAAATGAAAAATACACGTTAAGATGTTTTATTTTTTTGCATAAAAACGGTGCCTCACACGAAAAAAAGGCAGGAGAGGTGTTTTATCACAAATTGAATGGCAAATTCAAAAATGATTTTTAATTTGAAATATCTCAGTAGCGTACCATTTTTTTTTCTTTAAAAAATTAAGATCATTACCCGTAAGCACGCCAATGATGAATATAAAATTCTTGGTTGGATGTCAAGAAATGCGCAAGTGAACTATCTGAGTTAAAACCCACCAAATTTCATTTGCCTATCTCGACCGGTTTGGAGAGCAATAACGAAATCGTCAGTTTTTAAGAAAAACTGTATTATCATTATTTATCATTATTTTTGCAAGCAGAATCACCCCTCAAGTTTGTCGCACTTATTTACGTATACCCGGTATATACTAGTTAAGGTAAGAAGTTTTAAGTTTCTAAAAGCATTTCTACAAGAATCTGTCGGCCCCAACCCTGCTATCACGCGTACTGCACGTTTTTGCAAAGAAAACACTACTATGAACTTGCGAACTGTTACCCCATTGCATGATAATATGCGACTCTACAATAGAATAATAGACAGTAGTCAAAATGTAAGGACTACATTGCTGCAACATTAATTTCAAGGCATATCAATTTTTCCGTACTTTCGCACAGAAATCATCGATTTGTGTATGCCACTGGAACTTTTCATCAAAGGATCTTGTGCTGGAAGGTTCAATGTTGGTCTTACACAAAAGATCAGATGTAACATCTAGTGATCTATTTACAGTTCGGAATAGCCACACTTTTGCTTTTATTTAGCATTAAACGATTATTTTCCACCCAATATAGTAGTAGTTTGTAGATATTAACCACCCTAGAAAAAGTGACTCTAAATTATCATCATAAATTAGAATATTTGTATCGTCTCCATAACAGATAATATTAATATTTAGTACCCAATCTTTCAAGTATGCAACTAAATCATTAGAAAAGATTATATAAAGTAAAGGTCCCATCACTGAACCCTGGGGAACTCCTTGATGGACGGAAACTCTGTCACTTACAACACCATTTAGATAAGATGATATTAGAGTTAATAGGAGACGACGGACACCGTTTCTTTCCAGCTTAATCAAGATCAACACATGATTAACTAGGTCGAAATCACGACTCAAATCTACGCCAAGCCCCAAAAAAAACCTTCTTGGAGTCTATCGCATTGACAATTTTTTCATTGTATTCACAGAGTGCAGTTTGTGTATCCTTACGCTTGGTAAAACCACGTTGTGACATCGTTAAGATTATTTCTTTTCAAAAAAGACAAATTGGACAGCTCTTCGGTTCTTTCTCTAGCCGTGATCTTCTTCAGAAGTGAAGAAGATCACGACAAGATGATCGAAACGTCAAGTACCACAACATTTCTACAAACAGTGAACCCGAGAACCGAAGAGCAGCCATCAACAGCGGCCATGAAAGCCTGAAGACTACATAAACACAACAGTTGTTTCCCTAAACATTTTCCAAATATCTTAGAGACGCTAGGTAATATACTAATAGCTCTATAATTTTTATATTCATTTGTTTTACCTCCTTTATGTACAGGTTGAACAAGGGTTAATTTACATCCATCTGGAAATGTCCCGTTCATATAATTTGATTCATAATGATCATTAAAGGTCAACTTAATGATTGATCATTGGATATGCCATCGAAGCTTAATTCAGATATACAAAAAATATCTTCCTCTGTGACTGTTGATTAAAAAATGATTTCATTATGAAACGGTACAGTGGAGACCAAGCAGTCATTACTAG
Source organism: Holotrichia oblita (assembly GCA_023690525.1). Taxonomy (NCBI): domain Eukaryota; kingdom Metazoa; phylum Arthropoda; class Insecta; order Coleoptera; family Scarabaeidae; genus Holotrichia; species Holotrichia oblita. The sequence continues at coordinate 14,463,408 of CM043018.1, forward strand.
GACCATCAACAATTGGTAAAGCAAAATGTGTATTGAAGATTAGTTCTCGAAATCTGTAATTTGAAAAATATCACGAAATGAGTGTCGGACTTACCTAGTTCTTTGTAAAAACGTTGTCTGTTTACAACATCGTCAAACAGCCCAGCCCTGCTTTTATTATTAGAATTTTGTATTTTAACATCGTGACACTGTCTCTTTGCTAATTTCAACGCCTCACAGTACAAACCCCTAACAGTTTTATATTGAACCTTATAATCTACATCAAGCTTCGCCAAATCATTATACACACCATCTTATCTTTTAGGAATAATAAATCAGATGGCATCCAATTTTCACTACCATGTTTTAAATACCTATTAATCATGATTACTATAATGGCAGTCCCCCAAAAAATATGAAGCAAGAACTTTTCCAGCAGATTTTTAAACAGGAAACTTATGACGCCTTGGAGAACCAGAGTGTGTTTATTTCATCGATTGTTGCAATGCATTTCTTGAATGGTAGAAATGTACCCAAGATATCATCCATAATAACACTACGGCTTTAAGAAGTCTGTATAATTTGCAAACCTAGCACAGATCGAACGGAGAGGTGTTTTCACCCTCACACGCTTCTGGTCGACATTCAAACATATGATCCAATTTGAAAAATTTCTCTAGCATGGCCAAATCGACGTGAACTATTTGATGGACGCGTTCAGTACCTCAGATGCCCGCCTTGGCACAATCCATGACAAAACATTTTCGGGGACGGACACAAAAACTGGCGTTCACAATTTTGGTGATGCAACACCGTTGGAAAACATCAAAAAAATACGCATCTTTGAAAGTTCTGCAGAAACTATAGAATTACTTCTTAACTAAAACAAATATTATCATATTTATATTACAACTTCCAAACAGAATTCGTTAAAGAAGTATGTTTGTCCAGCTGGAAGCGACTTATACGCTCTTTCAATGAAACTAATCAACGTTAATTAATTTATTCATTTGGATTATCTTTTACGATCTCCCGCAGACATTCTACGTCACATCTTATAAGAGATTTAATCAAGCTTTTTAATCTTATCCTAGTCGATTCAGACTTACTTCGAGCTTTAGATTTATGTTCACATCTACAATACGTGTGTATACGTACAGGATGTGTGCATACAGCAAAAGGAAGCAAAATAAATTGCACCAGTAAATAAAATATAGTTGCATAATAAGTAAATAAAGTATTCGCACAGCGCAAGTAATGCCGTGAATTCGTTGAATAGACGATTATTTTCCGCCCGTCGAAGTACTTCATCGACTACACGGATTTAGCACCAACAAAGGGACTGGACGCGAAAAAGTTAATGCGGATTAAGCAATAAATACGTGCCCGGAGTAAGTTGGGAGTATGCAGTTCACTTCACGATCTCTTCCACCTCTTTCACTGCCATACATAGATACATCCATGCAATAAAACTTGAATAATTTGAACAGCAGCGATGCAGGCCACGTGATTAGTGTTCAACTGTCTTATTCAGGAGTATATTGCGAATATGTTACGGGTTTTATTTCGTGTGTTATATATACAGGACGTACTCGTTTATAATACGCAGTGGCGTAGCCAGAATTTTGGTTTGAAGGGCCCAAAATCAAGGATTTTTAAATCATCCAAATTCTAACAGTTGTCACAGTTGAAGCGCGAAACACCAACTCCCGACTAGAAATCATGTAATGACAATTATAAATTCTTACGGGTATTGTGTGGTAAACACACGTCAGCGAACAAACTTTGTAATATAAAATGTTAACCCCTACAATGAAAGGTACTAAAATTTTCCTACAACATATATGTTTTTTTATATGTGGTGGGTGCTTAGTTGCAGTGACTCACGTAAGCTGTATCACTTGTCTGGCTATCACTGCAACTCTCGCGGTGTAGTTTGTGTGTGTAAGTTGTGTTCAATGGCTTTGTGACGGCACCATATCGCCTTTTATGATGCCGCGCTGTTAATCACTTTGCTCCCAACAGCGAATGGCAAGTCGATCCGGGCTTAAACTCTCTGAAAAAATGTCACCGTCCCTCCAGAGAATTGAACCCCGGCACCTATCGTCCTCCCGCAACGATAGTCAGTCGCCTAACCACTGCGGCCATCGACCCGTTTGAGAAGTATATTTGTACAGTAAATAATAAAATTAATCAAATTAAGCGCAACCTGAACAATTTGAAATCGCTCAATTTGCGACTTGCGATTTCTACAAAAAAATAGTCGCAATTTCAATTTTCAGAAGTCGCTCAAATTGCCATAAATCGCCCAACCTGGCAACTCTGTGTGAGTATGCACTGTGCACTGTTGAAATAGATACTTATATTCCTCAGATCTATTTAGATTTATCGTTTCTACAGAAAAAAATTATTTTAATATTTTTCAATAAAATTCGAATTATGGATACAGTACAATTTCGGAGGGGGTCATTACCCCTAGGACCATCCCCAATTGGTACGCCACTGTTATATAGTGTTTTTCAAAAATTTGGATATGATTTGGAGTATAAATAGATCTGGTGAATAAGGAGAGTGTTCGAGTAATTCAAACGCTAAATCACGAATTGTTTGGACGGAAACATGTGATTTGTGTACAGGAGCTTTGTCCTACGGAAACAAAACGCCTTTGGATAACTTTCGGCGTCTTTTCTCCATAATTTTTTCTCTCGTAAATGGTTAGTAACGTCGAATAATAAATCTCAGTCCTATTGTTCCACCCTTATCTAGAAAATCAATCATGATTACTTAATGGCAGTCGCAAAAATCTGAAGGAAGAACTTTTCCAGCAGATTTTTTTAACACGAAACAGTTTTGATCCATTATCTTCAAACATTGAAGTAAGTAAATAGGTTTTCCTTATCAGGTCATCAGTTACAACTTTAACTACTTAGCTTGGAGACTGGTTGCCCTCACACTCTATATACTATTACAAAATCATTCTCGCTCAGATTTAGAATAGAAATAGATAATTCTTTTCAACTCACTTTTTCTTCTTGCTTTCATCTTTCCATTGCTATTTCGTGTTTCAGTCTTTGTATCTCGTTCTTCTATTTCGTTCTGCTATTCTATTTTGTTTTAAAAATACTTTTGATGAAGCATCAGATATTCCTTCTTTAGACTTCTTCTCCTGTGATCTTTGCCAATAGGAGATAAAACCTTGTCCATGGCAGACCTGGATCTTCATTACTTTCAGGTATAGACGACATTACACACATGATGGTCCTCAGATAACTATATATCTTTATTGCATTCAACCATTTTCATAATGTAAACTCCACCGTCTCCACTCTTACGTCAAAGACAAATTTGACCATTATTAAGGAGATCCTAAACATGTCCCAGCAAGGTTCCTCACTGCGGATGAAACCTGAGTTTAGCATTATGATCCTGAATCAAAAAAGCAGAGCATGGGATGGAGATCAGCCCCTCGAAAGTTTCGTTCAGCAGCATCTACAGGAAAGATCATGGCCACAGTATTTTTTAAGTAGTATCGTAGAGTTGTGGTGGTTGTTTTTATTCGCAACTTCTACGCCACTGGAAAAAGTACGGTTTTGAGACGCCCATTTGAACCGCCAATGTTTTCTACACAAAAAAAGGATACTGGTCATGGCCATGTTCGAGAAAAATCAACTTTTATGTTGAAAAACATGGTCAATTTTTTTTCAATAAAAATTTTATTTTACTAAAACGTTAGAAAGAAGTAGCAGTTGGGGAGAAAAACAACCGCTGTCCCTTCAAAATCTTCACCAATTATCACTTTAAAAAAATTTTCTTGCACACGACTTAGCTTATTGTGAGTAGAAAATGCTTACAAACGCTGTTTTTTTTTTACGATAAATGGTTCAGGAGATATTTGCAAAAAACGAATTTTGCTTATTAAATTTCAACAGCCTGTATCTCGAAAATAGTGCATTTTAGAAGGTAAGTTGATACAAACTTTTTTTCAAATTTTTTGACAAGCTGTCACATCCTGTCCTGCGCATATATGCTGTTTTAATTTCAAAACTGCGTGATTTCATCAAAGAAAAAAGGAAGTATATGCTGTTTTCATCAGGACAACACTCCTGCCCACAGGAGCTCTGTTTCAATGCCCGCAATTCATAATGCAGGTTTTCACCCTATTCTTCAGATTTGGCCTCTGCGAACGAATGGTTTGCAGCCCAAGACAAAACATTTTTTTTTTAGGGAGATTAAAGCTCTTTGCCATCGTTAGACCAACTGTGTCGACGTGTTAAAGGACTATATTGAAAAATAAAAAATTCTACTTTTACCAAGTCGTTCTATTCTATGTCAGGGAAAATAATATCTGAACTGCTCTCGTAGATTTAGATGAACCGTTCTTTCGGCCTGCTTTGTAACCTCTCTCAAGATCATACGTCAATTTATCACATCACATCATGTTTTGCGAAATCTTTTTGGATCTGCTTTGCTCCAAAAATGCTTTTAGTTATTAATATTTAAATCTATGTTTTAAACTTTTAAAACATAATCAAGAGGTTGTTGCTTCTTCAAAATTAGTATGTACAGAATCATACAGTATACATCGCACGTTCGTAACTACAACAAGTATACGCAGTATCGACCTTCTGGTGTGACAAGCCTTTGCCCGTATATGGAAGCTACCACCGCCCCCGTGAGTCCGCCCTCGGAAAGAGAACTCGACCGACCAAAACGAATGCGAGAGAGCGAAAACATCTAAGCCGAGAAAATATTTACTTAACTAATAAATACCTAGCGTTCGTATCCAATGGTCAATAAAATCCATATAGAGTATATTCTTACATGCGAACGCAATTTATTTATATACCGAAAATATACGACTTCAGTTAACAAATTCAAATTGTCAACCTGACCATATAAAGAGCGCAATATAATACATAGAGAGCGTTTGTATCTGTGTATATCCCTAAATACGTTTAGTTGCGGTTTTGTAGAGTTTGCTTTCGTGAACCGATTTTGTCATATGCACTGTTGCGACTGTTGGAGAACAACGCCGAAAAGAATACGAGTGTATACCCGTTTTGTCCATATGCGAATAATCTAGCTGATGATCTATATCTCGTATTAGCGTAATAATGTTGGAAGAATTGTGTATGTATCTGCTTTTGCAATATGTTTGCTAATAAAACAAGAGCAACAATCTAAATATGGTAATAAGTAAGGCGTTCTAGGTTAGGGTTTCAAATGGTCATAAAAGAAATTAGAAGCGTTCTATTTTAGTCGAAATGTTTATTTTACTCGTTTGCAAATTTCTAAACCTTGATCTATTATTCTTAAAAAAGGTTGGTGTCTATTGCCAACACCAAAGAAAATATATAAAATGTTGGTTAATGCATGCTAAATTCGAAGGTTGGATCCTAAAATCTCATTTTGCTGTGAAATTTGTTTTCGCTATCTTGAGCATCATCGGGCTTTGATTTTTCTAAGCTCTGGAGAACAGGAAAATGTATACCAAGTTTGTTTAAAGTTGTTAATCGAATTGTAGTGTGAGAAAGGGTGGTCACTTTTCATGTCATAAATTTGAGGACCTCTTTAATTAAACTGAATTGTTAAATAAGTTATCATTAGTTTGTACATTATTATACATCCAATGCAAAAAAAGATTCTGTTGAAATTGACCGAATCTACCTGGTCCCTGAGGTAATTTTGACCAGAGCGTAGGGAGGGAAAACTTTAGTGAGTGTTGATAAGAGTGAAGATAAATTGTGAGGAAGAACAGATCTTATCTTTCATTTTCAGTGAAATTTTTGACGTAACTATATATTTAGGGTATATTTGTGGTTTCCTCAGATCTATCAGTTATTGAACTAGAAGCAAAATCCTCATCGAAAACAACCAGTTGATTCAGTTGCCAAATTTCTGAGGCCCTCAAAGGGCTTATCTTTATATTGTTGGAATTTCTCACATGATCCTTATATTGGACTTTTTTAAGCCTGCATTCAACGAGGGAAGAGAAACCATTGTAGACCAGTGATCTCTTAATAAACTCTAATTCATTTTGAAATCTCACTTTATTTAGTGGGAATTTGACCAATCTATTAATTAAAAAATGTATCCCGGACATTTTCTGTTGATCACAATGATTTGAATCAGCTAGAATGAATCTATTCTGGTTGGTTGGTGATACCAATGTTTTATCTGTACATGTTTGATCGACATTAATTTTAATTTTAAGCAAATGAAACCGTCGTTATGGCCAATTTTTTTTATTTCTGATGTATTGGAAAGTTTCTAAAGGCTTTACTAACTGAAGTCGTTAGAAACCTTCTGAAGAAGCTGACATTATAGTCAACGAAACGCCAATTGTGAACTTATCTACACAATAACACCAGTAAAAATTTAACGCAGTAAATAACGGTCGTGGAAACCTACGCCCTAGTATTAAACTTAGGTATTTAGGTAAAATTGAAAACAATAATTATATTTGCATTAAGTTTTTAATCGTATAAGAAGTAATAATCACTTTTCATTTTGCGAAAAACGACAGTGATTGTTACTTTTTACACGATTAAAAACTGCCACCATCAGCGTTGTCATAGCAACTTTGATTCCAACTTGTTTCAAGCAATTTTTGCTATCTGGGATAGATTTGTGATTAAAAATTCTGATAGATGTCTCTATTGTGAAATGCAAGACACAACTGTGCATATATTTTTTGCATACTTACAAGCAGGCGCGCCGCTTGCTGTTGAACGCCCGCGTGCCATACCGATTAGGCCGCCCCTTGTACAATTGTTTTCCTTTCGATATGTTTTTGTCGCCAATGCCGCCCCCCTTGAAAATGCCACCTTTCCGACTCTTGTACAATTATAGACACGCAAATTATGACAATGTTTTATTTTCCTTTCGATATCATTTTGTCGCCGATGCCGCTTTTGTGCGGTGCACGCCTTGCACGCCCGCACGCAGCGACCCTGCTTATAAGCAATGGACAAGACAAGAATCTGTTATAAAGAACCTAATGGGCAACTTGACCCAGAGCGGCCTAATGGACATAATAAAAGAGAATAAGTGAACTTGCTGGACACATAATGTCCAGTAACAATGAAAACCTCGGACAACAATCTAGGATCTATTAAATTTTCAGAAACACACACAAAAAATGACGGTTTCCGAAGCACAAACAGATGGTTTTGAAGGGCTATTTGTTACCCAATGTTCGTCCACTTAAAAACTACTTCAATGAATAATTCATCAACCATTCAGATTTGTTCGATTTGATGTTGGTTCTTTATTCAAATATTCATTCGGATGTCCAGCTCTAGAGTATACACAAACTAGAGAAAGGACATTATCAATTGCACCAATAATTTTAACAAACCTGCTTTTCCATTCGTAATTTATTAAATTTATGAGACCTGTATCTTCTGGTTTTTTTTTGTTTTCATGAACCCTGTTCTCCATTAATGTTACCTGCTTCTTGAGATATTATATATAAGAAGTACCTATGTTTTGAAAGAGATAGCACTTCGTGTCGAGGTCTGCATGACCGACTGTGATTACTACTCTTTAGTTGACATTGACATCTGTCAAAATTTCCGAACGATTTAACGAGTAGTGTTGTGGAAACTGTTGAAAGTCAGCGAGCTCAGGTATTTGTGGAATAATTTGTTTTTCTTTATTTGGATAGGAAACCGTGTAAAGGAATCAAAGGAAAATTGGATGTAATTTATTAAATTTAAACATGGTCGCACATCTACCTTCTATGAAAAATGACCTGGTCATCATATAGGGATATGATTATAGACGATATGACTAATAAAGTTCAAACATCGTTCATGAAGAATTACGATACAATTAGAGACGATGTGATTTATTTAGATTATATACAAGATAATAATAGATTTTAAAAAGCAAACCTTAAGTCATATATTCTCATTACATAAACAGGTGTACAACATACAACCTAAGAATCTTTTTCAAAACAGTTACATAGGCACTCGTTATTTCTAATACATTACCTTTCACAGTTATCTGCATATATACATAATTAGCTTCAAGTGAGGAGTTATCAGACGACTAAGATCAGCTAAGCACGCACTACCAGTTCGCGTGATATAATAACTCATGTGTCCATGGTATTATTAAATTGTCATTCTATTTGCTCGAGTCCCTCTCGTCGATTTTTTTTACTTTCAATTCGCCAAACACACTCATAACATGTGCCTACTCTCTTCTTCTGTACTCCGTTGTAAGTACTAACGCGTCAAGAAGTACCTATACACTAACCTAACTGTATCTATGATATTTTGAATATAATCTGTACATCTAAAACATGCAAAACATTAGCATTATCTCTGCTATCTCTTTACTATAGTACATAATTAATTAATTTAATTAGTTCATTAGAACCTGTCAGAACTCGATTAATCCAAATTAGCATTTCGACTCAATACTTCTTACCGCGATAGTATATAAAGTATGGTCAGTGTGGGCTCAAGTTATGGTTCTACCTGAATCAGTCAAGTTTGTTGGTAAAACCACAACTCCGGATACGTTTGGCGCACCTTTAATTTCCAAATTTCGACACATATACATACAGTGAACGATAAGTTTTAACCGGTCGCATAAATCAACGCGATATGTCGATTAAGTTGCCCAATTTCGGTACCGCAACTGAATTTTGTGATTAGCACACATTGTAGGAACAAAAATAAGTGAATCTACAACCCCTTATAATCAATAATCGAGTAAATTAATATTATATTAACAAAACACAAAGATAAACACTGTATTACGGCGTGTATGATCAGTTGAAAGTTGGTCAATTTAAAATTTGATTTATCATAATAAATCTCTCTGTCGTGATGCGAATTTTTGATCATCAATGAGTGTATAAGATGATGTCACCGATTTACTGTTCAAAATCTTCGCCCACACTAGAATATACCATTTAAAAGAATGCGATGTTCTTTATACGAATTCCTTTTGAAAAACTTTAATGCATTCATCTTAAAAAATCTTATGTTGTCGTATTAGGTATTCTTCTATTTTCGCAACTGTGTGCGCTAAAATTTGATTGGCTATCAATGGCAAATGGCGATTGTGTATATTTCACGCCTACTAATAAGCCAACACCTTACCAAATGAACAAATAATAGCAATATTATGAAAACATTAATAATAATATATTATTATTATTAATTTCGCCTCATTTCTGCCTTAGATTTATTTACTTTGATATGAATCATTTATTATTTATTTATTAGATATTGTCCCTAATTTCCTCTCCGCTTGATCTAATAATGTCTTTCTTCACTTTTAAAATGTGATTTTTTTTGGCCTCCAACATTCTTGTAAAGTCTCATTGTGATAGACCTGCCCTAAGTTGATAACTATATTGTAATAGGACGGTTTCTTTCCTGGTATTATTTTCCTGGTAATATTTTTTTGAATATTGGACGCCACATGAACCTCCGCGTGAACCTACAACAACGGACGTTACTGATACCGAAATAAAAAAAATGACTCCCCCGACTAGCAAAATGTAGGTCGCAATAGCTCTTAACGTAATACAGAAAAACATGTACTTACTTTACAGATTTTCTTATAAACTCGTTCTTTATACGTTCCCAGGACGTGCGGTAAATGGAGGATTTTAATATTTCAAAAAGAAATAACAATTCACCAGACAGACTTGTACACCAACAAATGAATGAAAAATGCAATAATGAATGAATAACAGATATACTAAATAAAACGAATATATATGTACAGTGACCATCAAAGGTATCCAGATGCGTTTACTCTCGCTTTATACTTTATGAATAATGGCCAGTATGCATAATAACCAGTATGCATAATAACCAGTTTGAATCATGACCAGTATGTACCAGTATGAATAATAACCAGTATGAATAATGACCAGTATAAATAATAACCAGTATGTATAATGACCAGTATGGATAATGACCAGTATGTATAATGACCAGTATGAGTAATGACCAGTATGGATAATAACCAGTATGAATAATCACCAGTATGAATAATAACCAGTATAACTAATGACCAGTATGTATAACGACCAGTATGAATAATAACCAGTATAAATAATGCCCAGTATGTATAATGACCAGTATAACTAATGACCAGTATGTATAATGACCAGTATGTATAACGACCAGTATGAATAATAACCAGTATAAATAATGACCAGTATGTATAATGACCAGTATGTATAATGACCAGTGTGAATAATAACCAGTATGAATAATGACCAGTATAAATAATGACCAGTATGAATAATGACCAGTATGTACAACGACCAGTATGAATAATAACCTGTATAAATAATGACCAGTATGTATAATGACCAGTATGAATAACAGCGAGTATAAATAATGAGCAATATGTATAATAACCAGTATGAATAATGAGCAGTATGTATAATAACCAGTATGAATAATGACTTGTATGAATAATGACCAGTATGAATAATGACCAGTATGAATAATGACCAGTATGAATAATAACCAGTATGAATAATAACCAGTATGAATAATGACCAGTATGTATAGTGACCATAGTAAGAAATACTAGATATAATTCAATGCGACCTTATATAGAAGGATTGAGACAGATATGCTTCATCTAAATTTGAAATTATATATAGTGTGTCCCGTTTAAGAAAATGTATGTTCGGTTCACCCTAGTGATGTGAAACACCCTGTATATATGAAAATAATTTTAAAATATGTAGCTTAAGACTGCCGATGATTTTTGCATATAATGTTTTGTGATATCTTTAATATTGAAGGACAGATTGAGCCATCATGGCGCGTGAATTCTTAACCAAAAAAGACATCATTGTTATCTATCAGCCACCGTATTCATTTAATTTGGCTACATGCGACTTCTGGCTATTCCCAAACTGAAATTGGCTATGAAAGAATAAAGACCTTGATCGAACAAAGAATACACCCAGTATAACCAGAAATAACTCTCAAAACTTTAGTTTAAAACAAAAACAGAGAGAGAGAGAGCAAATAAATGCAATTTTTTTATGAACTATGAAGCAAACCTAGAACACAATCCTCTTCAATTGAACAAGCTTTTTTGTTTGGACAAATTTTTAATAGGTACTTTTTATAAAATTCTTGACCAAATCTGCAATAATCTGGAACACCTTTCAAAAAAAAATGTTGAAAAATAAAGTAGGGGGCTAATTTCATCTCAGCTCTGCTAATGAAAGCTTTCAGTCTATCTGTTACTACATACGAAAAACGTAGAAATCTTGGTAACCATATATATTTATCATATCTGCCAGATTACACTAGCTACTTCTTTGTAATATAGGTATATTAAAATCCTAATTTAAAATCATTCTCCGAAATAGATTTCATACGCTAGTCGTGACAAATAAAGTGGTATTAGAAATTTACAAAATTAACATACATATATACAAATATGGTTATTTCTAGTTCTAGTTTCTCAATGAACCTTAAAGTAAATCCTATCGTATCTAGAATTGCCCACGTCTATTCTAAATCAAAGGATAACAATCAGTATTTTCTAATAATACTAAATGCAAGGCTTATATCGCATTAACAGGATCTCTTCCCACGACGAATGCTCCGTGCATGCGCTACAATTCATTACAAAAAAAAGAATCGTCGAATTTAAACGAGAAAGCAGACTATTACCGAAAAAAGTGGCCAACGATCGTAGCCGACATGTTTATGAATTAAATTACGCGGTTCATAATCTGATAGTGGCACACTTCGTGAATGAAATACCAGTGTAGACGGCATCAGGAACAACATCGTGCACTCGACCTTGCCGTAACTATACGCATAAAACGCAATTGTGTCCCATAACAGCATAAAACTCAATTAACTCCAATTTATATGAAATATGAATTCAGATCTTCGAACGAAGATAAGCTCGCGAGACGAGAAAGTTGGATAAAGATCGAGTATAGCGAAATATTAAATTATATAATTAATGAGTTCAGGTTTTAGCTGGTTAGTTGCCCAATTTAAAATGCATATTAAAATTGTAATTATAGATTTAAAATGATTTGAGTTTATCAATGATTCAATCGCAAGGAAGGAATAAAATTACATTTAAGTGTAAGGGCCCGTTCAGTTACCTTGAGTTTAAAAATTTACTTAAAAAACTACCTGCATGACTTCTTCGAGAAACAGTCGCCCAATAATAAGCAATAAAACAGACATCCGAAAACGATCTGCCTTATATGGTAATGGTGTTTATTTGTTTGGAGAAGCTCGGAGGCAAACGGTGAGAGGACATAAATCAGATCAGGTGGAAATACGCACCTGGTCGTTTCGTTGACCTCGTACCGCCCACGCGACCCTATTAACATTTCGATCATACAGGCGTGGATATCTTTTTTTATGTTAATGCTGTAGAAACAGAAACACACAAAACTTTTAGAAATATATGTACTGTGCCTTCTTTACAGGTATAGCTTAGCTTGTGTTATAAACATAGTTTGCAATCCGTTCAAAATTAATTCTGCTTCAGAATATTTACGAGGAGGTCTTGAAAAATTCTTAGCCTACTATAGAAGCAAACAAAATTCAACAAGTCAAAAAATTTTATTATTCAACATACTGTCCCAGTAATACATTCATTACAACGAATCTGCAACGCCTCTAAACTTTTCAAAAAAAAATTTCTATGTTGCCCTGCAAACTAGGCCTTCACAGCTTCTATCACCTCTTCGTTAGAAGAAAATTTACGACCTTTCAGACATTTTTTCAATTGTGGCAAGACATGATAGTTGGACGGAATCAGATCTGGTGAATAAGGGGGGTGGTCGAATAATTCTAACCCTAAATCACGAATTGTTTGCATGGCAACATGCGATTTGTGTGCAGGGACATTGACCTGTAAAAACAAAACACTTTTGGACACCTTTCCGGGTCTCCCTGCCATAATTGTTTTTCTCGTAGAGTGGTCAGTAACGTCGAATAATAATTCCCAGTTATTGTTTCACCCTTCATCTAGAAGATCCACCACGATTACTCCAAAGCAATCTTAAAAAACTGAAGCAAGAACTTTTACAGCAGATTTTTAAACACGACACTTCCTAGGACTTGGAGAACTAGAGTGTCTCCATTTCATCGATTGTTGCATTGTTTCTGGGTCGTAGAACCCTTATCATTAATATTTCCAAAATTTGACTTTTGATAATCCAACAAAAATCCTGTTCGTTACGATGTCGTTCTTAAATATATTTTTTTCTTTAGCTTTCTATCGATACTTCTTCGGCAATTTTCTTTTTCCTATATTTTTTAAGCGGTAATTTGTAAGCCGAATCTAAATGCTTTCAAAAAGCCTTATACGAGCATGTAAGATTGGAAACCTAAATTAAATACCATCTGGACTGAATATATTAGTATGGCAGTTTTTTCAAAATATAAACACATCGAAAGAAATCATAATTAGAGTAGACTATGTGAATGGATTGTTACTTTAATGACATTTATCCCTTTACATTTAATTTGAAAACGTTTGTGTCAAATATTTCTGAGTTTATTAAATCACATTTAATCGAAAAAACGGTATTCAACACAGAGCAGAAAGCTAAAATGATCGAATGCTACTTCCGTACAGGTGAGAAAGTAAATGGCGAGTGGCAATATTCAATTCCAGAATGCATGGCCGACTTTCGTGAAGAATATCCTGAATTAGTATTTGATTACAATAGTTTTTACAATGTTTTGACAAGATCTGTGCTGGTGACGTTGGTCGAAAAACTGGTAGTGGACGGCCATCTAAACATACAGCTGAAAATATTGGGGTGATTCAGCATATTATTGATGAAAATCCGAAAACATCCATTTCAGCAATGACGCAACAGACGAATCTGTCCTATGGCACATGCCAACATATTCTAAAGAAAAGTTTACACTGTCATGCATACAAGCTGCAATGTTTTCATGAGCTTCTTCAAGCGGATTATCCAAGACGACTGGAATTTTGTCAATGGTTCCAAAATAATCTCAACAATGAGGATATCCTTAACATGGGTTTTTCTCGGGTGAGGCTTGGTGTTACCTTCCCGGATATGTAAACTCACAGAATATGAGGTTGTGGTCATCGATAAATCCTCACTTTTTTGTTGGAATATGTCGAAGAAGATTGGCGGGTCGTTTTTTTTTGAAAGTACACTTACTGCTGCACGATATCGCGATAAATCAACTAGACGATGAAGAACTACAGAATGGGTATATCCAGCATGATATGGTGCAATTTTTTGATGATAGAATAATAAGCAAGACAACTGAAATCCCATATCCAACTAGGTCTTGCGATTTAAACATATGCGATTTTTTGGTATGGCCATACATCAAAAATTCCATTTATTCAACGCCAATACATAACCTGAAAGAGCTTAAAAATCGCATAAGAGAAAAGTGTGAAGAGATTAATAACTCACCGCAAATGTTGCATGAAATTCTTCATGGGTTACGAAGAAGAATTGGGTTATGTTTAGACGTAAATGGACAACATTTTCAACAATTTTTATAGTTTTACGTATGTAGGATTATATGATCCCCGAAAACCAACACAACCTATTCCTGCGGAGGAGATAATTGATGGCGAGAACTGATTTATCTACCCAATAAAAAAAACGACTGATTTTCTAATCTATATTCAATATCGGTTCTTTTCAGAACCAACACCAATGCCAACACATTTACCTTAAAGGAAAAAATTGCGATAACTTTGTTATAAGTTACTGTTTTCATTGATAAATTGGCTTTATCGTTACGGTTATATTTTGCATACGTGATGGTATCATTGTGTTTTCGAACAGCTTCATATTTTTAAGTTATAGTTTTCATATCTTTTCGCGTTATTTTTTTCCTTTTTAAAATGCACAGTGCTTCACAAACATGATGTTTTTGACAATAAATCATTGTTTCAACAACCTCTGACTTCGATAGCCGTCTTCCCCGTAAAAGTCAATCTGTCCTACTATCTTGTCAATATTAAGAATTTTGGAAACATCACTTTTTCTACTTGAATGTAATACCACTTGAACAGTCCAGGATGGAGCGTACTTTTTCAATTTTTCTAGTAAAATCTGCAATGTTCTTGAAAAGTCGACCATTTAAACTCTTTACAGCAATAATGTAAAGACATTTAACGAATTATTATTAACGCACAAGCATCAAACGACGAAGTATAATTCATCGATAATATATACATTTCATTCTGTATAAATTGGACACTTCTAATAAAATTTTGTTGACGTGTTTCTGCGCCATCTAGTGAAATGTGTTAAATTTAAAACAGACCATACGGGATCACGAAAAGCTTGTTTATTATTGAAAATTGAATTTCTAACTTTTAAACTAAAAATCAAAGCGCCTTTATATAGTTTCTGAATATTGTCCTATATTTTCATTAAAAATATTTTTACAAAAATGTTATCTTCGTAGAACACGACGAAATAAAATGTCATTCCCGAACGCTTCTCGTGAAGTTTCAATTTGGATGATATATTTCACGCATACCTGTAATATCGAAACCGAAGGTTAGGTAATTTATAAAAATGATCAAAAGATATTCAAGTTTTAACAATCTCGGAAAGCCACTAGGGGGTACTATTAGAATGTAGGTCTAAACCATAACAGAATTTAATAACACATCTTGTATTTACCTATTAATTGGATGTTGTATACTGCACTCTCCTTGGCGAAGTATATTGTATCTGGTGTTATCGCCTTGAAGACATTAAACATTTCTTGTACTGCTTCAATTTGTATGGGATAATGCGATATGAAAATAAAGTGTCACTGGTTTATGTCAAAACTAGTATGTCAGCTCTTGTCAATTTAATAGAAACGATAGTTTCATCGTTAAGCGGTATTTAACACTACTATTTAAGGTTTAAACTAAACCACGTCCAACATAATCCTTCATACATGCATACATAATCAAAGACCTCTTATAAGGTGTCGAGGTGTAAAGTTCTCTTAATTAAGTTCCACAGATTCAACAAATTCACGCCACTCTTTCCAGTTTCTGGCTAGGGCCTTCGCCTCGTTCCATGTTTTTCATCTTTTTTTCAGAAGTTCCGTACTGCTGTTCCACGTTTTTCTGGGTCGTCCTCTCCGATTTTTCTCGATTTTTCCCGATTTTCCTTACCTCCCATACCCGCTTCACCTGTCTAGTTTCATTCATTCTGATCAAGTGTCCCCACCATTTCAGTTTCTTTTCTTCTACTTCAGTTCTTATTGATTTTGTTATCAGCATATGTCTAATGTCACTGGATTGTAGTCGTTTTGTTTGTCTTTCATCAAGTATCCAATTTTCTGCTCCATAGGTTAAGACTTGTAAGTATACTGCTTGATACACCGTCATTTTTGTTCCTGTTGTTAGGTATCTCTTTTTTATTCAAAAAGTTTTTGTAGAGTGCATAATCCTTCAACTTATATTATATCTTCTCCAAGAATATCACAAAAATTACCATATTATACTAATACTGCTTTTAAAGACGCTTGCGAGACAACATACAAAATCAGAATCACAATATAATGTCATAATGACACTCAATTTCGCGCTTTTCATATTTCAAATTTCAAAAAGCTATGCCAGTGACACCTGGTGAAATGTGTGAGTACCAAAACTTTGACGACAGTACACGGGACCTTCTGCCGTATCTATAGTACGTTAGTATAGACACATCGAAAAGGATTGTTACTTTAGCCACTTTCACATAATGACATTTATTCCTTGACATTTAATTTGAGGTTATAAAGGATATAAACTAAAGTTACAATAAAATGTCAAGTAATAAATGTCATTATGTGATAGTGGCTAAAGCAACGATCAAAAACATTTACATAGCCTACCCTAATTATGTTTTTTTTCGATTATCTATTATATTATCTATTATCTATGGTATAATTTTGACGTTAGACTTTGACAATAAATTTTTGAGAATGCTTTTTTCCATGGCACACTGGATAATTATCGATGAGTTTTGTGTGCATTTTTCAAAATATCTAATTATCTCCTAAACTATCAATTTTAGGTATAGGATACGTGGGACATAAAAGGTGTGGATTTGCACGCCAAAGACGATGGTTCTTCAAAATTTCGAAGAGATAAGGTGCCGTAGTAAAGTAACCACGCTGTGTAGACAGCCGTTCTCGGCGCTAAAATATACTCCAACATTATGTTTAAGAATATTATGAATTCTAAATTGATATCCGAAAAATCGAATATTCTCTGATTTTTTGAATAAATGTCCGCCCCCAGCAAATTTTTTTAGAAAAATACGAATAACTACAAAACGTACGAATCAAATTAAAAAAAGTAAAGGTATTTATAAAGCTTCAGAATAGGTAAATCCAAATATATAAAAATATACAGGATGCAGAGAACAGTGAAATAAAAATCTTATTCTAATTTTTATAAAATTTATTGTTTGTTCATCGTTTCAGTAGTTAAAAAGTTTATCAAGGGCATCTTCCTTGACTCATTAGCTTCGTAGCTTAGGTAAAAACTAAGATATCATGTTTAATAAACCATTTCAGGATATGTCATTCGTACTTGTAAATATTTTACCTCAGTGTACTCCCTTAAAACTTTATACTTTGCATTTGTGTACAGTCACTTAAATTTCGCTACTCAAATATGGAATCCTCAATATTATACCTATATTTCAAGATTAGAATCTGTACAGAAGAAATTTCTTAAATATCTTTGTAGGGCTGTACGTGCTGAAGAACTTGGATACCGTGAGGCTTGTGTGACCTACCGGGTGCATCCTCTAGTGGAAAAGCGACAACTAAACGATTACTTATTCATAGTAAAAATTATGCAAGGTATTATAGATTGCTCTTCCTTGCTAGACATGGTATCATTTCGGGTACCCGAACGTTCCTTGCGCAGTCCTCCTCTCTTATTTGTCCCGTATTGCAGTACCAATGCCGCTATTAATTCTCCCTTAATGCGAATGTTTAGAACATACAATTGCATTAATATTGACAATTTCGTACTAACTCTGTCTCAGGTCAAAAGGGAGGCTGCTGCTGCCATTTGCGAGTGTATCTAATTTAATGAGATACAATTATTATAATTTATGGATTACAATCTTCTTATGCTTTTTATGTATTTGTGATTTTTTAGTTTTAACTGGTGCTGGTATTTGTATATTTCTGTTTGCTTGAAATAGCCTTACTTTTCACTATATAAAAAAAAAAAAATGTAAGATAGCATGATACTTATTTTTAGGGATACTTTATTGGATTTGTATCTGTTTGTATCCTCAATCGTTAAATAAATAAATAAATTTCAATATTTAATTTTCATTGTTCAGATTCTACAGGAAGTTAGGTATAGATGCCTACTGGATATTTTATAGCCCTGTCTATTTGACTACCATGTATGGAAAGAAGAAAATATGATTTCCCAACGCGTAGCAACACATGTATAGAGTGAATGTAGTCATAATTTTTACAATATACATTGTCATAAAAAGAGATAATTATCGGCAAGGGATCCGTGAATTCCGTGGGCAGTAGCGTAGAACCGGTCTCAAAATTGCAATAGTCTTTTTCAACTATTTATGTGCATACATTTAGACGTTACGAACAACAAACATACTTCGTTCTACGCACGTATGTACGTGCGGATACTTTCCACATTTGCATACGTGGACGCATTTACATATTATTTGTACTTTATATATTCGCACATGTATATTTTAAGATAAATAAATCGCAGATCTTATCGTAAACTTGTGCATAGGTGTATAATTATAATACGCAATACCGACACGGCATAAACAGATAGATACTTTCTAAATGTATACTTTGCGCGATGTTTAAATAATTCATTAATAATACAGGAGACACAATCATTAATAAAATTACTTGAAATGGTGAGCTTTTCTACAACTAATGATATTGATTCATTACTTATTTGAATATTTTCTATACAAACACATTTATATACAAATAAACAAAGTATAGTTTCTATCATAAAGAGAAATAACTTCAACCATCTCAATTGATGGTAGTCACCTGCTTCCAAAAGTTAACCAATTAAACTGAGAAACAAAACCAAACTTATCTTCGTCTTAAAAATGAAAATCATCCTGTAAATAGTTTTTCTAATATCTCTATACCAGAAGCAATGTCATTAACAAAACACTAACTCATTTTCTCCAGAAAAATACTCTTTAAATTGTGAAGAAGATCCCATTCTTCCAACTGGGAACCAAGCATTCTAGACTGTTTCTGGATAACTTTAAATCTCGCATGAAATCGTTAAGCTCTTCTTAGATTAATAAATGAGGCGCAGATGAACAGCTTGGTTGTGTCTCTCTTGCTCTAATGACACACCTTCTCCAATGTGCAATTCTTAGCAGTGTAGCACTAGTCTCATTGCAGATTGCAAATTAAGATACAGCTCTGGATGTTTTGATTTTGACATAATCACTTTAATTTCTATTAAACGAAAATAATAATGAGAGACGAATGGTCTTTGGAAGTCTTCCAAAATCTAAGGACAGAAAGTGGCATGTAAAGTGTGCAATCTATACAGTGAGAAGGCCCTTGTTTGATCGTAACACTTTTTCACTAATGGGGTAAGGTTTCGCCTTTGGGACTTTTGGGGCATCCCTTCACAACATACGGCGCTGATTTAAACAAATTCTATGCATTTTGTAGCTAACAATTAAAAAATTATTGTATAAGAATGTAATACACAATAATGCAACCGAGAAGCTAACCTAATAGCAAGGAAAGCTATCATGACATTGTTTGTGGGACCGGAATCATTTTGCGGTATAGGAAGGAGCACCTACACAAAAGAGCCCTCACAGGTTTTCTTACAAGGCACTGTCATCTTGGAGAACACATGACAAGGATATGTCTGAGAGTTCTGCGGGACGGAAGATGAAAATCCGAAACACCTGACATGTAACTGCATCACTATTACGGAAATCCAAGCCAATTATCTCGGCAAAGATGTCATAGACGAAGAAGAAACCATTGCAGTAGACTGGATGAGGAGCTTTGAGAGTGTGCAAACCCCAGCAGCTCACAGCTCCAGCAAGGACGGCATAATAGAACAATAGCTCGCTATACTACACTATTAGATCATATTTGTATGTAAATGTTTGGACTTGCCTGAGTTGGTTCGTTTGATTCCATCATATTTTTAAATATTCGAAATAATTCAATCAACAAAAAAAGTATGTAAAAGAAATAACAGAGAATTTCTAATTGAATTCAACCAACAAATAAATCTTTTCAGTTTTTAATTGATTTATTGCCATTATATCAAAGTTTCTTCGTCTTATTGTCCGAACATCTGACTTGCTAGTAAACCTCTAACGATTGTGCACTGAAACAAAGATGCATTTATCTTCCACACGCACGTTTCCAACTATACACACGACATGCAATGAATAAAATCCGAATTGACACTGAATGGACTTATAAATTCCTGTTTACGTTTCAATTTATTTCTACCTTACGGTTAAGTTAATTACGATATTTAATGACGTCGTATTTATACTCCACAGCTAATAGCCTACGTTGTATTTAAACTATGTATATGCAGATATAGTTGCGCGAAGGTAATTGCCAAAGGTATTGAAACATACAAGCTATAAGCTTTATACAACTTTTAGAAATAAGACCGTAAGGCAGTCACTCGGTTATTTTAATACATCGACCATAAATTCTATCATACGAATTCTAATAATATACATAAATTATCTATTTACTACGTAGACGACAAAGTTGGTTAAAGAAATGGGAATTATAATAAATAAATATTGCAGAAGGATATCAACCGTCTATTAATACATGTAAATTATTTATTTATTATATAGTTATGTGATTGTAATACTTGGATATAATCCAATGAAAAAGTTCGTTTATAATACCAACATGAATATATTAGAAAAATCTGCATTTTGATCTTTGCATTTTGCCAGTTATAAAAGCCCACATCTATGACAAATAAATGCAAAATATCTAAAAACGTTTATATAAGAATTAGAACATGGTTTTGAAAAGGAACTATGTAAATATAATATTCAGTTTATGTTTAATATTAACATTTTATCTATTACATAATGTATTTTGTATTCAAATTCAAAGATCTCTGATTTATTTATGACATTCTTGTCATTTGTAAGAAAATTTATTATCACAGATACAGTATTTTTATTGGCGAATTAATATTAAGAATTTTTTGATTACTCCTATGTTAGCTAGACTGCATCAATTAGATGTGTCTTGTTTTCTGATGAGTATTTTTTTTAATAAGATTGTCGACACTGCGATAGTTTTAAATTGTATTTCAAATTATGACAGCTGTTAGTGGTGATAATAATAAATCTATATCAGCATGTTGCAATGAAAAATGTAAAACCTAATTCAAAGCACAATTTGACGATAACCACACGTCGTACACAAAGTGCATAAAGGGAACGTTTGAAGTTCAATCCTGACACACAGAAACGTGTTTCGACCTCATTGGTTCTCATCAGTGTGTGATACAAGAATATCAACCAACAAACTAGTTAGTTAGTCGTCCTCTTCTTCCAGTTCCACTTTCTTCATGGATGTCTTTCTAGTGGTGCTCGGGTTTCTTGGTTGTGTCATTTGGGAGTCTTCTACCAAAGAGGTGCGTCTAGGAAGTCGGAATACAAGTCGCAGAACGCGATTTTGCACTCTGACTAGTGGGAGAATGTGGGCTGGAGTCGCCGTGGCCCAAGCTGGGCTGGCGTAGGTTAGGATCGAGCGGATGTGTGACTTATTTTCCGTGCCCATTTTCGGACTGAGTTTGTGGCTACCCAGGATAGCATATAGCTGGTGCAGTCGACCAATGGCCCTGTACCTAGCTCTACCTAGATGGTCGACGAAAGTTAGCTTCCGATCAAGGATCATTCCCAAATATTCGATCCTCTCGCTCCAGTCGATCTCCGTCCGAAGAACGGTGATCTTTTGGGGCAAGGGTTGACGTCTCCGGCTGAACGCAATAGCTTGCGTTTTCCTCGGATTGATGGTCAGACCGAATTCGCTAAAGAATCCCTCGATTCGATCCAGCTGTGCTTGGGCAAGGTGAGCTGCGATCTCGGGATTCCTCGAGGTAGTCACCATAGCGGTGTCATCCGCATAGATGGCGTTAACACTCGTCGGTTTGGGAATGTCCGCAACGTAGATGGTGAACAGTGCCGAACCTTGTAGAACTCCAGACAGCATTTGCCTCTCTGATGATTCCGTTCCGTTAACAACTGTATGGAATTTTCGGTCCTTGAGGTACGATCTGATGGTCTTCAGGATTCGCGGTTGAAAGCCGGGTACCTTCATCTTCGACAGCAAGCATTCATGGCGGATCTTGTCGAACGCTTTCTCCAGATCCAAGGATACATAATGGACGTCTGGTTTCGGGGTTGCTATTTTGGCAGTTTTCTGCTTGCCTTTGCTCTTGCCGCTCGTTTTCTGGGACTTAGCGATGTCCTTCTTTCCGCTTGAATCGTTTCAGGTCCCAGTCGGTTTGCGTTTGGGTTCCGGCTCAGATTTCTGTGCTGAGTCGGTTTTCCCTTTTTCTTTAGGGTTTCCTCCTTCGTTGTGTTCTCCTGCTCTGCGTCATGGCAGGTGGTGGATTTTTCCTACTGGGTTGCAGGAAGCTGTCCCTTGACTACGGAAGAGTAGCTTACTCCAGGCTTCGCAGGAGAAGGGCGCTGTATCTTCTTTACAGGGAATGCAGCAGGGCTCGGTCTTCTCCGTATGCTTCGACGAGACAGTCGGCTGACGAGACAGTTCGGTCTGCTGCGTAGAAGGCGCGGTCCTCAGACTCACCAGCTTTTTGTACACAGGACATCCCTTGTGCGCCTGTTGGGTGCGGCCCGGCGCAGTTAGCGCACTTTCGGGCCTTATTCTTAGTCCGGCAATCGCTCACTTTGTGTTCGATCAACAAACTAATTCCCCCATACCAATTATATCTAGCAATTACTCAACAGAAACTCAGAAGATAAAACTCCATGACCTCTATCGGGCGATAACCAGACTCAACAGTGCAGATCCTAGACGCTCTACAGCGAGCGATTACAGAGATCACGTGTGTAAGTGCTATCGTCATCTATCGGACATCCCGATAAGTATAAACACAAACGTGGGAGACGCATACATCCCTCTGCTGGGGCTTTGGTGAAACTACATCAGCATCTTGCAATGGAAAAGGTTGCTAACATGAAAAAGAAATATACATTTATCGAAGTTGCAGTTGGACAAACACAAAAAATTATCTCAGAAAAGGAATATTGATTTATTTTTATTTTTTTCAC
Source organism: Holotrichia oblita (assembly GCA_023690525.1). Taxonomy (NCBI): domain Eukaryota; kingdom Metazoa; phylum Arthropoda; class Insecta; order Coleoptera; family Scarabaeidae; genus Holotrichia; species Holotrichia oblita. Next base: position 14,486,719 of record CM043018.1, read on the forward strand.
CATCTCACAATCAGTCAGCTTAAAAATGCTACCAACTTACTATTTAACTAACTTCATAGCCGTAATAATAAAGAAGTTAGCAATGATGAGCTATTAACTTTCGACGCTCTGTATAGTTGAGGGACTGGAAGTTGATGCCTCTAATACCTATTTATCATTTTAAACAAATGTGTTAATCAAGATTAATTTGCTGAAATGATCAATTCTTTAGGTTTAAAAATGCTTGGTTATACAGATTATTTTTTCTTGTGGAAAGAATCTATTCTCTCGAATTTCGAAATAAAAGTCGGTATCAAAATCATACCTTTGAATTAACTATTTCTTGCTACTTGTAAACAAATCCTTATCCAATCAATCAAGAAATTAGACCTAAAATCTACCAAAAAGAAACTAATCATAATTTTCAAATATTACTTCAGATACATAAATTTCAAATTATGACTAAAAATTACAGAAATGAATTCAGCTTTCTTTTTATGATAAAATAGAATTCAGACTAAAATAGCCATGCCATTTATTTAAAAATTAGGCAACCAAATATACACAATTTGAATTTATTCATATAAATATGAAAAATAAATTCTTTTTCCATTATAGTTAACAAGCTAAAATTTTCTTATTTCAATAATATGTAAATATGCATTCAAAAAAATATTTACAACAAAAATAACTGCTTTTAACAACAAATTTAAATCTATTTTCATTTTCTAACAGCCCATACACAACAGGTGTTATAACGCCAGCTGATTGGTCATCCCTACTAAGTACACGTAACCGTCAGTTGATCTTTAAATCGCGCCAACGATATAGAATAGAAAGAACAATACATGTTTTCAATAATCGTGAAATTTAAAAGAATTAAGTGTTAGTGCCCCAAAAATTTTTATACCTCTGTTTTCATTGAACAATGTCCTTTCCAAGAGCTAAATTACAACGATTTAACGAAATTCACAGTAAGTATTTTTTTGTGTTGAGAATGCTTTTTATTGCCTACAATTAAATTTTTTAAATCTTCCTCTGAAGATTGCACGCCTTCTCCAGCCGATTACAACCCCAAAATTAAAAGTCATGTTGCTGGTGTGGCTGTTTCAACAACGGAGAGATTTATGGAACATAAAAGCCCTGCTGTTTCAGATATCTCGATTAATTCCCTTAACAGTACAACATGCTTTCGAACTGTAAGTTATAAATACAATTTGCTTAATTTTATTAAAACTAATTTGATATGCAGCCTACGTTACCAAAAAAGAAACGAGCAGTAACACCATCGCTGTCAAAAGTGAAGTCCGCTAATATATTTAAAGAGACCAATTTAGATAACGACGCCTTAAGCGATAAGATAGTCGAATGCAGTAATAAAGATTTGTATATAAATGATCTACTCGAACAAATCGAAGATATGAAATTACAACTTAATCAGTTGAAATTGCAAAAAGATGATTTAAAAACACAGAAGATCAAGTTTGAGACCCTATTGAGAGAAACTCAGGATGATCATAAAATAGAAATCGAAAATGTTAATACGAAACATAAAAACGAACTAATACTATTGCAAATGGAAATTGAAAACGTTAAAATTAATTTGGAATTAGCGAAGAAAGAATGCGATGAATTTAAATCGCAAAATCCCGATGAGAAGTATGGAGAAATTATCGAACAAATTAAGGAAGAATACGAACTTAAAATGAAGAATCTCCACGACGATCATTATAACGAACACGTAATTTTAAAAGAGCATATTATGAAGATTAAGAACGAGATGATTATGTCACGAAACGAGTGGGATAAGATGCGAACACAAAACCGGCAGGATATCGAAGAATTATTAGAACATATAAGCAAATTTCAGAAATTGAACGGAGTTTTAATACAAACGTATAACGAAGAAATTAAAACAAAGGAGGAAATTATCGATAAAGAAGTTCAAACGAGTTTACGATTAGAGAACGAGTTAAAACTATTAAAAGAAAGTCATCGGAAAGAAATAGACGAATTAAAATTAAGACATAAAAAAGAAATCGAAGATATTGAGTACGAAATGTTGAAAACGATAACCGAATCCCATAATAAATTAGAAAGAGATAAGAAATCGTTAGAGGATGCGTATAAATCTAAAATAATAAATCTAGAGAATAATCACAAGGAAACTGTTACAAAAATTAGAAATCAGACCGATTTACAAATTAAACAAATCGAGGAGGATTGTAAAACGGCAAATCAATTAACCGAAGCACGATTACAGGAGCAGTACAAAGATATCGAAAACGAATGGAGGATAAAGATCGAAACTCATATTAAACATGCTGAAAAATTGATTGACGAACAAAAAGAAATCAACGAATTTAATCTGACGCAATATAAAGTCGAAAAAGACCATCTACAAAAAGATTTTGATGAAAAGATCGAAGATATAGAAAATAAATGGAAAATAAAGTTAGAACAACAAATTAAAGAATCGGACGAAATATTAAAAGAATGTCAAGCGATTAGCGAATATAACATAATCCAATGCGAATTAGAAAAAAACGATGCTAAAAGAATACTTTTAGAAAGACTAAACGAGCTTGAAGAAACAAAAGAATTAAACAACAAATACTTATTGTTAAAAAACGAAATGGAAAATTTGTATACACAACTAAAATCAGAACATGACAACACATTAACAAACCTAGCGACTATTCAAGAGGAATTATCAAAAGAAAGGGAACTACGACAACATGAAGCACAACAAACTCTTGCGGAGAAACACACTTTTGAGATAACCATTTCGAAAACTCGTAAAGCTGTTGAAGCCCTTACGAAACGATTGTTCGATTCTGATAGGGATGTCGAACAATTAAAATTGGAACTTGAAGAATGTGAAAAGGCGAAACTACAAAACGAAGATAAATGTAACAAACTCGCTATCGAATTAGACACCATGAAGAAACTTTACGAAGATACAGAATTACAAAATGAATCTAATCTCATCTTATGTCAAGATAAAATCGAAAAGGTCCGAAAAGATTTATACGAAAGAGTGGATCGATATAAAGGGAAATCGGTGAAGGTCCTAGAAGAAACAAAAGAAATGAAAGAGCATTTACATCAACAACAGACTTTAAATTCTGAGGCGCAACATCTCATTTCTAAATTAGTTCTCGAGTTCAAGATTGCGAAGCACAAAATCTTGAGTTAGAGGAAAGAATGTTAATGTTGAAGAAAGATTTAGAAGAAGCCACGAAACGCGTTGTAGAACTTGAAAAAATTAATGAAGAATTAAAAGGGCAGCTTAAAGAACAGATGGATCATAATCAAAAAATTAAAATACAAGTCGATGAGGAATCAGCCTTAAAAAATGAGGAAATCCAATCGTTGATAAAACAAATGAATCAGCTACAGGACAAATACGATTCGTATTATCAATATTGCGAATATTATAAATGTAAGGTGAATCAATCGGAAAAGGAAATTGAAGAATTAAATGTTATACAGAAAAATTATATCGATCAAAGTGGAAAATATGATGAGTTACTTCAGAAATACGAAGGATTATTGCAAAAAAATGCGGAATTGACTAATACGGTAATAATATTTATAATTAGTATAAACCGAAACACTTTATTTTATAATCAATTTCACAGATTGCTCAACAAGAATCCTTAATTGCACCATTCCGAGATCAACTAGAAGCTTACGAGGTGGAACGAGCGGCTCTCCTGAATCAGAAACACGATGCCGAGAATGAAGCTAAACTAATGGGTATGAAATACGCTCAGATTCTAGGTCATCAAAATCAGAACCAAAAAATAAAACATTTAGAAGATTTAAAGCGAAAAAATTTCGAATTAATAGAGGTAAGAATATACAAACTGAATTTAATCTGTATTCTTTGATTTATCATCTCTTTCGATTGCAGAATAAAAACGAGCTCGAATTAAAAACACGCGTTCAGGCTAAAACAATAGAGAAATTGAGGAAGAAAATAGCGATGTTAACAAAAACACCAAAGAAAGCTAGCGACGATAAAGAAAACTTAAACAATTCGAGTTTGAATGGAAGCCTTGTTTTCAGTCCTTTAAGGGATATGAATTAAATTAAATTTAAAATTGCCAAAGCTTTATAGTTTGTTTAAATTTAAGCCATATCTTAGCCGTATTTTGTCACGTGTTCATGTTAAATGTTGGAAAATTGTTTTTATCGAGTTATTTAAAAAAAACAGTGTAAAAGTGTCATATTCTAATTTATTTATGCTTTATAGATCGTACTTTTTTTTAATACACTACGGTGAATTACAAGCTTCTAATTTTTTTTATCTTCAAAGTAGTTATTCTTTAACAATAAGACTGAAATATAATTCATTTATAAAATAGGTTTTTTTTTTATTATACACGAAGCCAAATACTTGTTTTAAGATCTCTTCTATTTATGTACTATTTTATACTATATTTATATTACTTTGAAATAATAAAGGTGTGCATCTAAATAAGCTTTAGATTTGTCTACTTCTACAATAAGAACCATTTTAAAAGACAAAATTAAGTTGTCAGCAACTACTACCACATCGTCTAGTGCAGCAAAGATAACTCGATCGAGAAGCAATATTTTAGAAGAAATGGAAAAACGTCTTTGCATTTGGATTGATGATGAAATCGAACGCAACAATGCCATTGAGTCAAAAAATAATCATGCAAAAGGCCATAAATATTTTTAATCACATTCGAAATGAAAAAGAAGATACGAGTGAAAATTTTACAGCTAGCCGAGGTTGGTTCGATAAAAAAGGAGCAACCTCCACAACATTCGAATCACCGGAGAAGCAGCGAGTGCAGATACTGCTGCCGCTTCAATTTTCCCTGCAACGTTAAAAGACATAATTGAATGAGGAAATTATCCACCAGAATTGGTTTTCAACGTGGATGAAACAGGACTTTTTTGGAAGAGAATGCCAGAGCGCCAGGTTTCAAAGTTGCAAAGATCGCTTCACCCTTCATCTGGGTGGCAACGCCAATATGGCGATTTAAAATTAAAACCTCTACTTGTGTATCATGCCAAAACCCCAAGGGCCATGAAAGGATTTCTAAAATCTAGTCTACTCATCATTTGGGAATTTAATAAAAAAGTCTTGATTACAAGAGACATTTTTCAAAATTGGTTTACCACACATTTTCTCCATCTGTAAAACGTTACTGTGAACTAAACTATTTTGAACTAAAAGCTCTATTACTACTGGATAACGCACCAAGTCATCCCATCAACCTTCCGGACTTGCATTGTGGTGGAAATAGTTTTCCTACTACACAACACTACGTTGTTAATTCAGCCTATGGATCAAGGATGAGTTATTGCAAATTTTAAGGCACATTATCTTCATCGTACATTTCAACAACTTATTGATAAAACAGAAGGAGGAGATAAAGAAACAATTTTGCAATTTTGGGAGAAATATAACATCCTGGATGATAGGCAATATCGACGTCGCTTGGCAAGAGAAGAGCCTATTGGTGGTCAAATTGTCAATGTAGTCGAAACAGTAGGACTAGGAGATGTATATGAGCAGGATATTGAGGAGCTGCTGCAGCTTTCTGGCAGCAAGAGGAGCAGCCTTACCAACGACGACCTTCGGGAACTGGTAGAACAAGAAATTGAATAAGGCGAAAACAGTGTGGTTCTGAAGACGATGGACCAAAAGAAATTACTAGTACAGACTTTCTTAACAAAGTTTGGAAACAATAACCGAAATAGTAGATCAAATTGTAGCGAATGATCAAAATTTTGACAGGAGTGCAAAAGCAAGAAGAGGAGTTTTGGATATGATCGCCTACTACCGAGTTTTGCTTAACGACAGAAAAAGAAAGCCGCAAGTCACTCTTGTTCCAAAAATCAACAATATCAGAAGACTCAGGACCTTCGTCACAAATATAAACTTGTGTTATATAAAATCCAAATTACTACAGGTATTACAGTTTGGTTTTTTGGTCGCATATTCCCGTTTCCCTATTTATTATGTGTTAAAATGACCTCATATAACGCTGTTTCGTTTAGCGCTCCTATCTTCAGTAACCCATCTACCGAGGTAGACGAGGTCTTACTGTATTACATGGCTCGTTAGTTTTTCGACGGTAGCAACGTTGACTTTTCGCATTTTCTGAAAGATTCTGCGTCTTCACTTCTCTTCATTTTGGGCTTCCCAACCCACATCATATATCTTTCTCAAATGAGGAAGGCGCGAGGAACTTTTGAAGTGTTGTCTTCCGAAAAAACTTAATAAGGATCGAACCATATCTAGTTGGCACGATGTGTTCGTGATTCGGTCTGGCAAACGAAGCTTTATGGTTCGATTCCATGCATAGACGCATTTTTTCTTGCTTTCTTGCTTTTATCTTGCTCCCTGTAGGTCCTAATAAGAATATCGTGTTTAGGTACGTTCGTCCCACTAACTGATAAATACCTCTACGAATATCAATCTTATACGAATTGCCTGACATTAACTATTTATGAAAATGATATGTCATATTAAACCTCAAATAATTTACTATGTTTTATTTCCAACGGCAACTAGATCAGATCAAATTAATTTTATTGGAATTTTTTTTCGAAAATTTGAGACACGAAAATTTGAGACACAACAAGCGTCACCCACATGCTGATTTTCTTTCCTGTAATATACATAGTTACAGAGATTACCTATATTTAACAAAACATAAATAAAACTCAATTCATGAGTGTGTATGTGTGTATATATTTCAATTAAGCCACAAGAAACTATACAAATTATGTCTTAATTTTCATAATAATAAAACGATATAATTTTACATCCGTTTATATCATCAGCTAAATATAATACGTAAAATTAAAGGTAATCACTGGTTACAGGGTTGATTAATAATAAAAGGTAATTTTAACAAATCTTTTGAACAATTACATAGTGGTACATCTACACAGAAACGAGTAATCCCTTCGGGAGGGTATGAGTATTTCAGTTTTATTTTATTTACTGTAGTTTAATTATTTCGTTTTTCTCTTTAACGCGTACGAAGAGTGTTCTATATAATTATTTTATTCCAAGCATATACAAAAGTCTCAAAAAACATAACCTAATACTTATAATGATAAAGTCCTTAACGAATAAATTATTAAAAATATATCTTACATTTTTTTTTCAATATCATTATTTTAAATATCGTAAAACTTTATATACATAAAATATCGGAGATCAAAATTTCATTCGAGAAATGTTAGTACTAGAAAATTTGGCAAGTGTAAATGCAGTCTTTATGGAATTAATCCGAAATGTCAGTAGAAAGAAACTATAATAGAAACACGTGCAGTCATTTAAATGTAACTAAAGCTTGTTGGGTAGTAAAAAAACTATTAGTAGGTACTGAGATTCGCAGTTACTATACTAAACTACAATACATTTAGAATTTAATCTCTTTAACAATGATATGTCTATCTTAATTTACAAGAAATAAATTAGAACTTAATATACAGGATGACAAATATTTTTACATGAAGATTTTGCAAAATATAATGTTCGGCAGTGGCGTAGCCAGGTGGAGGGCCCGAAGGTCCCGGCTCCCCTCCGAAATTGTACTGTATCCATAATTCGAATTTTATTGAAAAATATTAAAATAAACTTTTTTCGTATCTAAATTAAATAGATCAAAAATAAGTATCTGCAACACTGCACACTCTGTTTACCACACAACACCCATAAGAATTTATAATGATCTACATGATTTATAGTTGAAAGTTGGTCTTTCGCGCTTCAACTGTGACAACTGTCAGAATTTGGATGATTTAAAAATGTTAAATATACTTTTTCAAAACTTTCGTTCCTTTTTTAGTTCTTCCCAACACAAACTAAAATTCTGGCTACGCCACTGATATCCGGTATGAATGAAAATGTACACTTCCTTTATACATGAAATAAATTTACATAAACAACCTTTATGTGACTTTAGATGACGGCATATTTTCGAATATTTCAAAATGTTGAAAAATACAGCTGCCCAAATATCATTGCAAATTCTTCAATTATTATACATTCGGTAAAGATGGACAAGTTTCAGTGCAGTGCGTACCATCGCATTCATCACAGAGTTTTTATCCACACATAACCACAATTTTTTATCTTTCAACTGTACTTTAATTCTTCCTTCAACATAGCTACGAGCTGAGACGGCACGACGTTTCTTATCGATGTCCGACTTGGTAATGTATAATCCGAATACTTGCTCGAGAATGAGACAAATGCTTCGTGGTCTAGTAAAATGAAAGGTCCATACCACGCGTTTCACCCACTCTACATTGCTCTCCGTACTGCACTAAAACTTGCCCCTCTTTGCCGACTCTAATTATGAATACGTTTTCATTTGAAACTAGAAATCTCTTTTCCTTATAAAGATTTCTATACAGGACTATTCAAATATATCGAAATATTTAAATAATTATTAAACCATATAAATTTTTAACAGAATTTACATAAAGTAATAAATGTGTAGGTCACAGAATTGTGTGAAAAGAGCTACAAATTTTGAAAATTCTTTCTTATTTTGCGCTAATTCAATATTTCAATTCGCAAGCTTGCCATACGAGATAATAACAGAAGAAGGTCAACTAGAAGGATTCTCAAAAGCAATAAAATTAATTTCGAACGCTTTCTTAAATTTCTTTTCTGTTAAACTGCTATTTATTATATTTTTATTAATATTAGCAGATTGTATTTGCATTCTTTTGTTCAATATTTCCCCAATAGTTGAATTTAGACATAAAAATAAAAAGTGAGCCAAAGCATGCTGCCCGGTCAGTAAAAGATTTGCTTGCTCGTAACGCGATCACAGTTCTGGACTAGTCTTCATGCAGCCCCAACCTAAACCCTATTAAACATCTATGGAATGATGTAAAGCAAAGTATAATGCAAAAGAGAATAGCCAATACGGATCAACTTTTTGAAGAAGTCGTGATAGCCTAGCTAGCTATTCATCAAGAACGCTGTGCAGCTCCTGTTTAATCAATGGGTAGAAGACGTGAGGCAGTCTTAAAAATAAAGGATATCCCACTAAATATTAGTACAACATTATTTTTGTTTTTGTTACCGTGTTCTGCTGTTCCTAATTATGTCCTGCGTAATTTTTTTTTAAATCTAAGATGACAATTCTAGAGACGTATAAATTAAAAATTTTTACTGTATTTGAATATTTGTTCTTATTTTAATAAATTATTTCAGTATACATTACCCCCACTTTTCAATAACTCCTAGCAAACGTAACAAATTTGTATAAAATATGTCGTTCTTAATGATATGGCCACCGCTGTAGTTTCTCAACGAGTTAGAACGAGCAAAGTTGATAATAGTACGTTAAGTATAAATAAATTGGATTTGTGTTTGTTTTAGTTAAGCCAACTGTCATTTTGTAAGCTTCCTCGTCTTCGACAATTTCGTAAAGATCCACAAACTTCCGGCCGCCCAGAACTAGAGTATTCGCTTCGTATTATTCGTTAGTGAGGACAAAATATGCAGCACTATTTTGAGAGTTTCGATCTCAAGTTTAATCAATTTCTTAAAATTAATTGAAGAATTAATTAAGAATATGATTTGGTGATAAAACCTAAAAACACTTCCGTTTAATTTACACAATTTAAAAAATATTTAACCTCAGCAGCACATTTGAATAATCCTATGTATTAATCAAGAACTACAAAAGACTTAACAACACAAAAATTAAATTACTAACTAGTTATTTCCTAAAGACAAATATATTAAAGAATCGATGTAGTCATCACATTTAAGTACATACTAAAAATTAAAGCGATTACTCAGTCGATATTAAAGCAAAACAAAAAATCAGAACGACTTTAGTTACTTTTAAATGCATAATAAAAAAATCATCACGTACGACGAAAAAATTAGACGAGTATTAGAAAATATCAAGTAAAATAGCGTTTTTTTTTTAAATCGATTATGTTATAAATTATTACAACCGCGTTGTAAAAACGAATTTAACAGAGAAATAGGGGTAATAGTCGTTCGAAAAACTTTAATTAATCAAGTTGTCCGAAAGCAGTTAAATTTTTCTCTATCCAGAAATCACATTGGGAATATTTCGATTCAGCCCTCACATCTTGTTCGACAATTAATACATTCCTACCATATAAAGCTTTCTCGTCTATTTTACCATGCCAGACGTAATGATAGAATAATTGTTGAATCGATGTAAAATACCGCCTCTGTTCGGGCGTCTTCGGTTCGTACCGTCCTAATATAGCATCCACATCAGAATCAATATCGGCTATATCTTCAGGACCTCTCGTCTGAGTCACAACGTAAAAGAAAGTATTTTCAGTGCGCGTATAAAACTCGTAAAGCGGACAAATCGTACGTATATCAGAAATCATAGCGCTTAATCCTTTATAAGTCTTCGGATAAATATTGAGTACATCTTCGGCTAATTTTAAATCGCCTAGCAGCGAATCCTTCACGTGCTGAACGACCAATTCTTCACTCCAAGTCGTATATTTATTCAATAATTTTTCGGTGGAGGACGCATGCGCTGTCGTTCCCAAAACTAAAGGTACCGGTGATAAATTGACTTCGGATTCGTTATTCAAAGATTGATCGGGTAGAATTTTCCCGTCTAAAACTAACCATTCGTGACGTTTTTTGGGATCTTCGCCTTTTTCCGGGAGATCCGGATGCGGTTTCCGCCACGTATCCGGAATCGAGGACATTAAATTATAAGCGTCGGCGTCCCTCAAACACTTAAAGTCGCTAATAGGACAGGGTATAGCCGTTAATAAGTTATCGTTGTCTTTTTCGGATTTCCCTAACGATTTTGTGGGAAATATTGCACCGCCAGATGTCGCCCACGCTCTTGCGAAATTCTTCTTACCAGGCATCGTCGCTAACGCTGTCACTAGTGTAGCACCTATTTAAAATACAACGATTTAGATATTAATTTCTATAATTCTAGAATAAGAATTACCTGCACGGTGACCGAATAGTGTTACAGCAGATGAATTTCCTCCGAAATGCTCGATATTCAATCGTACCCATTCTAACGCTTGCATAATATCGGAAAGAGCGTAATTTCCGGAGATGTGGGGGTAATCCGAGTCGCTTAACGATTTTGTCGCCAAGAACCCTAGAGTTCCTAGACGGAAATTCGGCCTAACAAAGACGACATCTTTCGATCGAGCGTACCTAGTAGACGGCCGCATTTTTCCAGGGGATTCCCCAAGAAAACTGTCCGCTCCGATCATAACAATGACTGGTAATGGTGAATAATATCGAACGTAAGGTGTAATAACGTCTAAAGTTAAACAATCTTCTGTGCCGGTAACTGTACCGTCGCCGTGAATTTGTATGCAAGAATCCGTAGAATTGTAAGCTAAATATGTTTCGTTCCAGCAGTATGAGATGTTATCGAGCGGTTGAGCGGATTTAAATCGCAAGTTGTTCAGAGGTGGCAACGCGTAGGAATTCCCCTGAATGCTACAGCATCATCGTCTAGTATACTATAAAAAAAATTGAACATTAGTTTGGGAGAAACAAATAGAGGAGTGGTTAAAGGATAATAGAGTGAACGAGTTCCACCCTTACAAAATCACGGAAAATTGGAAATTTTAAAGGACGAAAATTCAATAGTGATGTTCACTGATGAGTCTCACTTTCATCGAGACTGGTTTGCCAAATTTACATTTTCGTCATTTTTTTTAATCTATTCCAGTTTTAGATCCAAAATCTTGTAGCAATATTTTGAGTAGTTAGAACAACCTGAAACAACCTCTTTACACAGGTCACAGATAACTGGAAGAGAGAGCCTGTAAGCCTGGAGAAACTACTTAAGAAATTAAAAACAAATTATAAACAAGCTTGATTATGAAGTAACTAAAGGGGAGAAATATAGCGCCATGCTTAATAAACTTCGTGTAAAGCTAGCTGATAGATAGAAGAGTGGATGTGGTGCTGTGGAAGACTATGAAGAAAAAACCAGGGGCATCACAGGGGGGTCACTCTTGGGCCCCACTCTTTGAAATGCGCTGTAAAATGGAGTACTTGGTATGGAACTAGGGGAAAACGCATTGTGTGTTGACTCAACGGATGATCTGGTGCTGGTGGTGGAGCATACAAGGATTAAAAATAATGAAATAGTTTTGATACCGGATAAAACGGAGGCGATTATAGTGAGCGCAAAAAGAAAGAACGTGTTTTTTATGCTAGAGGATTAGGCTTGTAAGAAAACTGACCACAGTAGTAAGGCTATGGGCGTATCATCGCAGTCATTCGACGTGGACACGCTGTATACGCCAGGCACCACATACGTCCCTCCGATGACTCATCACTGTCAGCTGGACCGGCCTGTATAATGTACGCACTAGAGGTGTATCTCTAGCTCGCGAGATGGCGCTGGTGACCCCCTTTAGAGGGTGACAATTAAATAACCAGACTGATGCTGCTTCTGGCAAACAGTTAACGGACCGCGGCAGGTTTGAACATGTCTGTGCCTGGTGATGCTTCCCCCACCCTGAGATTACATGGAACGGCTGTGCGTCGTTTAGTCGCTCTGTAACAGTCACCTGTTCAAGTGCTTGCGCTGACGTCACGGCGGAAAATGCAAAGTGTTCAGATGGAGCAACGAGTGGAGCTCAAGTTTCTTGTTAAACTGGGGAAAAGTGCCACAGAAGCGTATGCCATGTTAAAGGAAGAGTACGGTAGTGACTGTTTACCGCGAACACAAGTGGCATAAAAGATTTAAGGAGGGACGTGACGTGGCCGCAGACGATCCGCGCCCTGGACGGCCCTCAACATCCAGAAAATTGGTGAAATGATCCGGAAAAATCGTCGTTTAGTTGTGAGAGATCTTGCTGAATTCTCAGGTATTAACAGAGAAACTGTCCGTCAAATTTTGCATGAATCATTCAACATGCGTAAAGCTTGTGCAAAAATGGTACCAAAACTCCTTTCTCCGGGTCCAAAAAGAATCCAGAATGAACATTTGCAATGACATTTTAAGCAGCATTGATAACGATGCAGAACTGTTAGACAGAGTGATTACGTGTGATGAATCGTAGTTTTTCATCTACGATCCTGAAACAAAACGCCAATTAATGCATTGGAAGAACCCAAGCTCACCACGTCAAAAAAAAGCGGAAATGACATGATGATTGTTTTTTTTTTATAAGTGTGGAATTGTTTACGTTCACCCGAAGGTGAAACTGTCAATCAGCACGACTACATCGGGGTTTTGACCGCCCTTCGTTAACGAGTGCGGCGACGAAGACCCGATCTGTGGAGGAGCAAGTCCTGGATGCTTCACCAGGACAATGCGCCTGTGAAGGCGTTCTTCGCCAAATACGGCATCACCGTGTTGGAACACCGACCACATTCACCCAACCTAGCTCCCTATGACTTTTTTTATTCTCCAAAGTCAAATCAGAGCTTAAGGGGACAAGATTTAACAGTATAGCAGAGGTAAAATAAAAAGCGACGGAGGTGCTCGACAAGTTCACAGAAGAGGACATCCAGCACTGTTATCAAGAACAGAAAATTCGTATGGAGTGCTGTAGGGATCGGCAGGGAGAGTATATTGAAGGCGATAAATAGTCAAATGTGATGGGTGATCAATAAAAAGTTTTGTGTACATCAGTCCGGTTATGTAATTGTGACACCTCGTAGATGGCGCTGTTAACGCCTCTTAGCAGCTAGGCCCCCGTAGGTCTCCGAGGAGTACGCCCCCTGGGGAGAAGATCCCCCTGATGACGTAATCACCAGAGCAGGTGTTAATTTTTAAAATTTGAATAAATGTGAGCACTCTTAATAGGTACCTCGTTCAACAACAGTTAACAGACACGAATGGACGTACCGGAGCTAATTGAAAAACATATAATCCGTTTGAAAGACCTTAGGAGAGCAAAACTAGCAAACCATACACAACATTACCCTAAAAAAAAAGTAATAAAACTGATATTTACCCTTTCACTTTTCCGCAGCTAGTAATGGTTTCCGTTCTAACATCATTGTAAGAAATTGTGTGTAGTATATTATGTTTACCGGGGATAGCGATCATCACTATAATAATCACCAGAAGAACAAATATAAATAAGGCACCTGAAAATAACAGACTCAAATAAAAGATCTCATCAAATAAACATTATTTACTTACTAATTACAACACGATAGGCCTTTATTGAATCTTTACATGAAGATTTCTCAATTTCTTCTTTATCCTACGATGATAAATGTTACAATCGACTCGTTATTTAAAAATACTCCGGTAATACTTACGTTTAAAGTTCTATTTTTCGAATCGTCGTTTTTATCAGCACTTTTATCGTTGTCATCTAATGTCTCAACAGACGCTAAACCCGCCGTCTGAGTTTCCAAGTTTTGTTCATCTTTTTTCTTCTTCGGAAAGACGGATACTAAAGGTAAACATATGCTGTCAACAAATTTCTTCTTTTCTTTCGGTTCAGATCCTTTCTCAACTGGTAAATTTTATTAATTTAATCGTCAATAATAAAAAGTACCCGGAAATAATCGAAACCAATGCTTACCGTCATCGTCCATAGCTCTGGATTTCCTGAACGGATTCGGCAATTTCACTCTTGGCTGATTCATAAGCGAATCATCTGGTTTCTCTTTGTCCTTTTGGTCTAAAAGTTCGGTTCCTTCGATGTCACCTTGATGATCAGAATCCCCATCCTAAAAATGATCGACTATTTAAACCTACTTTAAATAAGATCACGGATACCTTCAGTGAAAACTACATTAAGCACTATATTCATTATAAACTATATGATGATAATTTACAGGTGTTATAATCTGCTACGTCTTGGAGAAGTATGATTCCATTACAAGTGCTAAATATACTGAAGAAAACTACAATTTTTTTAAAGTGTTAATACGACCAGTGGTGAAAATAAGCTGTGGAAATGCGTCTTTACGACTTAAAACTAGCACTACCCGCTGCTTTGCCTTACCTGATGGAATGGTATAAACTTGTATATCTAAGAAAATAGAAACATGTATTTATTCAGAAATAATATTGTGTAAAAGGTTTGGTGGAATAACAATGATTAAGAGGCTTCAGTTTTGATTTACTTGCAACTACAGATCAAATATGACCACCTACATACATCACTCAGGAAGACTTTATACAGATAGACATTCTTGTAATCCAATTTTCGAAATAAAGAGAAATAATGTCGGATGCGAGTACTGCACTGGTTTTCTTCGAGAAACGTCGAAGCCTGTAAATCGCTAGAATATTGTCGAATAAGAACATTCTGGATACACTAAGGATATCAAAAGCTTGCGGTTCCCTAAAAGGAGCATTCAGTCTGTTTGTCAGCAGTATCGAACGGCATTGTAGCGATATATATAAATACGAGTATAAATAAATATACAGAGTGTATGTATATAAGTGTTAGTTAATGTAAGTAAATAATTCTACTGTTTTTTTATGGCAAAAATGTCTAGCTTTTAAAATTGAACTAAAAGCTAATGACTTCGTAGCGATAAATCCTTTTTTGGAACAACTTTTTTTTTATTTAAATTGTCCCAACAGATGTAGGTATCTACACTTACACTGGATAAATTTTATTTTATTTGTTGCTTAAAAAGTGCATTTTTTTGGGTTAATCTTGGAGTATTGAATACGAAAATGACAATTAAAATTAAAGACTTGATTGTAGTTTTCACGAACACGATTTTTTTTATTTTATAGCAAAAAAATAGATTCTTTTACACAACATCGTCTCCTAATATGTTCCACTGCTGCAATTTTGAGTTTAGTAAGTCTATCTTCCTTTTTGGAAGATCTAGATCTCTCATGAGATCGTCTAATTCTGACTGGGATATTTTGTGCGGTTGGGGGTATGATGTACTTGAATTTGCTTGTTTCTGGAGGTTCTCGAATCGGAACTTCGTCACTATGGGATACAAGGCTCATATAGCAAATGGTTAATTTATTAAATTCAATTTTCCAAAGAGCCTTATGACACCAACTTACACAGATTTCGAGCAACTCAAGAAGCTCAGGACTGAAATTAGTTTTCTGAGACAGTAACAACAACACTTACTATATTATGAGGGCTTCCGCGTTTTAACCGTGTAATATACAGCGTGTCTACTGAAGTTGGCGCCATATGGAAAACGTTGTTATTATAAGTTTTACGAAAAATAGTAATTCTTTATAAAATAGATTTTTTTTTACTCTTTCAATTTTAAATTAAATTTTGGAAATCCTACTGGTAAAGCACTTTATCTCTTAACTGTAGGTGGTGGAGTGATGAGAACTCTCACTTTACCATAAAAACTCGCGAACAGTATTCATTAAAAACCAATGTGTGGTCTGGAATTTAAAAAGATAAGTTAACTGGGGCTATCTTTTTTCGAAACACTCTGACGCAGATCGTTATTTGGATTTTTTACAAAATGAATTGGCTGACATTCTAATTGATCTACGCATAGCTCAACGACAACAGATGTGGTTCCAGTAGGACGGTGCATTATTTTGACATTCAAGGATTACTGAGATTTTAAATGCATTAAAAAGGCGTATTTTTCGGACTTTCACCCGGGAATCTCTAATAACTCGAAAACCACAAAAGATAGAAGGTAATATGTCTAATAATCGATGATAGATAATTATTAAATGTATTCAAAAATGCAATAATATATAGGGCGTTCAATTAGAAAAAAGTGACTTTCATCGATGTGAACATAGTTAAAATGAACGTTAATTTTGGACGACCCTGTATAAATTATGACAAATTTCAGGACGTAAATTTTAAGTATGCTATTTCGTCTATTAACATGCCAAATACGTGGTCTTTAGCTGCAATGGCTTCAGAAATACAGAATTTTGAACATAAAATAGCAATTGACCCTATATTTGAAAAAAACGGAATAACTCAAAAACCGCCGATTTTTGACATAGGGTGTCTTTGTAAGTTTTGATGCAGAATTACATGCCCGACGCAAAAAACTCATAAAAAATATACCATGCTATTTAAATTAAGAAAGTTGACGTCAATTTCCGGTAAACCAGAAGTGGTACAATGGCGCAAATAATTTTGCTGACGAGTCCAGATTATATCAGTTATAACTACAAGTTTTCAGAAATGTTGAATTTCAGGAACATCAAAAAGTTCTAACGAACCAGTAAATAAAAGTACAAAATCTACTAAACTCGACGTTTCGCCACTAATGTAAGTGCCTTCTTCAAGGGCAAAAGTTGGTATAGTTAGTAGATTTATTGCGCTCATAATAGTGACTCTACTTATCAATAACTGTATCAAAACTAGATTCAACATACAACAATCAGCCTTAAGATAAGTCTCAAAAGCTGTGCAGTCGCTAACACAATTCGAAGCGTTTACTAGATTTAAACTAACAGAAAACGTCATGTAAGCCACAAGTGGTTGAAAAGCGAAAATATATATATTAGAGCACAAAGGAGAAATTCTGACAGGGCCAATAGTAATGGAAAGAATCAAAAAGTCTGAAGAAAAAAGTAACAAATTAAAGGGGCACGGTCTATTAGAAACGATTAAAAATAAATCAGAATGTCAATCCCAGGACCAAATCAAAAGTAACCAAGCATGGTACATTGGCTAAGTGATCGATTTTCATGGTGAAGGTTTATATGAAGTTAAATTTTTTATGAATACGCTTCATGGAATCGATTGGTTCCATCATAATGACATCCAAAATGTCCTAAACTGTTTTGTATTCTATGAACCTTTTAACTTGAAAAGTAAACATTTTTTTTTTGAAAACTTGTAATAAACTGCAATAGAAGTGAGGCCATCTAACAATTTTTAACTTTATTTGCCATATGGATTGTATTTTCCATAAAATTCTTCAGTTTTACAATTTACAATGTAAAAAATTGTTTTGTTTAAATTCTATAGGCCATTAAAATAGTTTACTTGTTGATTAATCAGATAAAATATAATTTTAAATGCCACTAATCAATGTTTAAGGTGTTAAGAGATTCTCTAAAATAATTACTTGGGGGACGAGAGAAATGCTGTAATTTTGCACAATTGGCACCAATTTAGCAATTTGGGCTACGCTTCAATAAATTCGAACTGGGGCCGCTTAATCATCATTATCCCGCCGACCCTTTGATTGTCATTTTAATATTATCGTGTCCACGATACAGCGTAATACATTTTGTTGTAATGTTTTTGTATTCTCTCATCTAATTTAATTCTACAATAAAAACTTACGGTCGATTTATTGTCTCGCTAGGTAATCGAGTAGGCTATTATAAATTGATATCCATAAGTTAGTGTATCAGATTATGAATGTTTTATGAAAAAATGAGTGAGTTTATTTTTTGACATTTACAATACAATTCAAAAACTTCAATTTTTACTTTGACTTAAAAATAATTTTAGATGTGTACTACTTCCGGTTACACCGGAAATTATGTAGGATAGGATAATTATGTAGGAAACTCCGTTTTATTAATGCAGTATTATAAATTCTACAAAACTATACTCGGTGTTCAGAAAAAAATGCCAAACTTTTACGGGCTATTACCGTAACTGTCAATTTTTTTACAAAAATTGAAATAACTCAAAAACGGCTTGTTTTAAAGGTAAAGTTTATTAGACAAAATAGGCTTAAATTTGTCTCGCCGACACAGTTCAATAAAAAAAAAAGGTAATTCTATTTAAAATAACGTCGTTGATACGTATTTCCGGTATAACCGGAAGTAATGGAAATCTAAAATTATTTTAAAGTGAAAGTACGTAATACGAAATTATTACCTGCAAAACTTTAAATCGTTTACTAGTCCTGTATATTTTTTTAATCCTAACTCATCGTGACATACCCTGTACATAAATTTTTGAACGCGACTGTATATATATATTTTTTTAATTTGATTAATATTTAATGTAATCTATCTCTCTCCTACAGCTTAAATCTTTTATATTTATTCTAGAGTATAATTTTAGCTCTTAACCACAGTTAATAAGAATAGTCTTCAATGTCAAATAAACCAATAAGTATTATTTTACATCATATCCTGTATTTCTCACATATCAAATTCAAACACATGTATACAAAACTCTTAAGTGAAAAAAAAATGTTTTTTAAATAGCATATATGTACATACTTTGCATTTTTCTTTAGATCGACTCCTAGTAAAAAATCCTGGCATTTGTATACCACCAATTGGTATCTTTTTTGGTTTTACTTCTCTACCTTCTTTAAAATCAGTCTTAATTTTGGACCCTTCATTTTCACTTTCTGAAGGCTGGACAGATTCGAATTCCGTAACTTTTTCTTGAGCTTTATTCTCCTCGTTCAACATTTTTTCTCTCTCCTCCAATTCAATTACTTTTTTGTCGTCCGTTTTTGTATCTGTATCACCATTGGGTGTGCTCATCTTCACGAATAAAATTTAAGTTTAAAATAAATGTCGACAATGCGGGGATATTTATACAGTGTGTAAAAGCCAAATGGAATAAATTCATTATTTCGGTTATTGTAAATATTTGTAAAAAATCCCGAAACACGTAAAATTTAATTGATAAATTGACGTTCTACGGCGTAAAAATGCGATCCCTACCTTCAACCCCCTTCGAATGACAGGTACAACCCCATTTTTTTTTAAATGGGAAGTATAGGCTTGTGATATATTGTTTAAACGGTCTCTTTATTCTCTATTCAAACATGTTATCGTTTTTAAGTTTGTTGTAATAACTAAGATAGAATAAAATAAAATCATATTGTTATTGAAGTTTGCTACAATATACTCAAAAAATAAAATGTAAAGAAAAATTTAAATAACCGAAAAGAACTATGAATGTTAATGAAGTAGATGCTCATTTGCTGTTATAAAACCTGTTGTAGTTATTAGCACTAACATCATTTGTGAAAATTAAATTATGACTACATGCAATAACAACGTGATTTTATTTTATTCTATCTTAATTGTTACAACAAACTTAAAAACGATAACATGTTTGAATAGAGAATAAAGAGACCTTTTAAACGATATATCACAAGCCTATACTTCCCATTTAAAAAAATGGGGGTTGTACCTGTCATTCGAAGGGGGTTGAAGGTAGGGATCGCATTTTTACGCCGTAGAACGTCAATTTATCAATTAAATTTTACGTGTTTCGGGATTTTTTACAAATATTTACAATAACCGAAATAATGAATTTATTCCATTTGGCTTTTACACACTGTATACACCCAATAAAAAAAAATCAAACTAAGTATCCGGATATAAATATATTCGTGCGGAACCAAAACAGAGAAAAGAAAAGGAAGTAACGAAAATAAAAATTTAAATATCGATTGAGGTGTTAATAGCATCAACGACCGATATGAAAAAGAATATGCAATATTACATCGAATATGTTGTATTAATCGGGAAATAATATATTTACCTCTTGGAAAATTACTTATAATACAAATTTAAAAGGATTTACACTTTGTTTACAATTAAAATTCTCACAATCAATACACACAACAAAACATATTTTTCCACACAAAGCTTGCTTGACCCCACCACTGTACAAAACTGCCACCACACGAGTTGAATGCACTTCTGTGCTATATTAATGTTACTAAATTATAGATTTTTTTTTAAACAATGATAAAACAAGAACAAAACAAATTGTAAAATATGTTCTTAATAGGAAAACATTTATAATTTTAAAATTAATTTATATCACTATACATCCCTACTATTTTCATATACAGTCTGTTTACATTATCATCGAATAGCTATTGAATTATTCATGATTATTTCCAGAATTATGGGATATGAAGCGAACAACAAACAATTATCGTATATCACTATTTTTGTATCCATACACATATATGGGTTTAAATTGTTATATCATTATCACAATACATACATGATAAATCGCTATTTAAAAACATATTCTTAACAACGTTTGTTTGCTTGATCAATAAAACGATTGTAATGAACTGAATTAAATTACTCATTAATATTATATTTAAAATTAAAAATTTCATTAATCATGCAGAATTTAAATGATATATTTCATGAGGTGAGTTCATCCGTAATCGTTCTTTAAAATTTTAGACAGGCTGTATACAGATTTTTACAAAGTTTGTTTTTATTTTTTGTTGAAATGTTGGCAGTAGAAGTGATGCTGATCAGTGTGTTTACATTTAAAAAAGGTAATTTAAGCGAAATTCCTTCTTGAATTTATCTTTTATCAATAATTCTTCAATTTAATCATCAAATACGCAAGGTCAGATTCATAATTCTCCATTATTTATTATTATTATCACATTTTCATGTATTCAACGATTATTACCGACTGAAACTTTTGTTTCTATAATGTTTGTGATATTTAACATGATATATTTTGACAGTTGTTATATTTTGGAAACAAATATTTGAAATTTTGATTTATTAAAATGAGCGCAAGAAATTCGCAGTGTAGTTTACAAACGGATGTAAACCTTGTAGAACAAATATTAGAGCAAGGACAGCGATTAAGAGCGGCGATGGTACAGACGATTTTAAATAACGATCCTTTTAATCTGGATCTTGTGAAAACACAAAACTTTAAAAGTTACAGCGAAACGGATGCGTTAAAACCTATGCATGCGATTAATGCTGATAATCAGCGCGAAACGAAATCGTTATCGTTAGAGGATAAACATAAATTCCTCGCTTATTTAAGAGGCGAGAAAATGACAAGAAACGATGAACGA
The DNA here is from genome assembly GCA_023690525.1 of Holotrichia oblita. Lineage (NCBI taxonomy): Eukaryota > Metazoa > Arthropoda > Insecta > Coleoptera > Scarabaeidae > Holotrichia > Holotrichia oblita. Next base: position 14,508,428 of record CM043018.1, read on the forward strand.
CAAGTATTAGATACATTCGAGCAATGTCTAATGCAGATATTTGCGATGCTACTGAGAGATCTTATAATGCCGATTATACTTGCTCTTGTGATACATGCAAAGCGTATTATAAACATAATTTAAGCTGCGATTTTAATCATTCTGCGACTAGTTTATGTAAGATTAAGAATAACGTGCCATTATTGAATTTAAATAAGAATATGAAGCTTGCCGCGAAGTCGAAGAAATTAGAAAGCCAAACGGGTGTATCATATTCTTATCCGAGTCATTCTGTTAAGTGTTTAAAATATGTCGATTCTTTAAAAATATCGATACATAGTTTAGTATTAAATCAAGAAGGTAATAAAAAGGTGTACGGGAATTCGTTAGATAAGAAATTGAAGTTACCGATCAGTATTACGCATACGTATTTCATCGAATATCAAATTCCGGAAATTATTATGAAGGCGGTTTTAAGAAGTAAGTCGAAAGTAGATTCTGGTCTCGATTCGCATAATTTAGTTAGGATGTGTTCGAAAAAGTTGCATAACGAAGGTAGGAAAATTTGTAAATGAATAATATAATGAAAGTTGTATCATCATTAATATTTCCCACAAATTTTTTCTTTTGTATTAAATTTTAGCAATATATTTCAAACAAATATCACAACACGATATAGCGAACTTAGATGATATCGATTTAGCCGCAGTTAATATAAAATTCCAAATCAGCTGTCGTACTTTAAAACAAAAAAGCAGCAATATACTAGGATGTGCCACATTTAATTTAGCATCATTTCTGAATTCGAAACATCTCTCTCTTAACCAGACTTTACTTGTAATGCTCAATAATGAAGTTCCAATTGTGATCGGTACTTTAAAAGTGTCTCTACAATTAGGTTGCGGACAGCTATATTTTGGAAAAGAATTCATCGGTAAAACAAAATTTTATGATATTTCAGTTGAGTTGATTAAGAAGTAATTGAATAATTTTAGATGCAATTTATTCAAATAAGGAAAATATTAAAAATACATTGGATGGTGAAAATAGTGATGTCCCATCGGAAACTAAACATCAAAATACTGAGGTTTCGCTTAAATCTCCAAAAGATTCCGAATTTTGCGATAAGAATTATGAAGTAGTGAATAAAAAGAATTTAAATTCAAATAGAAATACGTCCGAAAATACTACAGAAAGATTAACCACGACTGATATATCTCCAGTTAAAGAAACAAAAAAGAAAAGTTTAAAAATATTGCCGAAACAGAATTTTAATAAGGAGAAAATTCTTGCCCCGCAGAAAATTTTAACGCCAGATTTGAGAAACAGAACACTTGATACAGATGTATTAATTATTATAAATTTGTGTCTTATCGAAAATTGAATTATTTATTTTGTTGCAGAAACAAGTTTTATTTGGATTTATATGTGTTGGAGAAGCGCAGTTTACACATATAAGGGATAACACATTCGTGACATGCCAGCCGTTTTGTCAGGATGATGTTCTATATAGCAGATTAGTTCATTGCAGTTCTAATCCGTACTACAATTTCCATCAGGTAAGATCGAAAAGTTTAAAGTTTTTCGTAATTGAACTTTTTGGACAGACCTCGTATTCATATCATGTACAATGACCGCTAAGAAAATCTGCTTCATACAGAAAACTTTTAATTCTTTTACCCTCTTCTTCATATGTTTCAAAATAATATTAGTTTCAACATGATTAATAACTATAAAATTATTGAATATATTTGTCATGTTACAACTGTGAGCCCGCGAAGACGTTAACATTTTTTTTAACGCTGTCACATCCGCATATATTGCCAACGTAGTATGCCGTGAACGTAGAATATCGGACGTGAATAAGAGAGAGAATTCGGGTTCCAGAAGAGAGCCTTGAGGAACACCTGCATATATAGGCCTGGGGGTCGAGAACTCGCCAAACCTCTTCATCCTAAAGGACCGACTACAAAGGTAGGACTGAATACGGGCTGTTAAGTGGCTCCGAGTTGATGCCCAGACGTCGCATCTTAAATAACAAGCCGTTGTGTCACACTGAATGGAAGGCGTGGGCAAAATGAAAAAACACCGCGCCAATCAAAAGCCGCAGCTCCAGAACATTCTGCACCTCCTCCGCCAATCGGTGGAGTTGGAAGTCGGCCGACAAGCCTTTACGGAAGCCGAACTGCTCATCAGGTAGTGATGACGTTACGTAGCCTAATCAATGCCTATCAAGGCAATTTTCGATAGATTAGACAGGAGGCTTATTCGGCAGGGGGGAGAATCCCAGGTCCTGACAGCATTATCTATAACGCCCTTTCCAGACTCCCAAATGCTCTGTTGGATCACCTCGTGTTGCTCATAAACTCTATCCTATTGCTGGGCTATTTCCCAAATGCCTGGAAGTACACGGACGGTGTCGCCATCCCTAAAAAGGATAAGAACTCCACCTTCCCACAGAACTACCGGCTCATCGCTCTCATTTCCACCCTTGCCAAAATCGCCGAGGCCCTCGTCCTGAACAGACCGAAGGAGGAACTCTTCGTCCTCGAAATCATACAGGACGAACAATTTGGGTTCAGAGAAAATCTATCCATTGATTTCCAGGTGTTCAGTATGACAGAGGCCATTCGAAACTCATTGTAGGCCCGTGAAACGATGGGTGGGGTTTTTCTCGATATTGAACGTGCATTTGATACGATTTGGCATTTTGGTTTTCTTCATAAAATGATTACTGCTGGCATCAATCCCGGGCTAGTCCGGGTCGTTCGCTCGTATCTCGCCTCAAGATGCTTTTCAGTAAAATTGGAAATGACAATCGCCACCCTAAGGTCCATAGTTGCGGCATTTCCGCAGGGACCGTTGCTCGGACCGACTCTCTTCCTCATTTACATGTACGACCTTCCGAAAACTCCGTAAGTTCAGCTGGCAATATATGCTGATGATACAGCTGTATACACGTCATGGAGGAGTGAGGAATTAGTTCGTTGGCGTCTAGAAGAGCAGGTTAATACCATCGGTACCTGGAGCAACAAATGGAAGCCCAGGATCAATTAGGCGAAATGGGTAGCTGTTCGATGCACCAAGAAGCGAGGTGCACTCCACGAGAATATATTCGTCGGGGTTTTCCGTCTCCCATGGAGTCAGTCTGCATTATATTTAGAGGTCATTTTGGACCAAGGATTTCAAACTCCATGTTGACAGGATCGTCACTAAATTCATGAATGCCAGATCGATGCTCCTACCGCTGCTCTGTTCGAGAAGCTCCCTTTCGCTAAAAATCGGGTCCTCGTATATATGACATTCCTTTGTCCCACCATCACCTATGGCTCGCTGTCCTGGTCGAGTCTGGCCAAAATTCCCTTAAAGAGGCTGGAGACCCTCCAGAATAAAATCCTCAGGATGATCGTTGGGGCCCCCAGGTTCGTCCGGAATACCCAACTCCGGGCGGAGATCTTTGCGGGGATTCTGGAGCATGACGATATCGCCTTGTTTACAGATGGACGGTCTAAACGTTCTCAGACTCAGCATGGCATCAAGTAAGACGACCAGGACATCGATAGTGCTATCCGGCAATTGCTTTAAAGCGGTGTTAGCGATGCCATTGCCTTCTAGAACCTTACCGTTTCTCTAGATACTAATATGACGCTGTACGAGGTACAGCCGACCCACAGCAGAAAGAGGGTCACCACGTTCGACAGGAATATTCTGAATAGCGAGATTCACCTTCCCAAAAAGTTGTTTTTCCTTCAACAAAAAATACCAGAAGCACGAAGAAGAGGTTTTCATCAACAAATGTTTGCCCATACTAGCTAAACTATATTAATACATGTTAAAAAGGCGTTATTGATTTAAGACTGATTTTTTTGCTTGAGCACAAAGAAAAATAGATATATGATTTTATTAATAAATTAAGTACCTTTCCCTTCTAATTATCCGAATTCATAAACGCCCTATTTGTTACAGGTGCTCCCATTTGTTTACGATGACACATTCCTAAACAGATTGCGAGACAATTATATGATATTCGAGTTTTGGGAGAAATCAGACGATCAGGACAATTTTATAGGTATCTGCAAGATCTCCTTGCATCAATTCTACGTCGCTTTTCGCAATCCAGTCATCACTAGATATCTTAACAGAAACAAGGCAAGTATTAATTAAACTAAACTGGTACCTACCTACAATTTAAATTAATTTGAAAATAATTTTTTACTTTATAGCTTCCAGTTATAGGTTGTGATAGATTAGAGCCGATTTGTAACCCATTGAACGGTGAAATATACGGGCAAGTAGAAATCTTAGTCGCTTTAGGGACGGATATTCAAGTACATAATCTAAAATTAGAGAGAGGATTCGAAAGCGAATCCGTAACATCTAAATCTCCACGTTTAAATATCAATAAGATACCAACTGATAGATCCAGTCCTCCGACACAATCGCATATAAATCATAAAAATTTAAAAATATTAAAAAAACCACCTGATATCAATAAACAAGAACAGACGTACATTATTTCGACAAAATCAGACACAGAAGAATCTCCCGTAAAAAAGAATCAAGCGAGCAGAGGTAAATTTACAAATGCTAATAAGAAACCGACTCGACAAAGATTAAAACCGAAACAGAACTTGGTAGACGTTGCGATACAATCCGATCACAATATGACCGATCCTCAAGGTAATAAAAATCTGGGTTTGCCGCCAACTTCTGATGTTTTAGGAGCTTTCTTGACTCAACTTCTACAACACAAGCAAAAGAATTATGTGGAGAATTCTACGAATACTGACAACAAGCAAATCGCTCATGAGCAGAATAATGTGCAAGAAAATATTGACGGTACAAAAATAAGGAAGACTTCTGATTTGCTTGATTCCCTACAGCAAGCGTTATCTATAAATAATCTGCCGCAAATCCCGAAACAAACGTCGATGCAGAATGTGGATACTTTTAAGGCTCATATAGTGGTTGAAAATGCTTTGCATCTGCCCAGTACGAAAAAGTGTAAAGCTAGGATTGTTCAAGGAAAGCCGCGTTTTGAAGAATTGTTACCCAGTCCGTTTGTCTCGTTTGAAACTAGTTCAGGATTGAAAGTTACAGATGTTGTGCAAGAGAATAAGAATCCGGAATGGGATTATAATTGCGAGGTTGAGTTGCCGGCTGATCTTCTAACAAATGTAAGTCAAATTATTTATTAACAGAATTTTCATTTCAGAAATGCTTATTATTCCGTTTTGTATAAGTCTTATTTATTTCTAACACAATATCGATAATTGTGGGTTAGGAAATGTTTTTTTTACTTTATTGAAACATGTAACAATTATTTTATTTGCGTGTTAGCAGCGGTGGACTCGTAAGATAATTGTTTACTCTTCACAAGGATATGTCATACAGTATTATTTTTTGATGCCATTCTATAAACCCTGCGGCAAAGTTTGTTTTGTACCGGGTGGCCAACTAAGAATGTCGCAAACATGTGGATGGTAAAAATTTCTTCTATACGTTTAAATTATTCTGCTCCCTTGAACAAAATTTAGTAAATTTAGTCTTATTAGAAAGGATTTTCATTGTGCTATGGTTAGTGATTGAAGCTGTTTAATTTTATCTTGTCCGTCACCGTTAGAGGGCGATACAAAATACATAAATTTTATGATTAACACGTCACTTATTAGATTGGTTCCAATTTGTAAGCACTATATTGGAGGAGTAATGCTGTTTACAACGAAACTAAGTTTGCCAAATTCGGTTCAACAGAACCGTAGTTATAAGTGTTCCTTCAATACAAAGTTTTCCCTCCTCTTCTCCCTTTATTTGACAAAATACAAAAAATTTGTTCCATGTAAAATAAGCAAAATTTTCAGTAGATACCGATTTTCATATTTATGACAGATCTTTCTGAGTCGTTGGAAGCGCTCCAGAGTATCTCCTGTTCATAAGAAACGCGATACTTCTTCCTTATCTAATTATAGACCCATTTCTATATTATCTAATTTCGCAAAATTGTATCAGCGTGTATTATACAAACAAATATACTGTAATGTTAAATTTCATTTATAATAAGATTAAGAAAATTTGAGTTTTACTCTTTTTAAATTAAAAATTAGGGTTTTAATTAAAAAATTAATCTCGGGGGTTTGCGAATTCTTATCTCTACAGCAGGTGTAGAGAACAGAATACGAGAGCTTATCGTACGTTGCAAAATACCCAAGTGAAAAACATAAAAAAAAATTTCTAGTCAGAAATGTGTTTTACAAAAAAAAAATAAATTTATTTAATTCAATAAACCTATAAAAATCAATTTACACTGTTCAGAATTGCGTGGTAATCACCACAACTAAATTATTACCCTTTTTAAACTTTTAGAATTTATGAAAAAAATTTTCCAACTTTTAGTTTAGTAAATTTTTATATTAAAAAAAAATTAAGTTTAAAATTTTTAATTTTAATTAAAATAAATAACGTTTTACTTTAAAAAATGTAGGTACTTAAAAAAAATTATTTTTAAACTTTTCAAATGTGGACTTTTTGGATTTTAAAAGTTTTATTTTTCATAAAAAAAATTTTTTTCTTGAAATTTTTAGAGCTTCAAATTACTTAAAATTAATTTACCTTAATTTACGTGTGTGAATGTGTGTGTGTGTGTAAGATTTCGAAAGCTTTCTGTCTTCGCGCGCCTGGACGGATGGTGGATGGACGTCTTTTTCCTAGGGGTATTGAAATTCAGGGAAATTTTGATGTTTTAAAGTACTTTTATTCGAAGATAATAATAATAATGATCGGTTATTTGAGCCCAACGGTGCACCGTGGCCTAATTAATAAAATTTTATGTAGAGCAAGCTTCTGCTCGAGCTATCTATGCAAAAAGAGACCGTTTGTTGCTATTCCACGGCTTTCTATAGATGATTTTCAATTGTCTCCAAATCTCTTCAGAAATTACATTTCGATAGTCTTATGTCAATAACGGTAATTAACGATCGTTGTTGGATTAATCATCACCGTAAAGTTGTTAATTTTAATTACCATCTACTTTTTCTTCTTAAAATGCCCCTAACTGCCTGGTTTTCCTTCTTTTGTGTGTGAAATTTAATTGTGCGATTTTATTACAGTATTTATGTGTATTTGTGTACAAATTAAATGATATAAAATTAATTAATTACTTTAAAACCTATGATTTACCATATTGTGGTGCATTTAACATCTTTCTGTCCTTGGCGTTGGCTGGACATAATAAGGCCTCTGCTGACCAACACCCCCCTTCTACGTCAGACGGCTACGGAGCCAAAACATGACATCGACTCGTACATATGCGAAGAAAATGCCGATGATGCCAACTTGAAGAGTTTCACATCCTCTATCTATTGGATAGTGTTGAATTAAAATAAAATGAATGAATTTTGAAATAATTCGCATGTGTGCAATCATGTTGCTGTTACATACTTTTATAAAATTGAATTAAAAGATATAAGACAGATCAGATAGCTGGTTGTAGTTTCATAAATATAAAATTAATCTAGTGGTTTTTATGTTTTCTAGATTACCTACAGCTGGATGCTCATCTGTCAAATGAAAAATGGAATTGTAAACGTATAATAACATTACAATACAATCAAGTTCATTCATTTCTCCTGACCAACATAGATTTATTGCTAGACGCTCCACTGTCACAAACTTGTGCACTCTTTCACAGTATGTTAGTGAAGTTTTGGATCTATGCGGACAAGTTGACGCAATATACACAGATTTTTCTCGTGCATTCGACACTGTATATCACAGTATTCTTTTACAAAAACTTGCGTCACTCGGTTTTCTCCTTCAGCATTAAAACTGCTTAAATCCTATCTACAAAATAGGAAATCCTATGTTTCCTATAATGGATACTGCTCAAACGAGTATGTCGCTTCTACAGGCGTGCCATAAGGTTCTAATTTGGGTCCATTATTATTTACAATCTTTATCAATGATTTCCTTTTTGGTTTAAGTTGTCCTGTCCTGGCATATGCTGACTACGTAAATTTTTTTTTGGAAATTTCTTCACCATTTACAAAGCAATCTCAATAAAATAATTCTGTGGTGTCAGGATAACAAGCTAACTCTGAATGCCTTGAAATGTGCAGTGATCCTACACTCGTAAAAGCTCGCCACTTGATACCACGTATTCAATTAATGATTCTCGAAAAAAAGTTGAATATTAAGGATTTGGGTATTATTTTCGATTGTAAACTCACATTTACTGATCATATTGACTCAGTATAGCAAATCTTTAGGCTTTATTATGCATGTTTCGAAATATTTAAAGATATTCAGCAGTTGAAAATACTATACTCTTCATACGTTTTAAGTAAGATGGAATATGCTTCCATGTATGTCTCTTGACAGAATACACAGAAGATTCTTAAAAATATTTATCGTTCAAACTCGACGGAGTCTATCCTGGGGTTGGTATTATCCGGAAACTAATTCGTGGTGAGATAGACTGTACAAGTCTACTCTCTAAACTAAATTTTCGAATTCCGAGGCTATCGTCAAGGTACGCGTCCACATTCACTACAACAACATTAAGAACGAATGTTTTGCAACGTTCTTCAGTGACAGTAATGTGCCGTCTTGCTGATCGTCGTCTAGAAGATATTTTTAAATAGTTATTGGGTTTACTTTCAAATTAATTTTATTTTCTTTAGTTAATTTAATACAATATGTACATTTACTACTTTGTGCATCTTATATTGTATTTGTCCACAAATTGGACATTTCTGTTGGGTAATAAAGAACTATTATTATTATTATTAAGTTGGTAAATTTTGTGTAAAATAAGAATTAAAATTTTTGGTGATCGATGATTTTAGTTGGCCACCTGGTACAATGTGGTACTGCTTCTGTGTGTTTTCATCTAAATATACCAGAATATATCTAATAATGTTTTCAAATTTTAATTCTAGAATCAGAAACGGTTAATTTTCAAAATATGGAAGAAGTTACTAAATGCACCACCTTTCGAACCAAACCTCGAATCAGATACCATTCTTGGATTTGCCGCTTTGGATCTGACCGTTTTACTAGCAGGAATGCCGACAGTCTCCGGCTGGTTTAATATCGTCGATTTTTCGAATAAATGCAACGGACAAATTAAGGTTAAAAATTATTTCGATTACCCATATTTCTCAATTATCCATATTTTTGTTATAGATTAGTGTCACACCTCTAGAGAATTTAAATCGATTCAAAACACACGATTTTCCATTTTTACAACCTCAAAGCAATCCTTCCGCATCTCTTGGAATAAATAAGGTACCGCAAAAAATTGCGGTTGAGAAGGTGGATGAACCGGGTGAATTACTCAGTAGGGCGTTGAAACGAAAATTTACGGAATTAGATGAGATAACGCAACGTTTAAAATTGAGGTTGTCTCACGTGACAAACGACGAATCTGATAATTCTAACGATGACGCGGCTGACGAATTCGAAAGGGATATTAATACGCTTTGCGTCGAAGAAGATTACGATATGATTAATTTCGAAACTGAAACATCCTATGTTCCTACTCAAAACGCATCGCATGCATTGCTTCAAATAAACAGCGATTTTATGTATGATAACCGAGATGAAACGCCGATGTTGTCTCTAGGTAAAAACGTTGATAACTATAAAGTTACTTCAAACGATGAAATAGAAAGCAATGTAATAAATATGAACAGTATTACTACAGGAGATACTGGAGCTTCAAGCTTGAATATCGATTCTAGCGAACGTAATGTAGGTTATGTTAATCAGTTAGATAAACAATTGATGGAAGGTAGACAAAAGATTGATAGCTTGTTAGAAAAATTAAGTTTGTTGAATCATAACGAAGCGGAAATTTTCGATAACCGTTACGTATCGGGATGTTCCGCAAAACTCGATGCTTCGAAACTCTCAACCGATAATATCTTGAAGGATATCGGAAAGGATGTAGATCCGATATCAACGGATGTATCTTCAGAGAATAATTCATCTTTAAATCTACATACGGAATATGTAAATAAAAAACCGTTCGAAATAAGCAGCTCAACTAGCAGTAATAGTGGATTGCTTACGCAACACTCGGAGTTTCGTTTAGCGCCAGATGGCGCTGGTAATACTCCTGAAATTAAACTTAAGCCTAGCAATACTGTAGTTAGTTCCAGTGACACATAGCGTTAATCCTTAAAAAAACAAAGCAAACTACTTTGAAGTATTAATTAAGCACAAAGCAGTTTATTAAGTTTACAATTACGCGCAAAGTAAATGTCAGTCTTACATTTTACGGTCGGTTTTATAATCGAATTTTTTGTTGTTATATTGAGATTATTTTTGTAGATTAGTAAGGCGAAATTGTCTAGTTAAAAATAGTTTTGAGAAGTTCGATGTTGTACTAGTTCTATTGTAAAAATATATTTACTTTTTCCATATATCTGTAGGTAATATATTTATATAACTTGAGTAATTAAGCAAGAGAAGAAAATTAATTTTGTTATGTTATTGTGGACTTGATGTTGGTTAGTGTTGATTTTTTAATATTTTATTTATTCCTACATTATATTTTATGTAATTTTATTGTACTTAAATATTACTATTGTATTTTTTAATAAATGAAATCCACTTGCTATTTGTTGTTGTTTATACATTTGTTGTATTTAAATAAATATAGAAAAGTCGTAAGTTGAGTACCAGATATTGTTTTGTAAAAAAATGGGACACACAATTTAAGATTTTGTTTTGGCAGGGAATTGATTAAAATATGTGTGTTATAGCCTATTTCTGTCGAAGGGAAATTAATCCAGAAACAGCGCTGCCAACCTCCCCCTAAATCCTGCACCTACCAGTTTAATGCGCCAGATAACAAATCTCAAGATATTGCACGGGATCTCTGCAAGACTTCACGAAGTGATTCAACTCTGCTTCATGGAGACGTAAGTACTGTTTTTTGTATCTCGTCTTTTAGTTCATATATGGGCAACCTCCGGCCCGCGGGTTAAATGTTCTGATCTTTATCTTTTTGCGCAACAAAGCAGGCGCATCGCCACTTCTTTTCTGATATAAATCCATTTCTGCACTACTACACACTTTTCACTACACTTCACTTCACTTACACTACATATCTGTTTTAGTACATTATGTAATCTGATGCATCAATCTATGCTACAAAGATCATTTATAAGTTGATAAATACAAAATTGGACTAAAAATTGATCCTTAGGGTATACCTACCATGTCTTATGCAGGTTTCTTTGTCATCCTTTATTAGTTAATTAAATTTCTCCTTTACATTATCGAAATATTCGAAGCTATTTCAGTTTTGCGTAATAATATTAAAAAGTAAGCTACTTATCGAAACAACACGGGAACGGTAGTAGGTAAACTATGGACGGACGGACGCAGTCACTCGACGTGGACACGCTGTATAAGCCGTATTTTGACAGCTAAAACCTGTCAAATTGTCATAATTATGACAATTTGGTGGTTTTTACACAGGTTTTAGACACGCTGTATAAGCCGTAATTTGACAGCTAAAACCTGTGTAAAAATCACCAAATTGTCATAATTATGACAATTTGACAGGTTTTAGCTGTCAAAATACGGCTTATACAGCGTTTCCACGTCGAGTGACTGCGTCCGTACGCCCATAGTTTACCTACTAACAGTATTTTACAGCTTAACGACACCTCTATTTCGAAATTTGTTCTACTTCTGAATTTTATAGCACTATGAAACGATATAGATCAAAATCAGAACAAATTTTACAAGTTTGATTTTGAAAACTAATGAAAATGAAAAATATATAACTTTTTGAAATTTTACCACAAATAAACTCAAAAAATCAATAAAAGTTCAATAAAGTACTTACTTTAATATAGAAAAGATTAAAAAATAATGTGCATGTGCTCTAACACAATTTGTGATATTGTAAGTTACAGACGTTCTTTTGATATTTCGTGAACCTCGTCGTAAAAACAAAATATTGATGTTGTTTTTCGCCCGCTTTTTGTAAGCAATAAAATTTTATGCGGGTTTTTTTGGTCCCAATAAAATAAATCTATATTTTCAATATATCGTCACACTCTTTTCGTCAGGACATTTTTTTTTTTCTAAAAGTGTAAACAATATATACAATATACAAATGTAAACATTTGTAGAAAACTTACATAAACGAATTTGGATTATATGTCTAGTTCGAAGTAATTAAAATATGCCAATATTGTCAGAATTTCTTAAAACGTCAAAAACATGGAAATTTAATTAATCAAGCAAACCAAATTACAAGCAATAGCAAGATAACGTGCCATCGAAAAAAACATAATTGGTGTAGGCTATGAAAATGCTTTTGATCGTTGCTTTAGCCACTACCACATAATGACATTTATTATTTGACATTTTATTGTAACCAAATTTATAACCTCAACTTAAATGTCAAGGAATAAATGTCATTATGTGAAAGTGGCTAAAGTAACAATCCATTCACATAGCCTACTCCAATTACGATTTTTTTTGATGTGTCTATATTAAATTGTATTATTATTTTGTTTTAAAAGATTGCAATATACAGGATAACAACCTGACCTACGAAAGCCTATTGATAGGAGAAGGTAGTGGGAGGTAAAATTAAATGTATCCATTTTAGCAATGTCAACTGTTTGTATGACAGGAATGTCAGTGGTTGTATATTTTATATATTGTTTACACTTTTAGAAAAAAAATATTTCCTGACAAAGTCACAGAGTGTGACGATATATTGAAAATATAGATTTATTTTATTAGGACCGAAAAAACCCGCATAAAATTTTATTACTTAAAAACAAAATATCCATTTCTATAATTATGTAAAGTAAGTAGTAAAGTTGCAGTGAATATTTTTTACATATAATGTAAAGAAATGTTATTTCAAATACATATACTGGGCTGTGACATAGATTCAGCCAATAAAATCGAGGACTTTGACTATATCACAGCACACAATAAAAAAATGTACCAGAAACATTGAATAATACTAAAATTATACTTTTTTACTGCGTATGTTAGACAAATGCTCAATTTCTATTGAAAAGGATGACCTCATTATCTATTATCCCATGGCATTATAGACTGCTAAAAAGGCTGGGCCAGCTTCACATTTTTGTCTTATAACTCGCACTATTATAGGCTATACAGACGGCTAAAACTTTCCAAATTTAAATTTTTCGTCCCTTTACTTTATTTTTACGTTTTCGTTATATTTTCTGAACAAGTTTTTATTTCGAAATTTCGGATGAATGTTTCCAATAATTAAAACAACCTTTAAAATTGGGGCTACAGCAGTATCGATGAAAATAATTACTTTGATAAAATTACTACTCTGCCAAAAATGTAGGAAATAAGCAGCTCAAAAACTAACATTTTTTAAATTTTACCACTTATTTTAAATTAGAAACAACCAAAAAATATACACATTTAGTTAACTGTTTCTGTTAGTGCGTTTGTTGTGAATGAACTGCATAATTGATTTATTGTGTTGTAGATTTGTAGTTTGTTGATTTTATGAAAAAAAAACGCGGTGTATTATACTTACACAATTTTTACAACACTAACTCCGTTATGTAACACGCTTTTTTGTATTATTGTGTTAATAAGTACATAACAGTTTCTGTATGCTTTAATAACTTCGCGTTCAATAAAAGGTCTGATATTATTTTGGTTTATTTCACCACAATTCTTGAATTGTTTCTCTTAAACCTACTAAGTTTTAAGTACTTGTTATTCGAGCCGAATTCTTCCACACCTAACATGTCTTAAACATGCTCTATGGGGGTGGCGACTGGTGGGGACTTTTATGACGCCAGACAGTACCATGAATTTCATTTCATTTTGTTCTGATATGATTTACAATACGTACAACGTCAATGCGTATTGATCTCCGCATTTAATTAAAAATCGTAGATAATTTGTGAACCACTTCTGAGTTTCAAGCATGTCACTATTTCGATGTTGACTATTTTTTCATGTAGAAATAATTTTTTTATGGGTTTTTTGTTTCAAAACGAGACTTACTTTCCGGACGTGCCTCGTATCTTAGGTCTAAATAAATGAATAAAAATAATTCTTCATCAGAAATAATTGTCAACATTTATTAATACGTTAGCACTTAATATATAAATCAAGATACTTCTCAAGTCTTTTCTTTTTCTTGATAGTTCTAGTTGGTAGTAACCTAATAGCTGCTGTAGTACCTTCGTGTTGATGCATATAACCACAATTTCTCATTTTCTGTAAATTAAATAAGTATAACGTTGGCAGTGTTACTACGTTTTTACTTTTTACAAAGTCAGAATCTAAATATTTTAAATATAGCTATGTAGAAATAGGACTCATTAACTCACTTACCTTAAACAGTTTTAATTGCTGGACATTATACATTTCATGTAGCACATTTTCTTCGTGCATACATTGTTGACAGAGAAACTCGGAGTAATTTATGTGCCAATAATCGCCTTGGCAAAGTTCCGTACATTTACCACAAGTATCAGTTGGCTTAGGAATGCAGAATTCTTCAACGCAATCGATCATCTTCGCCAAGCCGAAGTTATACTCGGCTCTTGATCTTCTACATTGTCTTGTACATATATCATAGGTGCCCGGCCTAAACAAAACATGTTTTTTTTTAATGCGTGGTGGGTGCTATAATTGTGTTTTGTGACAGCATCATATCGCCTTTTACAATATTTGTTAATCAGGTAGGTCGATCGGGTACCAATTCTCCGAGAAAAATATCGCACCGTCCTTCCGGAGAATGGAAACCCGGCTCTCCTATCGTTTCGCCACAACGATAGCCAGTAGATTTCAATTGTTTGTTGCCTTACCCTGGAAGTTCCGATTCGTAGAGAGGTTTCCTCTTCGTTTTAATACCAAAGGGTGCTGCGCCTTCTTCTGCGGACGGCCATTCCATAAACAAATTGTAACGGGTGGGAGACGGTGCGTGATCTCGTATTTTGTTATCAAATCTTGGAGCACCGTTAGCTAACGAACCGGCACCTTTCCTACTGCGAACCTAAGGTGTGTTTGTTCAAATTACAAAAACAACACTGATAATACAGGACAACAAATTTTCATTTTTCTTATTTTTCTATTTGAATTATATACAAACTTATTTTGTTTTATATTCCTACTAATTATTATAAAAACAAATATCTTCTATCACGTCTGGTACTATAAACAAGTGAAATTCATATTGATCATACAATACTAACACTAACTAAGTATATGCTATTCCGGGACGTATTTAGCAAGTCTTTCTTTTCACTTTTCTTTTATAGTGGGATGAAGAACATTCCGAAATTAAAGTCCAACTGTAGTCAGCAAGCATCTCGATATTCCACTTGCCCTGATAGCGTTATGCAATTGTGGAAATATCCTGATGAAATCTTTCCCCGTGTTCGTCATTAACATCGCCAAGATTCGGGGAAAAGAAGTTCAGGTGCGAATGCAAGAAATGTATTTTAAGACTCATATTACAGCCTAATGCATGGTAACTTCTAAGAAGTTCACTAACAATTTCCCCGTAATCTTCAGATTTTTTATTTCCTAAGAAATTCTTTCACACTACCTCAAATTCTCGATCCTGTTGTAATAGATTAATCGGGGGTCCTATAAAAAGCCCCACTTTAAGTTTTGCCTCAGATATATTAGTAAATTTTTGCTTAAGGTATCGAAATCCTGGTCCCTCTTTGTCCAATGCTTTGATGAAATTCTTCATCACACCTAATTTTATGTGTAATGGCGGTAAAAGTATTTTATGAGGCTCCACCAACGAATTATGGACTACGTTCTTTCCGCCAGGAGTATATTATATTCTGGTTGGCCATTGCTTAACAGTATAGTGCAAATTTCTCGCTCGACTATCCCATTCACAAAGGAAACAGCAATACTTTGTGAATCCAAGTTGTAGACCAAGTAGAATTGCAACTACTTTGAGATCAGCACTGATGTACCATTTATAGGTTTTGTAATTGATTTTATCAAGGAGACCTGTCATATTATCATGTTTCCTTCATGTGCACGGCATGACCAACAGGAATGGAGGGGTAGATGTTTCCTATATGTAGAAGGACAGCTTTCAAACTTAATTTAGAAGCATCCATAAAAAGACGCCATTCGTCCGGTTGGTGTGTGTAACCTAATTCTCGCATTAAACCGTCAACATTTTTGCAAAATGAAAGACCTTCTTCAGTTGAAAAATAGTGTGACAGTTCTTTCTGGCGATTTCGATATACAGAAATACGCGTACCCGCAGCTAACAACTTCCATCCTTGCAGTCTTGATCCTAATATTTCTGCCTGAGTTTTTGATAAATTGAGATCTTGAACTAGGTCATTTAATTCCAATTTATTTATTAAATGAGGCGTGTCCTCTTGAGATGGCAAATATTCTTCATTCGTGTCCGACAACTCTGAAATGTATTCTTCTATCTCGATTTCAACATGTTCTTGGTTCGAAACATCCATAGGACTTGGTACTGGCAAAGCTTCCGAATGAGGAACTGGACAAGTGGCAGAAGGTAAATTAGGATAGGTAATTTTATCCTTATTTTTACTGGAAAACCCGAAGATCTTTGTACAGCAAAAGTAGCAGTCTGTCGAATGATCCTTTTGTTCTCGCCAAATCATAGGCCTACCAAATGGCATAGCTATGTTCTTACCTTTTATCCAGCTCCTCAAAGTAACAGCACATCGTGCACAGGCATTGTGAGGGGTCCACAACTTGTCTTGATTTGTAATTTTTAATTTAAAATAAAGGCTATACGTGACGTGTCTGTAGGGTCTTATATTATACTCGCATATGCACAGATCTATTAATTCCTTGATTTGACTGGTTCTAGAGAAAAAAAAGGGAGTCGTTTAACGATTATGACGTACAAATGAAGCTCAAACATGTTAAATCCTGTTCAGACATGCCCGTTAGCATGGTAATAACTTGATAATTTCGTTTAACTTACTCATAAAAAAATATCTTTAGACATACCAGTACATTTAATACATATAGACACCTGACGTGAATTACAATGAAAAAGTCCATAACGTACACGTATCAGAGTGTAAGAAAAAAAAACCCTGTTGACCAGTGTAATTGTCAAACTATAAAGGGAATTATTTTGTTTTAGTTTTGACATTGATGCGTGTCAAAGATAAAAGCAGTAGTTGCTGTGGAAATTTTAAATTATTTCAAGTAAATTGGATAGCTTGGATAGAAAATGTTGAATTTGATCATTTCTGAGGTGAGAAATAATACCTACCTTGTTAAGAAACTCAAATATTCCAGACTTGGTTTCGTAGGAACACGGACTAACTTTGGTAACTTTAACGTCTCCAGTTTTTCGACAGGTACCCGCACCAAAGCATATTTTCGCTTGTTCTCGCTTCGTAACTACATATTCAAAACCTAAAACGGTAACATTAAAAAATAATTACACATACGATTAGAATTACGATCCAATTTTATTTATTTTCCCGGTGTAATATAAACTTATCAATACATACTATCGTAGTTGATATTTTGACTCAACATATTCTTAATAATACCTTTGTTGAAGGAACGGAATGTGTATTAGAAATGCATTCGGTGATCGGTTTGTGCTGATGGTCTGCTTCGGAAATAGGTTGCGTGTGGGAAAACGTGAAGGGAAGGAAAAAAATCGCGGTGTGTCGTGACTGTCAGACAAGGCGAACATTTCGAATATAACCGATTTTATTGACATATTAGGATTGTGTGTTTCCGTGCTGGCCCCTAACAATATGCCCCGGATAATTTTAATTTCGTGCAAATCTCCAATCGTGATCGGTATCGATACGACCTGGGTATTACCTTGAAGTACCTGAACAACCGGAAAAGAAGTTTCGTAATACGTACCCTGCATTCTCGACGATAATTTTGTCTTCGTTAGTCGCGAAAGATTTTGCGCGCAATAAATTTGATTAACACGTCAACGAAATGATAAAGTGTATATACCGGAAACGGTTACCGTAGGAACACAGCATTTTTTTATTAATGGTTTTAGTTTCATTATTATTAATGTCGTTGGAAAATGGAAATGCTTTTAGTATTATTACTTTATTATATATTTTACCGAGGGGTTGTGTTTAGCGAGTAATCTGTATTCGATTTTCAAGATTATTATAAAAACAAAGAAACCAAATGAAATAAATAAAACTGTTTATTTTCCAAGTATTTAAAAATTAAGTACATACATCGATTTCACTAATTTATAAAACTGTTGAGATTGCGTTATAAAATTTCAAAAAAAATAATAAGAGAGAAAATACGGTATATATAAATACATACAATACAACCAATCTATGATTATCACAGGAAGTGCTAATTTGAACATTCATAAAAATGTACAAACTGTAATATAATACGACACTATAATAAAATATACAACTTACAAACTAAGTAATAACATTGGAATACAGAGAGTTTGCAAATACAATACAGGTGTTGAGAGATTCGTCTCGTTTTAAGATCTCATAGGATTAGAATAGTTACAAATTTTACTTAAGAAAAGGGGTCACATAAAACTATTCCTGCATTTATTATGGCAATATTTTGATTATTTTTTTTTCATAAAAATACATTCAGAATTAACCTACTTATTTTTAAAAATTGCATTTGCAAAAGGATTTATTTTTACATAATAATACGTTTCATTTTCATATTACTGTACAATTTCAGAGAAAAAAATAACTCAATTAAAGATAAGTATTGTAAAAATTCGTATCAAATACATAATAAAATATATGTAATGCTTATAATAATAAACTATATATATTTATGTATATGTAATAAAATATGCTACTCACTTACACTATAATATCATCGTGTATGTAGTATGAGTCATTGTCAGGTATAGAAAATATCAAATTAACGAATTACCTAATTATGCATAAATTACAAATTGTATCCATTTCTTTAAATTCGACTTGCTACATTCCGGATTCAGCAATACCCTCGTCATCTGAAAAGTATTACAAAACAACGTTATTAAATTTAATTTAAAAAAATCATTCTAATGTAATGAAGGAAATTGTTAATTTGTTTAAAATTCGTGCTACGAAAGAAACTTACTTTGTATGTGGTATGTACAAGAAATTCAGATACTACATCAAAATATGTAATAAGAGGAAAAATAATTAGGTTCATGCAAACATTCAGTTAATAAAAAGTATTATTTTCTTCGCTAACAGTAATCTATTATTAAAAACATTTAAGATTCATTGGACCAGCGGTGTGCTTTCTAACGGTTTTATTGGATTTTTCCTTACAATATGTTGTTACATGCTAAAATTTTTGAAAAGCTTGGGATATTGAATTTTTATTTTATGTGACGTAGCTATGGAGTATGGAGATAAATGAAGGGATTCCATTTAAAGTTGATGTCACTTCTCTGTATACAGGATGCAGCGTTAGTGTGAGGAAGTACAATTACTCCTGTATTATAAAGAGAAATGAGAAAATGTTATTAAGATAAAAGTTGAAGCGCATGGAGGGCTATAACCCAAAAATATTTTTAACTATACAGGGTGTCAAATAAAGACAGGGAACACCCTGTATATTTTTACTGTTTACGATTCTTCTAGGTCTTACCTTTATTATAATATAGGGTTTGGCTATGTTATTTGGTTTACTGTAGAAGATATGGGAAGTTTTGCATAAATTTAATAACAAAGTTGGCGCCTCCTACCGTACTACGGCTTCCACATAAATATATTCCACATACTAATATGATCTCCTTTCATCGGAAATTATTTATTTATCGGCGTATTCAATATTTATATACAGGGCGAGTCATAACTCGGAATGTTTATTTTCTCACCTATTTACGTCCACTTTATATACGTGCAAGTTGCATAAGTGCCTTAATCATTGTTCTTACCACTGTTACGCTGATGACACACAGATTTACCTTTCCTTTAATAAGTCCGATCTTGCGTCAGCAAATGCTTCTATTAACTCGGACCTTGCTAATATTGTTGGTTTTGCCGAACAGCATGCCTTGAATATTAACACAAACAAAACATCCGTTCTTCTTTTTGGAAAGAAAAATGATATTACATTTGCTACCGATAACTTGTCCATCAGAATCAATAATAGTTTTGCCTTTCTCTGAGAAAGCCATGAGTCTAGGATTGCAGTTCGATCGCAGTCTTAGATTTAAAGATCACATTATGAAATGTATTCGTAATGCCTACGGCAATCTGAAAATGTTATATTCGCATAGACATTATCTATCCATACCTACCAAGCGTCTTCTATCTGATGCTCTAGTCTTATCTCATTTCAATTACTGCGACGTGGTTTACGGTCCTTGCCTGGACAGCGTTACATCGCGAAGGATACAAGTAGCACAGAATGCTTGCATACGTTTCATTTTTGGATTGAAAAAGTTTCAACACGTCTCCCACAAGTTAAATGAGTTAGACTGGATCAGTATGGAGCATCGTCGGCTGCTTCATCGGTACACATTCTACTACAAGGTGTTAACAACAAAGACTCCGCCCTATCTTTATCAAAGACTGACATTTAGGAGCGATGTGCATAACATTAATATTCGCTTTCCCCACTATATTACACCTCCTACCCATCGCAGTGCCTTTTTCGAACGGTCATTCTCTTTCAATATCGCACGTTTTCGCAACGCATATCCACTTTCTCTCCTCTGCACTTCTGTAGCTCCCTTTAGACGATAGGTACATGCGTCGGGTGTTGCTGGGCTCAGCGGTATAGTGGGACACTGTCATGCAACCCGAATTTTATTTTCTCCCTTTGTGTGCTGGGCTGTTGATTTCATATTATTTTATTTTTCTGTTTTTTTATATAAGTATTCTTTCATTGTTCACTTTTTTTTCTCCTTTAATATTGTCTGTGTGCCTTATTCATGTGCACTTATTTTCATATTTTTACATTTAACGGTGATATTGAAAAACAGACACTGTGTTTTCACAATGGTCTGAATGTCACCGTTTATTACCGTATTTGTTTTTTTTTAATCATTACTTCGATGTTCATTTGTATTTTTATTTATGGTAATAATAAAGAAATATTATTATTATTATTATTATTATTATTATTATTATTATTATTATTATTTCAAACGGAACACCCTGTATTTTATTATTGGAGTAAACTCCTCTCTTCACGAACTTTATTATTTATTAAACATTCGCTCTAGCTAAATTAGTGGTAGTTAGTATGCAAAACTTCCCATATCTTCTAAAGTAAACCAAATAACATGGCAAAACCCTATATTATAATAAAGGTAAGACCTAGAAGAATCGTAAACAGTAAAAATATACAGGGTGTTCCCTGTCTTTATTTGACACCCTGTATAGTTAGAAATATGTTTGGGTTATAGCCCTCCATGCGCTTCAACTTTTATCTTAATAACATTTTCTCATTTCTCTTATAATACAGGAGTAATTGGACTTCCCCGCACTAATGCCCTACCCTGTATAGGGCAATCATAAAATAAGGGATTCATTTTAAATCATTATAATTTTTTAATAAGTTAATAACAAAATATAAATGAAATCTAAAATCTTAATACTTAAGAAATGGGATTTAGTATGCACAAAACCAGTTACGGCAATAATTGCTAAATACGACCTCCATTTTTTTGTTGTAAGATTACCAACATTTCCTTCAAATTGTACACAGCATTCCATAACACTTCTGGTTGAATTGCACGAATTTGCTCCATAATATTGTCTTTTAATTCTTGTAGCACTGTTGGTCGTCTTCTAAACACTAAGCTTTTTAAATAACCCTACAGCTAGTAATCCGC
Source organism: Holotrichia oblita (assembly GCA_023690525.1). Lineage (NCBI taxonomy): Eukaryota > Metazoa > Arthropoda > Insecta > Coleoptera > Scarabaeidae > Holotrichia > Holotrichia oblita. The sequence goes on from CM043018.1 coordinate 14,530,227, forward strand.
TGGATTAAAATCAGGTGATCTTGGTGGGCATGAATTTGCGAAATGTCTGCTTAACACACGTCTGCTTGAAAAACGTTAGTTAACAATTATTTTACTGGTCGGGGTTGCTCCTGCATAAAAATGATGTTTTCAATTTCGTAGTTTTTCATAAAGAATCTCTCCAACTTGGACTAATTCTTGGTAGGTCAGTTACAGATCCTGTTCTTTCAAATTTTTGTATCAAATTAAAATTCATGCTATTGCAATTTGAGTCGTTTGAATTCTACGTCTACTTAAGTTGCTTCAAAATAAAACTCCAAATTGAATTGTAACGACAACTCTTTTGTTTTTCATAGATACAGTAAAATCCAAATCCAAAAGCAATTAGATGGCACTTAGATGCTACTTGCTTGATTTCTTGAAATATATATGACTTTAAAGTATACGCCTTACTTTATGATTGCCCTATACTTCTAATGAAAGCTCATCGTGACAGGCCTCATATTGAAGTGACTTTTACATTTTGAAGGAGATTGAATAAAATTCATCGCTTGCTTTGGAAATTTACTCACCCACCATCTTTAACTTTTAAGAGATTTTGGAATAGATTTGAAGCAACTGGACGCGTGCATACTTAAAAAAATCGCTCGAACTTGATTTTGAATCTCGTAAATGTTCGAGAACAATCAAGAATAGTAACAACTTGATTTCAAGTGTAGTAGTGTAATAAATTATTCATCCAATAAAGTAACAAGTAATCTAAGCAACAAGACAGCAAAACCCAGAAGACCCCCGAAATCAAACAGACTCAACAACAAGTGAAGCCCACGATGACCACACAAAATATGCAAAGTCAATTGAGGGAGAAATTGACCACCGCAATTATACAACAAGGGCTTTTGTTGTCAGGGGGTTGCCTAGGGACGAACAATCTGCGTAAAACATCTCGCTGGTGCTGCGTGATCGCAAATTGATGGCTACGTCCTCCTTCTCCGTGAACTAAATAACGACCAGTCTTGTATTATGAAAATCTCCATAAAATGGTGTAAGTGCCAAAAGCAGGTGCACCCTACGACAAATTGCCACACACACACAGTTCAACCTGCATCAAATGCGCAGCAAACCACTTAACCACTTAAACAGCAGACGCCTAAGCAAACTCTAGCCAGATTTGGAAAGAGAAAGCGCAACAACGTACAATTTTGAAAATCAGCTGTCAGTCAGCCTAAATACAACCTGAAAAGATTTGACAACGTCTTCTCAAATACGCTATCGGCGACATCAAACGCTGCAGCTTCGTTGTTAGACTTCAGAATACTTGTCGGAAATGTCAACTTTTTTTTATTTGTGGACGGTGCAAGTTGGTTGTATAAATCGCGTGTGTTAAGTGTATTCAACGGCCTTGTTACAGCATGATTTCGGTGTTTATAATGATCGATTGGGATACAATTTTCCGAGAAAAATATCACCATCCTTTCGGAGACTTGAACCTTGGCTACCAGCGTTCTCTCAAAACCCTCTCCGATCGGCTAATCATTGCAACTGTCGACCCCTTCAACACCAACACAAAGAACACGTTGCACAATCATTTGAAGTTACTGAAAGAGCTCAGGACCTGCTTCTCGAGAATCCAAGGCAATCGATTCGAACTATGTCTCGAATCACCAAAAGTAAAGCTGTGCGAGAGATGCTTTCCGAAGCTTACACGACAAAGTTTCCCTACGAATCAGACGAAAAAATTTTCAGTGTTGATGTTAAACACAACTGAAGGAATGGCTGCTGATTCGCCCAAGAAGTCGTTCTTGCTGTAAGAACGAAAATTCCGATTCATTCGAAGTCATGGATGAATATTGTACCATGTGGATAGCTGTATGTGTTTTAGCAGGACGATGTGCTCGGTGCAAAATTGACTGCCGGACAAGGTTAACGTGTTTTGGTTCAAAGAATTGTGGCATTAACAGCACAGATTTGAATCTATTAGACTACGAGGTACGGAGCGTGATTGATAAGTCGCGTCATCCGCCACGTAGCGTCATTGAGTTTTTACAAATATTTTTAAGTTTTGCATAAAAATTTCATATGAAAACATCGCGAAATGCCAGAGTATAAGAACCAGGAGGCGTTCATGGAATGTTGTTAGAACTCCCCCTGCGAAGGGGTGCAATGAAAATAGATCAAATTAGAAGCGGAGCACGTGGTTTCGACCCTCCAAGTCTCGTCAGTGCAACTACAAATGCAATTCACTATTGACTACTTAATAGTTCGAGACAGAGAGCGGGAATGACAATCCACGAATTGTCCGAGCTAGATCTATATCTGCTGTACCGATTTATGTTGTGTAGTTGCAATTGTTGTCATTGCATGGGTTGGTTCGAAATACGAGTATTACATCGGGCAACACGGGCTTGCGTCGAACTGAAACAACTTATGATTGCGCATGTGCTGTTCCACCTAAACCTACAACAACCGTTCTTAACTTATTTAGGTTAAGATTGAGTGATCATAATATATGCTGCGTCAATAAACAATGTCCACATATCAGAAATCGTTTTTATTAAAGTCATGATTTAATTTTCTTAAGAGGATGAGGACATCCAAATATATGGTAAGTATGATATTATAAGATTAATTTCATTAATATTTTCTAAGTATATAACATATTACCATGCAGATTTGTATTAAGGAACAAACACTACTTTAGTAGTTTAGGTAAACAGAAAAAAAGCACTTGTAATGACTAGAATGGCTCATTTTGTTGGGTGCACTGTAGTGGGTAATAGTACCCGATCGGATAAAATGGGCCAGTCTATTAATCACGATTCATAAAAAAGATTGCACTTTTTATCTAAGGCAAAATGCAAAAATTCAAATATACAGGCAGTTATTAATAATTTAGAAAAAGAAGCGTTTGGATGATAATTCCAACATGCGTATAGAGTTTGAAGCAGTTACCAAAATAAATAACAGTTGTATGCTATTGTTGTTATACTCCAGCTTGACTACCTTTCCTTCTCACCAGGATCTAATGAAGGCTCTACTGTACCCTTTCCAACACCCTTACCTGAACCATAGAATCAAACTTACAAAATAAAGAAAAAACAGATCAATTTTATATACGTTACACGTGAGGAAAACAAACACATTTTCACACAACACACATACAAAACAAAGTTATGAACATTTTTACATAATTATTTAAATAAATCTTTGATGATGTATACATATATATACAAACAAGAGATGTTATAACTAATACGAGGAAAAGAAACTACAAAAATTACACAGCGAGAAAAAGCGCAAATTAATAACGCTGAATAACGTTTAAAAAATTTTACCTTCGAATCCTTGATTCTCGTGGATTTCTCTAGGCGCCCCCGTAAGTTCTTTGCCTTCTAATACTGTCAACAGGCATTGATGTATGCAAATATATTGCTGTTCGGTTTGTACCATCCAAACCCTCTCTTTCCTCATAGCGTAAACAATACCGAATATATCTACATAATCCGATACAGATATTTGTTGGATTATTCTATCTAAACATATAAATGTTCCTGATCTGCCAACACCAGCGCTAAAACGCAATAATTAACATGAACAAACTATAGAGTTTAGAAACAAACTCGATCTGTTAATACCTGCAATGCACAACGATTGGTCTTTGATCAGGAGCCACCTTTTCCCTGAATGCCCTTACGAATCTCACTAAGGTATGTGGAGGATTTGGAACGCCGAAATCAGGCCACGTGGTAAAGTGGAAGTGTCTGATAACACGTTGCGTGTCCCCCTAAAATGTTAAATTTATCAATAAATATAAATTAATAATTACTAAATTATTCTATTACCCTGCAAACCATAAATTCGGAAATATTCCAATCCGGATATCTAGTCTCATTCAATATTTGTACCGAGATATCTCCGTAATACACAGGCATCGTATCGTACGGCCAATAATGATCGCATTTCTCTCTTCCCTTCTCAACGCATCTCGTCAACATAATAATAGCTCTCGAATTAGATTCCCAACACATCCTCCAGAAATCGTCTCGGGTGGAATGTAGAGGTCCTTGAGTTACGATGAATTCCCGTGGAGAATTATGGCCCTGAAGTATACTCCAATATTAGCGCAAATATAATTTAGTACAAACGATATATTTACCGGAACGTAATTAGCGTTGATGTAATCTGAACCTTCTTCATCGTCGACGGGTTGAAGTTTGAATCTCGAATGGTCGTATGGTAGAATATTGGTGAAACGATTCTTAGGTCTATTACATGGAAGATCTGCCGCTGTGCACGGTTGCTCACGTCCAACATGCTTCAGTTCTTCGAATTCTTCGCTGAATCTAAATATATTTTGCAAACATGATAGTTAAATGAAAATTTGACATATGTCAAAGAACTGTCAATGTCAAATATTTTTGGAAATAATTACCTAAAATCAGAATCAGCAGACATTACTCTGTAGTGATTTGAGAAATTTTCAATCCTTATAGGTCGATTTGTTTCGATAACCGAATCAGGTAAAGACATGTTATCATTTGGTCTTATATCTGTTGTCTTTCTGTTATCGGATCTTCTTCTTCTGATAATTATTATTGTGATGAAGAGTAGTACAATTAATATGATTGGTATGACTATTCCTAGGATGATTGGAGTGTTATCTTGATCTAAAAGAGAAATAGAACTATAATGCGAGATTTTAATTGGAATCGAAAATACAGGATTCCCTAAAAGAGCCAAACTATTTTAGCTTTTAATTTATAAAAAGTTTTGTCAAGTTTGATAGATGATACGGTTTAATATATAATGTTTTGTTTAGAAATTTAAATGTTTGTCAACTTTAGCGAACTCTATATAGTACTTTGTTAGTAACTTACCTACTCGTTCGAGTCCTTTTGTTAGTAAAAGTTATGGAAATATTCAGATAGGTTAGTTAGAATAAGGCATTAAACGTCTGTGGATATCCTACTTGTTTTATAGTGTAAAAATTTAGAATTTCTTTTATAAATTACAATTGCTTTCAATATTTTAGATAAGATATTGCTGATATTGTGGTTGTGATGTACAGTCTATTTCAACAATAATGTCTCCCTCTACGTTGCAAAAAATTGTCATAACTGCTTCTGTTTGATGCACGAAGTTTAATCATCTCGTGCTCCTGATATGACGCAGGGAATGCAATTTTGATATGCTTTTTAGTTCGGCTAGCTATATATTTTGAAGCAGTTTATACAATTTTGCAAAAATTTTGGTAAGATATGCCGAAGATGATATCAGAAAATGAGTTTGATGAATGTTTTGTGGATTTAAAACACCATAGGACTAGTATGTTTATCTGAAAACAGTCTTGAATCGTTATCCATTTAATAATGCCTCTAAAATCGATCTTGAATCGTTATAAAACAATGTTGCCAGTTACATAAAATAGAAGATTCTTATTATTTAAGTGTTTAAAGTTTGATAAAACAGTCAGCTGTTAACTTACAAGATGGTAGTGTAAGTGTCCCACTTTAATAGAGACAACTGTCTATCGAAAACTGGAAGTTTGCCATCTTAGCTGTCAAGGCCAAGGAGCGAAAGAATGAAGCATTCCTGTCGTAAGGTGTGGAGGGATAGACGCCGTTTTAAAACTCGGTATACAAATCGCACTGTTGCTTATTCGAGACATATGCCATACAGAATGAATAATAATTTTAGTAGAGCTATAAACAATGCATATGATTAGCTTTGGTTGTTTTGATGAGGAGCTTCAGAGAATTGAGTATTCGCAAAGTGGAGGATTTATCAATGGCTCGGGGAAGATGCTCGATAACAAAAGCAGCCTAACAACTTTGTAATATTCTAGAGTAAGGTATAGAACAGCATCAACTTCAAGATAAGCCGCAAACCATACACAATATTAAGTAGTAAGTGGTAAGGTTGTTGCAAGAAGTGGTGCTCAAGCAGTGGTCAACTAGCTAGTTGAGAAAAAGTTCCTACTTCCTGCATTAATATACAAGAATATGGTTTAGTGAACACCTCCTGCCTCCGAAAGCATTTCTATTCTTGTTCACCGTTCACACGTTTTTTCAATTTCTCTTCTTGAACTGGCTGAAAGCAATCAAGGGTCTTTGATTTGAGTGCCACCACACACCAATCATGCGTTACAGCTGCTTGATAAGTGTTTTTTGGTCCCCTAAAGTTACTTCAAAACCACGGGCGAACATGCAAGTCGAAAACTAGCGCTATATCAAATTATTGCAGCTTTAATTTGTGCAGCATGTGGAAAATGAGCCTCCATAGAAGATGGTTCTAGCAATATTAGATTATCTGGCTTTTTTCCCTCTCAGCACAAATGTTCTTTCAGATTACCTGAAAATTTTGAATCGGTTCCAATGACTCCTCGAATTTAAATAGAAGTAATGCCTGCAAGTCCTTCATGTCAGCTTGAACCACAACCTGGCTGTAGGAAGAACAAAATTGTGCTTCAGCCTTGGAATACTTTAACAAACAAACAACAAAATTTCCACCTCTCGCAAGACTACAATGAGGAAAATCAAGAAAGAGTGACGGAGAGGAAGAGAGGATAAATTGCAGTTGAATTAACATCTGTTGAAAGTCGGTAACATCCGGAGAAAAGATAGGATGAGAAGTAGCAAAATGAGGTGAAGAACCAGCAAAAGTTTGGACAAAACGATTAAAAAGGAAGAAAAACGAAATCCCGATATTAATTTTGAAACTGATGAATCTATTTCTGAAATGACGTCAATGAAAGTTCAAACGTAATTTCCAGCAAATTAAAAATCAATTTAAACTATCTCTTTGACGTTTAGAGCGTTTATATTTGTCCAAGTAGCTTTCGGTATCGTAAGTGTGTTTCTATAAAGTTTGTGTCGATGTTACAATTGTATACTACTGGACAATCTTTTGACAATAATCGCGTAAAAAGTTATTAATTAGACGTGATTTTTTTTGTCAATTTTCTACAATAAAAAACAAGTAGAACTTCTGTTAAGTATATCAAATTTATTTGGCTACGAACATTTACCTGTAGTTATTGGAAAACTATAACTGGTATCTGTAAATTTGTCGGGCGCTGTGAAAGCTCTTATTTTAACTCTGTAGGTTGATCCTGATTTCAGAGGTCCATTACAGTACCCCAATTGACGAATATCGCAAGAATCTGAACCTATCGTAAAGTCCTCGACCGAATTATTCTGGAAGGGGTAGTAAGGTTCCATAACTTGGTACGGTGGCCATATCGAATACGCCTGGACATCTCTCCATGACGGCATTTCAAGACCAGACGCGTTTTTAGAGTCATCTTCGGCAACGACGATCGTGTAGGATATTACCTATTGAAAATAAAATTAATTTAAATGTGCAGTCATTCGTGAAATATGGTACTTACAGGTCCATTTTGTTCGCTGAAATAATTCTTCCTAAATCTAATTTGTATTGTAGTGGAACTTTTGCACACTTCGGTTGGTACTACTTGCACACTAGGTTTGGGCGGAGCTAAAATCGGCATTTTCAATATGAAGGTGGAATTTTCACCGTATCCAATTCTGGTCTCTGCTTGTATTATAAAAACGTACGTTCGACCTGGAATCAATTGCTTTATTTGTCCTGTGAATTCTAACGGGGAAAAATCTTTTTGCTGCGTATGTGGGGATCCCTAAAATTACATTACATTACAAGATTATTATCATTATTTTGCGATGCAAGATTGGTACCTCTAATCCATATGTTATTGTAAATTTACGAATAATTCCATTCTGTTCACTTTGAGGCAACGACCACTTGAAAGTAACCTCACCTGGTTGCACATCGACTGGTGTAAACGTTTCGACTTTTCCTGGAGCGGCTTCTTCTGTTGTAAATGTATCGGAAATCGGTGTAGATCGCCGGAGTATACTTGATTCGGTTCCGCTCCTGACAGTCACTGTAAACGTATAATTCCTATGGGGTTTTAGAAGATTTAATTTGATAGATGGTTCCGGAGTAATTTTCTGATTTAATATATTTTCCGCTGTTAAATACTGCACTTCAAAATCAGTGTAATCACCACGAGGTAATAACCAATTTAATCTAACTTCGTTCCCGCTGATATAAGTAGCGTTCATGCCGGTGATAGGTTCTGGGACTACAAAAACAAAAATTTTATTCAAAATACTGACAATCAAGATTTAAGATCACTTACATAGTCTGTCTTGTCTTTGGACGGGTTGGCTGGTAACGTTTTGCGAAACTGTCCACATTGTGATGTTATACAATCTACCAGGCATTAGATTTGTAAAAGTGACCAAACGGTCAGTGTCGTTTGCTGTCTTTTCTTGATCTAGAATATTGGGTTCTGACAGTGAGAATCTGTAATGATCGAATTTGCAGAGCGTTTGTGGGGTTGGTGTGTATTTGAGGCTGATGGAATCCGTTGATTTGTTATTCACCATTATGATTTCCGATTGTATTAATGGCACTAGAATTAAATGATTTTTTCTTGAGTCGTGCTGATTTAAAAAAATCAATTTAATAGAAATAGATGTTGTGTAAAAAACTGATCTATTTCAAATTATATTTCATATCGATGCACTATGGTAGTTAAAACTCGTTTCTTTAAATAGCGCTTATTTGAGGGGGCCAAATAAGAATGATTTTCGGTCATATCTCAACAACGGTTTATACTACAACTTTAGCAAAAAATACAACAACTATTAGGGGTGCAAAATTCGGTGAAGTAGATCCTGAGTTATAAAAGCTTTTTTTTTTTAAAATAAGGACCACCCTTCCTGTGTCTGAATAGACACATACTCACAAATATGCAAAATTTTCACAAAATTTAAATTTAAACAGTGAGCAGAATCTTATTAAACTTATTAAATTATTGGAAATGAACACAAAAACAACGCAAATTGGAAGTCGTGCAGTATATTTTTTGGTTCCAAATTCAGATTGATGAGGATTCTTTCGATGGCAACTAAGGACGAATCAATATTCATCTTTAACGATGTAGTCAGTTCCCAACATTGTCCACAATGGGCTCATAAAAACCCTCACATTGTTGTTAAAAACTACAACCCAGTGTTATTTTAAAATCAATGCCTGATGTAGAATTGTCAATAATCAATTCATTGCGCTTTATTTCATCAAACAAAAATATGCTATGAAATATTACTAAACGTAGACAATATAACAGACCACTTCGAGATAAGAAACATTTTCCTCTAATTTTTATTTTTGTATTTTTGATAATAAAACTGATGTGGGCTGGACAATGAAAAACCAACCACCCTGTATATCCTCCCTCTCTTCTTCCCGATAACTCATCAGTGGCAGCTGGACCAGGCTGTATAATGCACGCACTAGAGGTGTATCTCTTGCTCGTTAGATGGCGCTGCTAAGATGGTGCTTTTGGCCCCTTTTTAGATGGTGCTGTTGAGCCCCTTTAGGTACTAGATGGCGCTGTTGGCTTGAGCTGGTTTTGAACTGGTTTTAGTTGGTTTTGAGCTGGTTTTGAAAACCACCTACCTGGTTTTGAGCTGGAATTTCCTTTTGTTGGTTTTGAGCTGTTTTCAAAACCAGGTCAAAACTAGCTAGAGAACTAAAACCAGCTCAAAACCAAGTCAGACAAGCCATCTAGTAGCTAAAGGTGCAAGAGATACACTCTAGTGCGTGCATTATACAACCCGATCCAACTACGAGTGATGAGTCATCTGGGGGGGGGGGCCGTATATAGTGCCTGGCTTATACAGGATGTCCACATCGAATGACTGCGTCAGAACCGGCATAGCCCATCTACTGTGATGTTTTTATAAAACGTTTTTGGACGAATTTGAAACTATTGGAGAGAAGACAAATATTGGTTTTTCTAACAAGATGGAGTTTAAATCTTTCTAAATGATGGATTGGGAGGTTGTTTTACAACAGCTGGCCATCAAAATCTTACAAGTTTACAAGTACTGGTGAGGGACATCGATCATCTAGAAATGCCATTGAAGAATGTGTGGAAGAAATTACATCAAAAATGCTGGTGGAAAGTGTTTTCAGAGAACTTTACTAGAGAACCATTGTAATTTTGAAATAACCTAATTATTAACCATTATTAACATATAATATAACTGAGTGTAGCAACTTTTTGTCATAAAATTCTATACCTTTGAAAAATCGATTTTTTTTTGTTTTCACGATCTAGGGCCAAAATACGATTTCAGAGAAGAAATTTTGTTCAATTGGCCTGAACATTCTCGGAATCGATTTTTAATTCTCTATCCATCTTAAATGATCTCCAAGGTTTCCACAGTTCGAGTCTCTACTATGAAGACTTGCTCTCTACTCACTCGTTTTGACTCTAATGTAAGAGGCTTTTTCAGGAGCAAAAAGTGAATAGGGGATACCAGAAGGTCATGGTAACTCGACGTATTAACCACGCTAGAGGCTGAAACCTACTGGTCCTATTGATCTTTCTGAATATCCCCAATTTTTTTATTTAAATACTTGAATTGGGGTAACACAAATTAACTTTATTTAGAGTGTTTTAATTCCAGTCCTAAATACCGTTCGTAAAATTCTACATAACATACATATCGCAACTTACTAGTTCTTGTATCGAATGTTGTATCATCGCTTTCCAAATCGTAAGAGATGGCTCGTATATTGAAAGTATAAGCAACACCAGGCATCAAATTACCAACCAAAGTCCTCACCGGATTACCATCATTCTGATTTTGGGTCACGTTCCTGATATTCTGCGAATCACTCCAATCCTCCGACATCTCCTTCCAAGACACAACATATCTTTCGATGCGTCCTTCGGGACGGGGCCATTCCAAAGTGACGTTATTAGAATCGACTAACGGGGCAATATTCGAAACTGGATTCGGTCCTGTGAACACACGAAATCAAATTAGTACCACAGTATCTGGATAAAATCCACGAGTTGACTTACTAACTGTATGATTTAATTGTTGAGGTTCGTTACTTTCAAGACCGTAGCTTACTGTATTGACTTGTATAGTGTAGAGTTCTCCGGGTGTCATATCGGATATTTCAGCGCCAGGGTATGTGATCGATGGTAATTTTGCCCAAGTTCGATCCGTATCCGTACGATATTTCACAGCGTATTCAGAAACGAGGGAATCACTTGGTCGTTGCCATAGTAATATTATGGAATTTGTGGTTGATTTTTCTATCGTTAGATTCGTTGGGGGTTTTGGAACTAAACGAAATGTCAATAGAATTCAAATCATTAATATTAATAATATACTTACAAACTGGTTGGAAGTGTTCGTGTGGTTCACTAGCCAAACTATGAGAAATGGCGAAAACTTTTACGATATATCCAGCCCCTGGGTAAAGACCTTGCAACACAATTTGGGAACCATAAGTCGTCTTGTCAAAAGTTTCTCCTGTATCATTACGTATCCAACGCACTTCAAATTTATCCTGCCTAGAATTAACATCAGATTTCCAACTTATATTCAACCCTTCTGGTATTGGTTTCAAATCTTCTATTATAGGAGCGCTAGGTCTTGTCAAAACGAAGATATGGCTTTCGTTAGATTCGGCTTTTTTCGATACGGCTTGAATCGATACGGAGTAATTCCTGCCAGGAAGTAATAATCCATCTAATAGAAGCGATGTCGTATTCCTTTTAACAGTATTACTATCCGCTGTAGAGCTGTCAACTTCGTGGTAGGAGATGATGTAGTCTTCTTGGTAACTGTCAGGATTTGCATCCCAATTTATGTAAAGGTTGCCTGCTTTGTCGTTGTGAGCTCTTAAATTTATAACTGGTAAAGGTTCTGGAAAATTTTAAAATTGTAATAGAAGAAACAAAGAATGTATATAGTGACTTGAACTTACTTAGTGTGACTTCCGCTGTCATTGGCCACGATGTCACTTTTCCTGATACAGATTTCACTAGTAAAGTATAAGTTCTACCCGGTTCTAAATAATCTTTGAATTCCCAAACTAGCGGAGCGGATTTTGGGAGGGCAATTGGAGGAAATTTTTTAGTTGTGTTATTTAAAGTTAACTGGTATTTATCAAATTCGCTAGAAATTAGAAGATTACAAAAATGGAATATTTAAAGTCATAAAATGACTCACCATTCTCCATTTGGACCTTGCCACCTTACAGTAAATGAATGAGAAGTTATAGAATCTTTATCTATGCTCACGTTTGAGACTCTTAGCGGAACTGTTCGGTATTGAGCTGTAGTTGGAGCTGAGACTTCATCTTCAGACATAGTCTGAACAGAGATATTATATGCTCTACCGGGGACTAAGCTTTTAAAAGCTGCTTGAGCAGGTCCAGGTGGTTCCCCTTCTTTCTCCACAAATAATTCACTTTCCAAGGCATCTGGTGGATGAATCGACGCTTTATAATGAGTGTAAATGGCCGGAGGATATGGTGGTTGCCACAATACTAATAAGGTAGTCTCGTTTCTGAACCATACTATGAATTTACCGGGTGTGTTTGGTTCTGAAAGAATAGATTGATGCAATTTCACTTATAAACTTACTCATGACTTACTTGTAGTGAAATTTCTCGTTGTATAAGCAACGCTTTCTTTGCTTTCGAAGATGGTGAAGGCGTATATTTGGTAAGTAGCTCCTGGCGTGAGGTTTTCGATCGTGTACGGCGATGAGACATCTTTTAAGATCTTAGGTCCGCTATTCGCTGTTTTTGAGAGTTCTGTTAATCTAAGTTTAAAACTGGAGTAGCTCCCGTGCGATGGAGGGCTCCACGAGATTGTTGCGATTTTGCCGTTTCTTACTGCGACGGATAAATTGGATGGAGGATCAGGTACTGTAAAAGAAGAAGAAAAATATCGTCAATAATTTGTTCTATTAGTAGTTAAATTAAAATTAAAGTCAGATAAAATATCCGAAGAATCCGTCGAAGTGCTGGAGCTATTTGAATACTGCCTCTACCAGCCTGATTTTCAGTCCAAATGGGTTTCTTGAATCCAAACCTGCTACACCACCAAATGTGTAATAATTAATTTGCTTTAAGTAAAACGCGTCAGAAACGGCTGTTTTTTGGTAATGGTTAAAGCTGTTGAAGGTGAAAAGTAAACGTAAGCGAATTCGCAGGGTTTTCCTTCATTAACTTCTAATGTCTTCTTAAAGGCATTTGCTCGAAACTTACGGATTCTCTTTTGACTTTGCAATGAAAGTGTTTTCCCGAAACTTCCTTCTCGTACTAAAACATCGCCTCCTTCGTTAGCCTCCATCTTCTAACACCTATTTTTCACAAAACAACAAATTGCAACTATTTACGTGCAAAGAAATAGAGAATAACGCTGAAACAGTTGTTGCTAAGCGAAACCTGTGTTAACGCACTAAAACATGTCTAACATCTGTGCCCCCTGCTGGCTTCAATTTAAATTTAAGGGTTTCAACAATTGCAGATTCTTAACGTGTAATTATCTAGCAGTACTCCTTTGTATTCATTTGTCACAAATAGATGGCAATTATCCGAAAAGAGTTAAAGATAACCGAGAATGAAAACTGAAAAGTATTTATTTGAATGTCATTCAAAAGCATCATAAAGATTTAGGATATCTGAACAGTTGTTAGCAAATGGCAGAATTGGACTTATTAACTTTTGCGTGAATGCTCCACAAATGACATCTGTCAAAATTGTAAAAATTGTTATATGATTGAACAACTGTCACAGTCAAGTATTTTGACAACTACGTCAGTTTCACAAAATTGCAACAAGCAGATAAAAAAGCAGATGATAAATATGTTGACAGATACATCGATAATTTACAGAAAAATTCAAACAATTTTCATAACAATATGAGCCACAGTCAGATTAGAAGTACGTCTGCAACGTCTCTAGACTTGTCAAAAAGAAATTTTTATCTTGCTTTGCATACGAGGCATGTTCTACCACCTCTTCGTCGGAAGAAAATTTTAAAACTATTTTTCACTTGAGGAAAGACATGATAGTCGGACGGAGCTAGATCTGGTGAACAAGACTAAGTCGAACTCTAAATCACGAATTGTTTGCACGGCAACATGTGATTTGTGCGGAGGGGCATTGTCCTGCAAAAACAAAACACCTTTGGACAACATTCCACGTCTTCTTGTCATAATTTTTTTCTCGTAGAGTGGTGAATAACACCGAATAATAATTCCCAGTTATTGTCCCACCCTTATTCAGAAAATCAATCATGATTACTCCATGCAATCCCAAAAAAACTGAAGCAAGAACTTTTCTAGCAGATTTTTGAAAACGAAACTTCTTAAGTCTAGAAATAAGTTGCAATATTACAATCAGGGGTTTTGATACTTCAAGAATCAAATACAGTAGACTCTTGGAGGGACCTGACGATTTCATCGTTATAAAGAGAGAGTATTAACGAAACTGATTTTAAAAATGTCGTACAGCTCAGTAATGCAGGTTTATTATAGAGTATACATTTTCAAATACAGTAATTATTAATTAATGCAATTATTAACGTAATTATTAATTAATTAATGAAAGAAGCCTTTCAACGTAGTTTGCCGTTTTTTTTAATTTTCCATAGCAATGACCTTACTTTATCTTGCAAGCGTGAAACATCCTCTGTAGTCAATGGATCATCTTCATGGTGGGTGAAGAATTTGTAGGGAATTTTACCTGTCTCTAAGGCCTGTTGAGGAGTTGGGACTAGTTCTGGCTGTGGATCAAATCCGTCTTGGTCACTATCTTCATCTTCATTTATTCGGACTGCATTGAGGATGTCTTCATCTGAAACTGCAGCTGTTGTATCAACTGCTTCATCGACGGTTTCATAATCCTGCAGCTCTTCTGGTTCATGAACAGTGGGGAGCTCTAACTGTCGAGCCCAAACCGCTAAAGGCAAGTCATCATCGTCATCTTCCCTTGCCGCTTGGTTCTCCATCCATCCTGCATGCTTAAACGAATGCCTCATCGTCTTCTCTGTCACGTCTTCCCATGCTGATCATTTCCACTGCGTCTAAGATAGTGGCATTAAAATTTCATTTTTCTACCAATTCCATTAAAAGCTTTCTTCAGTAGTGACCTTTAAGGTTTTTTTATGACACTTTTGTCCATTGGTTGAAGGACACTTGTGCTGTTGGCTGGTAAGAAACAAATTTCTATGTTTTGAAGATCGGCTATTGCACGATGTGCAGGGCAGTTATCAACCAGAAGCAACATTTTTTTCCCCTTGAGCTCAGAATCCCATTTTCTTATTTTTTCTTTAAACATTAGAGAAGTCATCCACGCATTCTCGTTGGCTTTGTAAGTCACAAGCAGACGCTGAATGTTATGACGCTGCTTCCACTTGCTTAACTAACCATCAGAAGCTTTGAAGTCAGCAATGCCGATCGTTAAGTCATTTTACTGCGATTTCTAGGAATATAGCCAAATCTGAAAATATTGTTATAGAGAGTGAGCGATATCGTTATTAAGAGGGAATAAATACATTGGCCTTATTGCAAACCAAACAAACTTTTACAAATCCATCGTTACAGAGGAATTATCGTTATAAGGAGAATCGTTATAAAGAGAATCTACTGTATTTATTGTAATATTTATTTTGTGACGTTTGTAGTCATGTAGTGGTCGCTTCCGTTTCCTGCGGACCCTCACCGTGACGTAACACTTCAAACGTAACATTCTATCATTAATATTGGTTTCTAAATATTGATGGAATATTTCAAGACACGGCAGATATAACAATTACGGTGGTGAAATCTAAATCATTACTAATTTCATGCATTAAATTATTGACGCGTATTTTTAAATTAACCGCTACTTATGTATTATGTTAAGTAATATATTAAAGAAAACAAAACCTTTTTAGAAAAACTATTTATTTACATGTTTACTAAGTTAAATTCATTTGTATATTCGGCAAAACATAGTAATTGTAAAAATTTCACCAGCGATAAAGCCAATCGTGTTGGACATTATTAACACAATAAGTTCTTGTATATTAGTGTCGAAATATCCACATAAAACGCACGTGTAGAAATAAAATTTATCTCCAGAATGCAAGTTGTATGTATACCTCTAATTAGTATAACAATTCATGCTACTGAAAATCGTTTTTCACTTGACTTAAGTCACTTTTACGACAAACTTATGTAACGATTAAAAATAATTACTAGGTACTACCAGATGTGCAAATAACTTGTAATACAAGCTATATTTTGCGCATGAATGCCATTAATTAAGTACGTTTCAACGTCACAAAAATGTAATATCACGTTACATAACATATTGCATATCATAGATAATGTCCGAATACATTAAAACTAATCAGAGATCCGTTATTGACAATGCTATACAACCCGTAGTGTTAATGCATGCAGTTCTGTTCGAATATCATCTGGGTGTCATCGCTTATCGTCAATTTTCCCACATCTTTGCACAGCTGCACGAAAATAACAAACGTATTCATATGTGAATATCCTGGTTTAGCGTGCGGTTGACGTGAGAAGCACGCGAAGGCAGAAGGAAAGAATGAAAAAAAGAGAATTGATGTCTGTTTTTAAAGCAAATATTTTTGGATGTTATACAAGGAAGTATATGTGCGGCGTAGAATATGAGAAATAGTTTTTAGGACTTTTTATATAAATAAGTGAATCAGTATGAATATTGTTTCTGAATGTTTTGAAACAGAAGTCATTATCTATAATTAGTTCTACGTGATGACGGCAAATATTTTACAATAAAATTTACATCGATATCTTTTAGTGTCCTTTACTATTCATAACACGCAATCTGACTACTTTTCATGCTTTACCTACTACTAAGCGATCGTTTCAAGAAAATAAGATTGAGGTTATTGACTGGTCTACCCAATCTCTTAACCTCAACCCTATCGGAAACTTGTGGGGAGACATTAAAAAAATTCGTTGTAAACAGTTAGTCGACCAGTATAAAAATAATCAATATGAATAATGACCAGTATGAATAATGACCAGTACAAAAATGACCAGTAGGCATAACGGCCAGTATGAATAATGACCAGTATGAATAATGGCCAGTATAAAAAATGACCAGTACGGATGAGTAGTATGAATAATGACCAGTAGGGATAATGGTCAGTATGAATAGTGGCCAGTATGAGTAATGACCTGTATGGATAATGACCAGTATGAATAATAACCAGTACGAATAATGACCAGTATGAATGAACCGGTAGGGATAATGGTCAGTATGAATAATGGCCAGTATGCATAATGACCAGTATGAATACTTCAGAAATTTTTACAAATATTAATTTCTAACATGGTATTTTTAGAATCTCCTGAAGATGGCCATTGGCCGAAACATGTAGAGAGATCAATAAAAATGTTAATGTGAGAAGAACCCAATTTTATTATTATTTATCAATATGAATAATGCCCAGTATGAATAATGACCAATAGGGATAATGGCCGGTATGAATAATGGCCGGTATGAATAATGACCAGTATGAATAATAACCAGCATAAATAATGACCAGTATGAATAATAACCAGTATAAATAATGACCAGTATGTATAATGACCAGTAGGGATAATGACCAGTATGAATGAACCGGTAGGGATAATGGTCAGTATGAATAATGGCCAGTATGAATAACGGCCAGTATGAATAATGACCAGTATGAATAACGACCAGTATGAATAACGACCAATAGGGATAATGACCAGTATGAATAATGACCAGTATGAATAATATCCAGTATAAATAATGACCAGTATGAATAATGACCAGTATGAATAACGACCAGTAGGAATAATGACCAGTATGAATAATGACCAGTATGACTAATGACCAGTAGGGATAATGGCCAGTATGAATAATGACCAGTAGGGATAACGACCAGTATTAATAATGGCCAGTATGAATAATGACTAGTAGGGATAATGGCCAGTATGAATAATGACCAGCATGGATAATGACCAGGACACATATGATTTATCACTTAAATGTAATATAGACGACGGCAATACAATAAAGAAATGATGTATTTGATATATTAAATAACCTGTATTGTCACTACAGGATATTGATAACGGAAGCAAATTAACCCTTTGGGTCACTATTTATGTTGGTTCAGAGAAAACATCTGAAAATGTGGTAGTAGAAAGTCTGATTTATTTGCAATTTTTTGATATCACTTGTGAAGGGTTACCAACCCCCGCTCAGGGGTTGGCACATGTCGTCAATTGACGACATCGTGACTAAAGTTGCGGTTTGGTCTTTGAGACGACGCAATGTTTAGTTTGTATTGCCCAAATAAAAACTTATTTTTAAAACAAAATTTATTCCAACCATCAATTGTCCTTAAAATAAATTAAAGTATGTAGTGTTTTTATTTAACATATTAAGATTCGGTTCATGAAAATAATAAATATTTTATCCATATAACGCTTAGAATATTGAGAAATCTTAATACACATTACCTAAGTATTTATTTCAAATGTAGTATTGCAGAAATCACCTTAAAAAGAACATCGTTTTGCTAATTACACCGGCAATTAATTTACTATATACGGTGTTAGAAGCAGATTTCGTAAATCTTAAATGTCAGACCAAAGGAAGCATCGAATTGGTTTGCATTACGCAGCCTTGTATCAATGGCCTCCGAGTACAATCGTTTATTTTCCTAATTCTGCTTAGATAAACAAATGTAGAAACTACGAACGACACGACAGTGATATCCCTCACATTGTGTACCTCCTACGGTTGATCTAAAATTAGCGTTCCGATTGCTGTTTCGCTTTTACGGTTAATAAATACTGTTACGTGATTTCATTAAAGAACTAGATAGAACCAAGAATGACCGATTTGTAAATGTAGTTATTCATGTAATTAGAAGAAATATAAATATATTTATTTTAAGGAAAATATTTTTATAAAGATTGCAATTTCTGATAAAGCATTTGTGACCGTCCTTTATTTTTGCAAAATTGAATTTTTATGATTTTTGGTTGTTTTGACCGTAGCTCTAAACATTGTTCAAAAGTTTTAGCTTCAGTTTCAGCTCAAGAAAAATATCACAAAACAAGAAAAAAAAATCACATTACTGAGCTTTAACAAGGCAAGATATAAAAAAATGTAGGACGTTGATAGTTGTAGTTATTATCAACATTCATGATTATAAACAGGATTCGACCAGACCGCGGACTATAGAAACAACAATGAATCATTTATGGCAATCTTTCCCGAACCGTTTGATTAGTGTTGGGTTATGGTCGATTAGATTTTCAGAAATGATATCTTCTTGTTTTGTTCACTTATTAAAAAATATCGCACTCTTATGAATAATTTGCAAGAGCTACAGACTTAGTATTGATTTGCAATAAGTAATTATTGTAACCAAACATCATCTAATCGAATGACAGGTAGGCCACTTTCTTGAGATTATCAAATTAAATTTTATACGAGGATAGTCCCAAAAGTACCCGACTTGACATATAGATGGCGATTTTTGTTTGAAAAGGGTCTCTAACCGGGACAAAGATCATTTCCGCAGAATTACTACCTCCTAAACAGGCTGAAGGAAGAGCTGTTTGTCTTGAACATCTTGGATTTAATGGATTTTATGATGCTCAAAAATTAGCTAACAAAAAGCGAGATATTGCAAATCTAGTAGTCAATGAATGAATGAATAATTTTTTATCATCATAATAAAATATAATGCCATAAACTAAATATTACTGTAAAGAGAATCGAAAGACCTTTCAATCGAGGTATAACTCAACCCCCTTTTCCATTTAAGATTTTTGAGGTCAGTTCCACCCTGCCCAAGGTATTGCAGACGAAGGTTTGCTTGTACGCCTAATAAATGTCCCCCACAAAAACAAAGTTGACGTGTCTGACCATTTTATTTTGATATGACATTAAATGCCCAAAATCAATGCCGGTTCGTTTTCGAATGGCCACCCTGTATGGATGATTCATCTAAAATTTCACAGGTACAGTTGGCTATATAGGCCGATGACACGGCTGTTTACATGTCGTTCGAAAGCGAGGAGGTAATGTATCATAAACTTCAGGGGCAGATGGACACTATCAGCAAGCTAAACGAAAATATGTAAATGCATAGCAGTCCGTTTTACAAAACAACGCAGGCTTCCCTCCCAAAATATTTTTTGGACAAGACTTTAGGCTTCCGTGGAGCTAAACGGTCGTGTACCTCGGTGTGACTCTGGATGAGCGATTGACATTCAGGCATCACATTCAGAAGACCTGTAATAAATGTTTCAGAGGAAGATTGCTTGCTTCCTCTACTCTGTTCGAAGAGCACTATAATAATCTACGGAATCTAGTCTAGCTAATTATCACTCAAAGCTGTAGAAATACCTCAAAACAAAATGTTCCGAGTGCTAACTACGACTCCTTGGTTTGTCAGAAACGAGCAACTACAAACAGATCTTAGTATTCCTTCTATCAAGGACCACGTAGCAGCACTGGTCACCAAGACTTTAGAGAAGACCACCAGCTTTACCAACCCACTGTACTCAGTATTTCCGATTAGTAGTCTACTATAATAGGAGAAAAACCCCATCACACAGAGATCGTCACCTGAAGAAAACCTATAACTCCTCACCACTACTCTTATTACGCGTCTTAAGCAAAGAGATGCAACCGGAGGCTGCAGGGCTAAAGGAACTTATCTTCTAACCCTAGGTGTCAAAGGAACGACCACAGGACGGACGGCAGAAAAGTTTTGCAATAAAATGTTGTATCAACAAGTCAAAGGTTGACATTTTGAGCATCATTTAAAAATATTTAGTTGTATGTTTATAAGCAGAGATTACAAACTAGAAAATTCAGTTGAATAGCAATTTAAAACAGGTTTGCACATTTGATAAAGAAGTAACTTTAGACCCACACTATACATATACGCTAAAAATGAAATAGAAAATGATTGTTTGCACAAAGTAATGCTGGTATTAATAACAATTACATTAAACTATTTACCTGTAGTGAAATTTGCAGTCCACGTTAAAGTATTATGAGTCGAATTGGAATAATACAGCCAAAAATAGTAATTGGTCCCTGGCAGCGCCTGAGAGAATTTGATGACTTCTTTAATATCCTTTGAGGCTATCGTTGTATTTGGAGCAGGATGTCCGTGAGGTGGTGTATAATCCAGCCTGTAGAGAACCCCGTCGTGGCCCAAATTTCCTGGAATGTGTATCACAAGATCGGCACACTGGCATTTCTGAAACAGAACAAGAGAAAAATTAATTCTATTTTATTATAAGATGCTTAATTAAATTAAACGCGTTGAGATTGTTGTGAGTCATACTGTGCGAATAGAAACGGAAGTTGTTCTAAATCTGTTCTTTCCCAAAAACAAGAACATAAAGTCTTTATAGCTGTTTTTTCTCTCTCTAGTTTGACTTTATTTTCCTCGGTATAAATCTAATTTAAAACTTCCTGGCAATGATCCACTGCACGCAAAATTTACTTGCTTAACTTTAGTTAGTTAATCGTAATATTTGGAGAATCCGTAGCTTAAAATTGGACGTAATAGAATAGAAACATACCATAAAAAAATGTGCTAAATACCTATTATCATGACAGCATTTAACCTAAATTAAACGTGCTTGGAATATTTTGGATGTGCGCCCAGACGTGGTTAACATCATAAAACGTATAAATAAAGATATCCTGTTTGGTGTACCTTCCTCGATGTAATTTATACACCACGCCATTGTTAATTATAAATAACTATAGTGCTAAGTATTATATTAAGCGATACAGAATTGCACGTGTAAGCCGTAAATGGAAACAAAAATAATATTACAATTAGCTGTCAATTTGACATTGAATTTATTCGAGTTCAAGACATATTCTGACGTCGATTCGATTAGATTTCTATATAAACGAAGATGGAATTAAATTGGGTAGATCACAGCATCATAAAAGGAATATGCCTATCTCTGCCTTATGCTCGAGTTAATTTAAATTATTCACAACGACTGCATTATCCGCGTTATCAGAAATTCATATCTACATCGAGGTTGAAATAATTAGCATCTGGTACGATTCACAGTACCTAATTATCAAGTTCGCTTTTAGTGCACTGCTTGACACAACTAATGCCTAATTTCAATAGTTTATTTAGTATTTCTTGCTCAATATACAAGATCCATTAAAAAAAAGCGAGTTTCATCGACGTGATCTTTATCGAAATGAACGTTAATTTTAGACGGCTGTGTATACGAGGATGTATTGATATCTAGTTAGCCTAGACTAAATTTGAATCGTAAATTAAATGTACGAGGGCGTATTTTTATGTTATCTACCTAGCTATGAAACAAAAGGGTGAAAATGTCAAACAAATTATTGAAAAATTGCTGTCACTGTTAGGAGTACATGTGCTAAGTTGTACTTAGTTTGTGCTGTTTACAGAGATTTGAAACGGTCTACTTCTCGATAAAATGAGCGTAATAAAGTTCCTGGCAAAAGAAGGCAATGGTCCAGAAGCAATTCATGAAAAAATGGTTACTGTGCATGAGGAAGATGGACCATCTTATTTTCAATTAAAATATGTATTAGTCTAAACGCTTTCGATGGGGCCGAGAGTCAATCAATAATCACCCAAAGTCCGGACGACCTGTTGAAGCTCGAACTGAAGACATTGTGCAAAGAGTCGAAAATTTTGTACTGAAAGATCGACGTGTAAAGATCTCTGTCATTGCCAATGAAGTCTGTATATCCGAAGCAAGTGTCCTCAAAATTTTGCATGATGATTTGGGTATGAAGAAGGTGTCTGCACGGTGGATGCCCAGATTGCTTATACCTGAACAAAAACTGTACAGAAATGAAGTTTCTCAAGAAAATTTGGCCGAGTTGGAGAGGGACAAAACATTTTTATCTCGAATTATCACCGGGGATGAGACTTGGGTACGTCATTGGGACCCTCCTGCTAAACAAGAATCCATGCTCAAGTTCATGAGGGCTCTCCACCACCAAAAAAGGACAAGACACAATTTGTGGAAAAAAAACTGATCGCAACTGTTTTCTGGGATGTTGAAGGAGTCTTGCTTATTCCAAGAGAGTCTACCATAAACTGCTCTAGAGGAAAAAGACTCGCATTCTTATCCAGAAAAAAGCTTGTTGCTGCACGACAACTGCCGGGTTCATAAGGCAAACAAAGTTCAGCAGATAATCAATGGCAATTCATGGCTAGGTAGATAACATAAAAATACGCCCTCGTAGTTTTGCGGTAGCTTAATTAAGAACCCTTCATTTGAATCTACAATCACCCGTTTCATTCTTTAATTGTTTGTGGACACGCTGTATATGGTGACAAAAACCTGTAGCTGTTATATACAGGTGTGTTCCTAAATTCTGTTCAACAATGGAATATTAGCTTAGCACTTTCGAACCAAACTTTATTACTATAATTAAAACATTGCGTGTATTATACGAGTATCTAGCTTGAATATTTAATAAATACATCAAGCTTTTATACAATAGAACTATTATACTTCATTTTTATAATGCTTTCATAGTAAACTACTCATATGATTTGCATTTATTCATATAATTAATCTGCTGCACCTTTTCACATTACAAAGAAGAGTACATTAGTTGATTAACTTAACTAATGGTAACCGCATCGCGGAATTATCACAGTAAATTATAAATAATGCGCTTATAAATATTAATTCACGTAGTGAAAATGTGGACAGAGGATTTGTTTTAATTATGAGGAATGGAACCTTGCTTTTTCATCCGTACTAATTACTATTTGTGGCTCTTTCTTTTTTTAACGCGCTTATTCATCTAGAAAGCGATTCGCGGTCTTTTAAACGAAGAAGTATCTACCTCAGTTTACTTTCGATTAATTTCACCGGCCTTTAAAATAAAGAGTTTTCTTTGTAAATATAAATTTGCATTTATCGAAGACTTTGAATGTCATTAATATCTTTACTTGTTCTTCTGTTGTATTTCACTCTAGAGAATTCTAATTTGCTTCTTTTTATTGCATGGATAATGTAATAGTAATAAACCTACATTCTCATATTCAGTTCTTCAGTTTCATATTAAATTCTTTATGTCCTCGTAAGAGGCTAGAGCATATGCGTCTTTCATTTTATTTGCTGAGAATAAGATTTTTTTATTTCTCTTAAGTACAGTTTCATTAGTTTTGCAATTGTCGTTTCTGATTTCAGCAATATACCCAACGAAATTTCTATAGATCTACATAAACTATTGAGAAGAATTATTTTATATGTTTGGCAAATTAGGTATTGAAGTTAAACCATAAAGAAAGGCAATTACAAGGGAAAATAACATTCAACAAACTTTTTTGTCAGAATATTATTATACCCACACCAAAAATGATATCGGTAATGAGTTTCACTTTAAATTAACCTCGTGTTGCGGTTGCGACGGTTTTACCATTGATATGGTGCGACTTTGCTGTCCGTTTATAATAAAGTATATTGTACACATTATTAATTCTTGTAACGTTGAAAAATCCTTTCCTGAATTTTGGAAACAAGCTCTCGTGGTACCACTTCCGAAAAAGGCAGATCCTCAGACAGCCTCAGATTAGTTTACTCTGTATCTTCTCTAAACTATTCAAGAAAGTAATCAATAATCAATTATAACAGACATGTTAATGATAAAAGTATTCTCCCTGCTTACCAATCCGGTTTCCACTGCGAACGTAGCTATGTGTGATATGACCCATGTGTGATCGGTAATTTGAAGTTAGATTGGACGTGGTTGGAGAGTACTACATTGGAAATGTGGATCGCCACCATCACAATTTTTCACCAGAACATAGTTCGACATGGGACATCTTTATAGTTAGGAATTTAAAAAGAAATGAAGGTCGTTTCCCTGGCCGCAAAACAAGTACCAAACTACGGCTTAAGAAGTATGCAAGATTTTCAAACCTAGCACAGACCGAACGTGATGCTTTGACCCTTGCACGCTTTTGCTCAACATTCACACATTTGAGGATCCATTTTGCAAATTCAGTCTTTCAGATATTTGTTTTAGCCTAATTCGATGGCCTGACAAAATCATGTCATGAACTGTGTCAACATTTTAAAGGACGGACACAGAAACTGGCCTTTCCTATCGGAGTTCATCTCTAATGAAAAATTTACTCTTTTTGAAGATTGCAATCCAATTTTTAACGGTCACATAACAAGGACATTGATTGTCAAAGGTAGGATACAATGGTTACGTTTACTGAAAGACACTCACACACGAGTTAGCCTTAGTTTTGTTCGTAGCTGGAGACATACATCATCGCAATTACGGTCTTCACTCTTCAACACATCATTGAATAAATTTTGCTATGATCATTCAAAGACAACATTTCATAGTTATATAATTATTAAATAAAACAAAAAGAGTTAACAGAAAAATTACGATAGAAAACCAGATATTGACGACTTTAAAAATATGTTAGAAAAATAGAATAATAATAAAATAGATAAATCAATGTTCATATTATTAGAAAGTATACAGAAGAAAACAGGAAATCCGACAGGAAGATAAAGCAAAATCAGTAAAGGATATGAGTCAGGTAGCGAAAGAAAAGAACCGGCTATAAGAATTCACTAGAATGACTGCTAAATACTCGTAGGGCAGTTCTACAGATTTAGAACTTAATTTTTACACACAAACATTGTGATATTTAAAATTGTAATTCAGACTCAGTTCACACCATTCATCAAAATAAAAAACAAATTTAAAACGGAGCTGTTAAATTTGACAGTTTAACAAATACTAATTGATAAACATTTATTGTATGATTTCCAAGCAATTACTCAACTAAAGAATTTAGAAAATAGTTTTTAGACAACGGACTTTTATAAAAATAGAAATCAAAAGTATATTTATACATAATGATATATTTAAAAAAATAACTTTCTCATTGATGTAATAAATCATATCGTACGTTGTTCGAACCTCGAAATATTTTTGTCAAGAATTCACAGTGAAAGCCAACTTGCTTAGTAACGATAAGTATTCAAAGGACGTATTTTACGGGAGACTTAATTTTGGGATCTTTGAAATGTTTCGAAAAGAAATGCGTTGGGGTCGCGAAATTAAAGAGAGCTTGATCAAAGGATCCTTGTACTTCAAATAAATCTATCAACATTTTATCATATGTCGAGTTTAGTTTATTACGTGAAAACCGTTATAAGTATGTGACCCAGAAATTTAGTAGTATTGAATCCTATTGTTACACAACTTTATAATTTTTATTTTTATTAAATAATTAAGAAATAGAGATACTTAATTTTTTTATTGTATTTATATTGCAACATCTACATAATGCAACTTTCATAGGTAACCTAGATTTATTTTTATATCTCATAATAGAATTAGTTAGTATAGTCATCTTGGTATTGAGTAATGAATACTTCCATTTAAAAAAGTATCACTACCACTAAATCGTTGAGAGGTTAATGGATAGTAAGTGATTTAGATAACATAGAAGTTGAATTTTGAAAGTTATATAATGCAATCTGTTGATTCAAGTTTGTTATATTAATGAGAGAATATTATTTCATTCATACTTCGCCGACAAACGTATTATATTTTAAAAAATCCTAATGGATTAATAGAAGGTTTATGTATGAATGAAACAATTCATTAAAGGAATTACCTAATATGAAATAATATGTACGATAAATAAGTTAATAATAAATTTATTATAATTAGATTACAATACAATATAATGTATGATGTAATTTATAATAAGTGCCAATATATACACTAATTCTTATATCTAAGTATTGTTCGTTACCTGTTGATTTAATTTTTTTAAAATGCCTGCAAAAAGGCTTTAAATTTTTTCTATTTTATTGTCTTTTATCCTAGAGAACGCTCTCTAATTTTGTCTTCTTAATTAGGCTTATCATTTTTGACAGCGACTCTTTTATGCAGCCGTTAGCTGTGGGGTTCTCTACCCCCATTGATGGAAACCTTGTCCTCGCTATAGGCTATCGCATTGGCACAAAACATGAACTGGGTTTTTTCTTCTTCACTTTGACAGCCTTCCTGTCTTTACTCAGTAGGTCTTCAGTAATCCCAGGCCTGTGTTCCCTTAGGAACCCCTTTTCCACCATTCCTTGGACCTGCTATATGTCCATTTGTAGATGGACTTTTTAATTTGCGATTTGGTGATGCCGAAGGAAGGGCCAGCTCCTATGATAGGCCTTGACGAACCTCGTCTGGCCAGCTCATCCGTCGTCTCGTTTCCCTTCACGCCCGTGTGGCTGGGGGTCCAGGCCAAAGTTAATTTCCTTTGGGTGCCCACCTCAATTTAGGGCTCTTACGCAATCCCAAACCAGCTTTGAGTCAGCACTTGCGGAACTGATTAGGTTATATCATGAGAGTATTGGTGGTTATAAAGCGCTTTTTTTAAATATTGTTTAGTTTGATCGATATATACAGTGGAATCCGGTTATAGCGAAAGCGCAGGGGACCGACGATTTTACTGCGTTCAATTGGAGTAGGCACCAACATTTTTCTAAAATTTTGTTTTAAATGCTTAATACACGCAACGTGTGATATCATCCACACATTTTTGTGTAAGCAACCTATAAGTTGGTCACATTTTGAAAACATCACGATGATTTAGACTTTCCTATAATTAGTAGCTTACGTATTTCGGAGCCCTCGGCATTTGCACACACAAGAACAGTAATTCTTTCTTTGGATAACTTACCCTTTGTACGTACATTTCTCATTTCTAAATTTCAAGGTTTTGTCGGGAGTTAATTTATAAAATAACCCCATTTCATCGGCCTTGAATATATCACAATCCATGTAACTGGATTTAACTATTGACCATATATTAGCTAACCAATCAGAAATTACTCTTTTATTCACAGCCATAGCCTCTCCAGATATTTTACCAAGTCCAATGTTACATCCTTTCTTCCATCTAGAAATCCTGCCCATAGTACATTGATAGTCATCGCCATACCCTAATGCTTTTCTCGAAAGAAGTTGCTTTCTGTACAAGGATTGACCCACTAATTGGTATGTTGGAGCTCCGTTGTTGTTTGAACCAGTTAAGCGGAACTTCATCTAGATCTTCGGACGTTATAATTTTCAATTTCTTATGTTCCTTAGAATTGTAAGCAAAACTTTGAGTCAATTTTTTTTACAAACAGCAATGCAAATTATCTGTTTGTCAGATATAATTCGCGAGAAACGTAATTCAACCTTTTTTTTTCAAATTGCACTAAGTATATATATTTTTTTGATTTTTATAAAAGAACATTTTCTAACGATTCGAATAATGTCACGAAAACATACACTTAACTAAAGAATAATGCAAGAAAAAGACAAGTTTTTGCAAATTTTTATATGGCAAAACTAACAGTAGGTCTTGAATTGGAGTACGCAATTAAACAATCACACCGTCTTTTTTAATCAACTACTGTCACTGTCAGTTTGAGTGATCAAACGCATTGTCAAAACACCGTTCATTATAATAAACAAGTTTGTATAAGTTTAATTTCGATTTATTTTAATATTAATAGAAAATATTAATTTTGAATAGTTAACGGATATGCTTGAAGCTTATTTTGAATGTGGGAAAAGATCATGTGACGCTATTAGAATTTATCAGGAACGTTTCCCTGATAAGGAATCACCACAGCACAAGAAATTTGCACGACTGGAAGGCAATTTGAGGATGTACGGATTTTTTAAAAAGCCAAAAAAAGAATTACGAACTACAGAGGACAATTTAGATTTAAACGTTTTATTGATGGGTGCGGAAAATCCTAAAACGTCCGTTAGAAAGATTGCTAACAACATTGGATCTTCCAGTACAACAATACATTCTATTTTGAAATAACATAAATTAAAACCGTACAAACCTCAACTGATCCATCATTTGCTGGAAGACGATTATCCACGAAGAATGCAATTTTGTAGTTTTTATTTAAATAAATTAGATCCACTATTTTATTCTAAAATTCTCAGGTCGGATGAGTGTACCTTCACGAATAATGCCATATTTAATAGAAACAATCACAGGTATTGGAGCAATGACAATCCTAGATTTCTTATTGAAAATAATATCCAGAGAAGATTCTCTCTAAATGTTTGGGGTGGAATTTTAGATTCTAGATTAATTCGACCATATTTTATTGACGGTGACCTAAATCAAGAAAGATATCATACATTACTCGAAGAAATAGTGGACAATCTAGAAGAATTGCCCATTGCTCAATACGCACAAATTTACTTCCAACAAGATGGAGCTGCTCCACATAATGCTCTAATAAATACACAATTTCTAAATAGACAGTTTGATCGAAGGTGGATTGGCACTTACGGACCAATTAGATGACCCGCCCGATCACCAGACCTTTCTAGTTTAGACTTCTCTTTATGGAATGAAATAAGAGAAATTGTTTAAGGATCACAACCCGAAAACGTAAATGACTTACGAAATAGAATAGTTAATGCGTTTCGACAAATACTGCCCGACAACATGTTAAATGCAGCTGTTTCTGTAGGAAGGAGGTGCAGATTATGCATTGGTCAAAATGGTGTCCAATTCGAGCAGTATTTATAGGATAGTGTTTTGGATTTTTCCATTTGATTATTTTGTCTGATCTATACAACAAAAGTGTTTATTTTATTGTGTGTATTTTTCATAATTATGAATAAAAAAAGACGCTGTGATTGTTTAATTACGTACTCCAATTCATGACCTACTGTTAGTTTTGCCATATAAAAATTTGCAAAAACTTGTCTTTTTCTTGCATTATTTCTTATTTAAGTGTATGTTTTCATGACATTATTCGAATCGTTAGAAAATGTTCTTTTATAAAAATCAAAAAAAAAATATAGTGCAATTTGAAAAAAAAAGTTGAATTACGTTTCTCGCGAATTATATCTGACAAACATATAATTTGCATTGCTGGTTGTATGTAGTCTTTACGAAACCCTACAGTTTCATATATAGATCATTTAAATCAGATGATAAATAAAGACATTATAGCCTTTGGAAATTTTTGTGGAACACCCGGTATACGTCTGCCTTTTTATCACCAGAACTCACTTCTTCTATTAGGGTCATTTTATCGGCTATATTGTTTTCATTTTACTGTTTTATCGGACATCTTCTACATTAAATTGTTACTTTATTTATAATAATAAAACAAACACTGTCATTGATTTCAACATCTCAACGAATAAAGGCGTACTGAAAAAGATCGTACAAATTCATGACGTTGCAGAAAACTTTGTTGAATCCGTAATTCGTTGAATGAATGAGGGGAAAAATAGTTTGCTGAAAGCGAAATTTCGCAGTAAAGGAATTCGCTGTATCCGAAATACTTGACATCAGATCTAATACCGAACCAACCTACATCATGAGCTTACTTCGCAAAAACCGATATTTCGTTGTAACAGTGTTCCTAGTAAGCGGATTCCACTGTATATATTTTTTATAACATTCGTTACAGTCGTGCAGTAGTTGTATTTTAGAGTAAGAGAGTATTTTAGACAACTTATTCGTAGAATAGCATTTAGAAGCATAGTATTTATACGCACGGGAACTCAACTTCTTCGAAAATAATACTACCAATAGGAAGCATACTGAGAATGGACGATAACTAATGCAGCGAGTAATGAATCAGTGGAACAAAAATATATCTTATCAATAACCTGTCAAAGTGAGGTTGGTACATAAGTCGACACCACTATATTTTATTGCCGCTTGTAATTTGTGAGCCACTATGTGAACATTTTAACATATGGTACTGTCGGTACTTTAAAGTTTGTTTTAGTCGGTATATGTTATTATTATATTATGAGTTACGATCCTTATTAACACAAAACAATAATTGTCAAGTAGTGCGTGTCACGGGACAAGGTCACCGCGACCTCCATGGATCTATTGTAACATTGCCCTTCTAATTGTTAGACTAGTTGGAGGCTTTTGATGAACCTTAGAATTAGTCTGGGATTTCCGTCCTGGGTATCAGTAGGTGTTAGAAACGGCCTAATGAAGTGTTGTTGTTGGGTATGACTGGCAGCAACTAGACGGCAGATTTAATCGTCAGCTTTTCCGAGGCCACATGACCTGTCAGAAACCCTACCAGCAGTCCAAGGTCCTCTTTGCTGAGTGCTGCAGTGGAAAGCCTTCCCGTTAACCTCCCATTTGTTAACTGCTTGTTTTAGGTGGCTCTTTTGCAGTCCACAATAGGGATACGGTCAAATGAAAGGCATTTTCGCTACTTCTTTGGCAAGTTCATCTGCCTTGTCGCTCCCTTCGAGCTAGGTTATATTAGTGATAGCCTACAATTTGTCAATTTACTATTTTTTGATGATTTATAATACCTCAGTGCATATCTTTATATAGCTAAGTCACGTATAATGGAAACTTGATTTAGATAGAGAAGAGGTACATATTGAAATAAAGTGGAAAATGTTAGAAAAACAAACAAAGCTTCCTCGATCATTTTGTTGCTTGTACAACACTTACAGATTATTTTCTATGTGTATTAGTTAGTTAGTGAAATATATTGCCTAGTAAACCTACCTTTATACTATTGAGCTATGGATTGCAGGTCCAAGAAATGGTGGCAGCAACTTTTTTCAGATTTATGAAGATCGCCTTTCTCAATATGTTACTCTGTACAAGGAATCCTAATAAGAGTCCATCAACTTATTAGATTTTAGGAGATCAATAATAGTGATAATTGGTTGCATTAATATTTTATTATATTATTCTAAAGAAAAGCGGTATTAGTAGTACTACACACAGAGCTGGCACAAAAAGCAGAAAATAGGAATACAGAGTTTAGATGCGAGACTTGCTCTTCTAAAGCAACACAGTCGAGACCACACTCAAAATCTGTTATTTGTGGTATATTTCTATATTGTAATCAAAAAAAGTAATTGTTTGGCTGAGTGCCATAAAATGTAACTAGGTACATAAAATAGAAAAACCTGCAAATCTCTGCAAGTCCACCGGCTTTCGCCACCCCTTAATAGGGATGGAAGGGGAGATATTGTAAATTTCATGGAAAAATGTGTAGCTATGTGATTCATTAACAGGCGTAGGCCAAAAGCTAACTTGGAAACATCACATACAGTATCTGAGGGAAAAGTTTTTTGTCGCCAGGAATATGTTGATGTTCTGCAACGCACCCTACTTCATCAGCAACGCTCAACTGCGCAGAAAGCCCAAGCCTTCAAGCCTAGGCACGTGAAGACCACTGCAAAATCAACCTTGGAAAGAGCAAGACAAACTACAAACCCCTTGCTTCTGAGTGTCGTAGACCACCTCCCCAAGATTGACCACCACCTAGAGTAAGAGTTCGGCACTCTATCCAAGTTGTTCAATAGCTAACTATCCGAGTAGACATTTTTTAAGCATCGCAGCACAATAAACCGACCCACAAGATGAATTTTCTAGTCACCATCACCTATCCATCCCCCACCGGAACCTCAGCAAATACTCCGGCTTGCTGAGACGCACATTTTCTTTGGACGATCACTGGCACAAACCCCCACAAACAAGAAGAGCCTGATATTTAATGTAAAGGGTCTAAATGACTGTGAATCCGACCCAGTATCAAATAGAATAATTGGATTTTCAATCTGTTTGCTTATGGGAAGATATTTATTATTTATTGTTTTTGACCAGTGCACTTTCTTGAGTGACTACTTCAATAGTATTTGCCAAATCCTGTATTCTTTCTTGTTGTTTTCTCTCGGGGAATATATTTATCTATATGTGGTTTAATTTCCTTTCTCGATTATGTATATGATTGCGGTTGTTTTACACAGCAAGATATCACATATTATTTAAATAATTTTGGAGACTTCATAGAAATAATATGACGCACTTTCTTCTAAGTTATATGCAAAAAATATTTAACCGTATGCTCTATCTATAAATGAAGCTATTTATTTTAATTTATTTTCCAATGAAAATTATGTTTAATGTATCCGATGGGCACCTACACAAATGGATAAAGGAGCAAAATCCTAACATTTAATATCCAGAAATGAGTGCAGCCTAAAATCTTAAGAGAACCATTGATTGAATGATTTTTTTTGTAAACAAGGTAGTGAGATGATAATATTATCCTTAATTTTCGTAATAATTCTCACACGACACGTGTAAGAGCTTTAACGTACTTCACAGACCGTTAAGCGTATCGTAGATATTAAAGATATGTCATCGCCGCTATTTCCATTAACACGCAGCTATAATTTAAATTAATTCGTCTCTTATTATATCAGATATTTTCACTTCTATTAAAAAACCTTCGCGGAGCCGCTCATACATATTTTATCGCTTGAGAACGCTCAGGGTACGTTGAGATATGTAAATATACGAAGAAATCCAATCAATCGTTTATTCGAAGAGCTCGGAGATATTCACGACATACTTCTCAATCCGGAACGCAAGCTTATAAATATTCATTAGCGATTCCAAATATAAATTATTGTGATCCTGTCACGTCTAAATATATATAAGCTCGTGGTTTACTACAATCGCTATTACTATACTATGTGCCACCACCGAACACCACTGGGGCAGTAAAAATAATTTAATTCTTAGAAACGATACGTTTGGATAGCTGCCAGTCTTTCAAATCCTCACTCGTTTTTCAACTTTTCTTTGATGTCGTCGAGCCAGTGTCGATGTGAATATTTATTATTTGTTTTTCTTAGTCTCTTCGGCGAATCTGCTTTGTATTAAAAAATTGGATAATATTGTTTTATTCGTATTATGTAAGATGTGTGAAGAGATTGTTTATATTCATATATCGTGGTATTGTTTATTTTTTAAGACGTAACATTTGAGAACTGACAAAAAAATTTCGTTTTTATTGAACAAATTTAAATAACGTGTTTTCGATAGCGGTTTGAGTCATCTAATAGAACCCGGAACATAAGTTCCATTTTGTTTTAGTTTTGGTCTACATTGTTTCAGAGTTTTGCGAAATAATATTTAAATATTTGCCGAAACAAAAGAGAGAAGCGAAATTTCGCTTGTGTGAAATTGGTCCCTTATTTTCTGTACATAATTTAAAATATTGAAATTTATTCTAGGTTGTTTTAGGTTTTTCCTATATTTTTTCAAAATTTTAAGCTTCTACCATAGTAGTTAAAAAATCAGAGTTCTGGAACAAAACCACCACACCATCAGCCACCACAATTTGTAGTTCTAAATTTGCCAAGCTCACTGGAGTCGTAAACGTAAAATCTACTGTAAAAATCATGCACCTATGGTCGGTGTTGGCTTGAAAACCATAACAACTAGAATAGTGCTCTCTTCGACATTTTGTAGAAAATTTCATGCTCTACAAAAAGGTCTTACAAGTTTTCTTGATATCTTATACGGTTATTAGTTGGATTCGCAAAAAAACCACAGAAGATAAAAAAAACTTTTAAGACTTTCTCTGTAGAGCATGAAACCTTCTCCAAAAAAGTCTGCGAGAGCACTATTCTAACTGTCATAGTTTTTAAGTTATAGAGCTAATAGGTGTAGGACCCATAGGTGTCATAAGTCCAAGGAACAACTACGGAAAACACAAACATAAACAAAGGAGTGAAACAAGGTGACCCAATCTCTCCAACGCTATTTAATTTAACTTTAGAAGATATCATCAGAAAGACCAAACTACACAATAAAAATATCATTGCAGATGAAGTACAAATAGTAACATACGCCGATGACGTAACGATAATAGCAAAGATCCAGAAAGAGTTAATAAACGCAATTAATAGATTCGAAAAAGAAGCAGGGAAATACGGATTAGAGATTAATGAAAAAAGACAAAATATATGAAAATTGGAAATGAAATAAAAGAAATATGAACCACCTAAGAACACAATCGTATAATTTTGAGAAGGTTACAACGTTCAGCTACCTGCAAGTATCATTAGGGCAAACATATAAACATGGAATAGAAGAAAGAATCCAAAAAGGTTACCAAGCATTGGGTAGAAATAAAATGTTATTGAAAAGCAAAAACATCAGTAAAGCAAACAAAATAAAAATATATAAAACTTTAATAAGACCTGTCGTTACGTACTCTCTGGAAACAGCAGTGTTGAACAAAAGGGAAGAGGAAGACTTCAAAATAATTGAACGAAAAATACTAAGAATAATATTAGGCCCAGGCACAACAAAAGAAGGAGCAAAGAAAAATAAAGAAATAGGGCAGGAATTGGAAAACGAAAAATAGTAAGACATATAAAGGCAATAAGACTGAAATGGGCTGGACACATAATGAGGAGAGGATCAACGGTGCGGCCAAATGATGAGAAGGATCACACAATGGGTTTCACTTTGGCCTAGAAAGAAGGGCAGGCCAAGGAAGACATGGAGAGAGGTGAATGAGAAGGAAGTGCGAGCATTGGGAATAGCGGATTGGAAGGAGAAGTGCCGGGACAGAACAAAATGGAAAGAAATAATAGAATTGGCAAAAACAGGTAACAGAATGTAGTAGATATAAAATGTAAAAATCGGGGATTAATCCACCCCAAAATCTAAACGGATTTGATGATGAAGCTAATTTACTTGTACGATGAAAATAAAACTTGGCATGACGATTTAGTATTATTAGATGCTTCTTATGGTGGAACTTTCCGAAATTAGCAAAATTACAGCAAAGAGAAAAAAATATCCCCTTGTGTTAACATCAATAGATCTATTTTTGTTTTTTGATTTACAAGCACGAAATTAGCATCACCTAATAGACCAGTTAAAATGCCAAAAATAAGGTCCTCTTGTAAAAATTTCGTATTATGCTTGGTTTTCGAGAAAAACGAGAAAGTCCGGAAGGATTTGTGGCTCAAAATGGTTTAACCA
This sequence comes from Holotrichia oblita, assembly GCA_023690525.1. Lineage (NCBI taxonomy): Eukaryota > Metazoa > Arthropoda > Insecta > Coleoptera > Scarabaeidae > Holotrichia > Holotrichia oblita. Next base: position 14,566,003 of record CM043018.1, read on the forward strand.
GCAAAAATCCGGGTAGGCCAGCACTCAAATACTACGCCACTAGCGGAATTGTCATCTTAGGACAATTTTTCGATTATTCTTCAATACTTCCTATGTAAACAACATATTAATTTTTTTTTCTAGAACTTTGAAGATCTTCATCTCAAAAACGTTCTCCAGTTAAAATATTTCCCATGATTAATGAAGCACCCTGTATATGCTGGTAGGTCAAATGTAACGTGGGTAAAATGGTTATGCGCAAAATGGAAAATCGCTGAAATTGTGGTGATCGGTGGTGGTGGTTTTGATCTAGAACTCTTATTTTCTAACTATTTTCAAGTTTTCTTTTATTTGGTGGGTGCTAAGGAAGTTCACGAAATAATTTAAAACAATGAAATCTGGCTAACCTTCCCTCCCGTTTTAAATTTGAAATGTTGCAAGTTGTTCCAGCATTTTAGTCCTCTATCACAATATAATTAAGAAATTCCAAATTGACAGTTGTCATATTCTGAAGGTTGACAGTTGACATATTCTCTAGGTTTGTTCTATGAAAATGTCAGCCCTTTAGCATGTATACTTCATGCAATATAATAATTAAGAGAAGTAAAATTTTGCCTGTGTGAAGTTGACCCCCTGTCTCCGAAATTGAGGAATTTTTTATCCCCTCTTTTTTTTTTGATTATAATTCGAGGTATTTCCCAAAACTTCGGGTATCTACTTCGTATATTTAACAAAATAATTGACAAAAAATTATTCTAGGTTTGTTTTCTACGAAGTACAGTTTTATTTTGTGGCGAGTACAGCTGCGGCGGCTTCCCAACCTCTATTGCTTATCGCGAACTCTTGTTGTGTAAATTGTGCGTAAGTGTGTTTCTATGGCTTTGTTAGAACACTACCTTGCTGTATTGATGTTGTAGTGCTAGTTATGTCCCAGCAACGACTGGTAAGTTAACCGTAGTGTTGACAAAATTCGAACCCCGGACCATAAATATCACTGAAGAACTGATGTTAAGCTTATAATATGGGTAATTATTTGAAAGCTTTTCCTTTTTCTGAATAATGTTCAGAACAATTTTTTATTTTATAAATCTAGAATCGGCATTCATAACACAGTTATTGGATTAAAAAGGAAACGAGGTGACATATTAAACAAACGAACTTTACTAGCTCAAATGAAGACTATGCATGTTTCTTGCAATTATTTCTAACCTTGTGAGTGTACTCCGTGATCAAGAATGTCGACAAAAGAATGGCTTCACTGTTTTATCGATCGACTAGTCGATAAACTAATAAGATAAGCTAATTCACTAAGCGATCAGAAAGTACACTGGTGATAAATACAATCCGGACAGTACACTCCATACAGTAAAACTAAGAAGATAAATATTGATTCAGAGTAGTGTTGGGCTCAATGTTTCTTTCGAGGGATACTCATATTTTCACTTTAAGCTTGTGTATAAGTTTTTTTCTTGATCCTCCTGAACATTCCAATTTAGCCTTGGATAGAGTGAGAAAGTCAGTGGATATAAACATAAACATCAACTCATAAAGCACTTAAACATTCCCTTACCATATATTAACGAAGAAAGTCACTAACTTTAGGTCACTTCTATAATAAACCGTACAGAATGCGATAAACATTCGTTAGGTTGTCTCTGCAGAATTCCACTTATCGAATAACCTCGTTTGGCTTGTATGTTAATATGGATAATTATTGAAACGGCGTGAATAAACAATACAAGGTAATCATAAAAACAATTTACGAGTTCTTCGATGTATTGTTTTGTAACGGTTTCAATTGTTCTCGACAATACATTCAACATACGACCCAGTCGTTTCAGAATTATGACACCAAGCGGCTTACTTTGCTGTAAAATTGCTGTCTATGCTAATAAAGTTTAATTAAAAAAAAAATGAGTACTACTCGTAGTATGGCTTCCTTCTTAAATATTAATATTTTAATTTTTTACTCTCACCTCAATACCTTCTAACAGCATAAAGAATAATGTGACTCCGGGGAATTTGAGGAATAAATTCCGAATGCGCGTAAGCTTAAAACAAACAAAGACGTAAAAGGAAGTTATTACTGCGCTGAGTGGATTGTTAATTAAATTATTCAAGAATAAATTAAAACTAACTGCTGTTCTATTTACTTCACATTAATTTTTCAACTGCCTGTACTCGCACTAAAACTGTACATAAAAAGAAACGTTGACAATAAAATAAAAAAAAAAGTACAGCTAGTACTTAGAACAAGCCTCTTCGTAACTTGTTCAGAAATAATTCGTCTGGAAACTTTACAGTCGACAGATAACTTTCACATGTTGCCAACTGCATGCGTAGATACGTCTGCATATCGATTTCATATTCAGACAACTTTATTAATTAACGAGCGTGTAAAAAGGGGGTGGTTCAATGACATGACTCTGCATGGATCCGGACATTATGCACACGATAAACAGATGTATCGCTGCAAGAAACTTCACAAACACATACACACACCACCTGCAATGTTTCATTCAATATGGTAATGAATATGTAATTAAAATATCCGCGTATGTACAGCAAGGGGGACATCTTCTCCCCTAATTAGGTAATTAGTTTCGTGAGCATTTACTAATATGTTTAATCTGGTTAAGTGGCTTAATGTAGGATGTATATGGTTGAACTGGAAGGTAGGTATTTTTACCAGGAAAAAGATTAAAATGAATGTGCTGCGTGCAGCTAATTTCCTACTTCTGAGATTTGTAGAAACCGCTTCCTATACTGATTATATAACAAAGCATTCATTTAATTTTGCACAGTTTTAATGTGTATGATGTAATTATTTTCACGGTCCAATATTGTTAGTATTTAACGAAATGTTAAATTAGTTCTAATTCGATTAATTGAAAGTGTTTAATTGTGTACTCTAATGCATTTCCTATGCTTGTTAAAAAGAAAAAAAAAGACTAAAATATGTAAAAATATAATAAATATGGTGAGAGGAGTCTTTTTTGAAGAGAAAGTGTTACCAATACCTATCTGATGGAATTCGAAATAACCCTCATCAAGAAAAGTAACTCTTTATTAGTGGCTACATTCCTCTTTAAAAACTCGATGGTGATGAACTCATTTTATCTAATGCCAATAGTAGAAAGTTTTGCATTTTCAAATGGGAGTCAAACCTATACCCCCTGCTACAAAGGCAGATACTTAACACATGTTAACAATTCATTTTATGAATAATACAAAAAGATATCGCTAAAGAAAAACGTTTATTTTGATGTTAGATCATTTGTGAGCGAGTACTTTGGAAGCACAAACTTCAAAATTAAATTAAAAAGACTTTTTTTTTCAAAATGTACATCTCCCCACGCGCAGAAAACGTATAAAAACCATGGTTCCTATAACCCAGCACGATTTTTGAAAGATCAACCAAACTTGACGACTTTGCTTAAACATGTTTTCCAGAGACGCTGTAGATGTTTAAATTTCCATGCTTAATTTGGAAAGAATGTTGTCATTCTACCAAACTTGACGTCGGTTTTTTCCATGCAGTTATAACAAATTTTCTAATTGATTGGAATTTTATGACAGATAAATTGCTGTAGAAATAAACAATCCAACCTAAATGTCTCTGCTACAGAATTAACGGATATCGTTTGGAAGCGAACTTGAGTGTGAAGAAAGCATTGAAGAACCAGATGGTTATTTTTAGATGATTATACTATCGAACTTATATCAACGTGTGCCAAACAGAGAATGAAATTCTGTCTTTTGTCTCGATCTCACTGGTTTGTTTCTTGCAATTAGAACCAAAGTTTTTCTTACCTCTTGCCACGATCATATCTTCTGCAGAATTTTGCGGCAAAACAAGCTTCGGGTAACTTTTCCATATCTCCCCGCAACTTTTGCTTTATTAGACTTCGCAAATTTTCTAATTGATTGGAATTTTATGACAGATAAATTGCTGTGTGAAATAAACAATCCAACCTTCTTCGAGCGAACAACTCTGCTACAGAATTAACGGATATCGTTAGTCAACAACGAAGCGAACTTGAGTGTGAAGAAAGCATTGAAGAACCAGATGGTTATTTTTTAGATGATGAGAGAAGCCTATACTATCGCAACCAAAATTATATCAACGTGTGTGACATCTATGCTCAAACAGAGAATGAAATTCTGCTGCTTTTGTCTCGATCTCACTGGTTTGTTTCGTGCGATTAGAACCGCCTGTAGCAAGTATGAGTGGCGCCTCTTCATAGACACCTCTTCGAAGAATCTCAAAGCACAATGGAAATAACTATCCGCGCACCTCAAAGAGGATTGCAGTACAATTGAGACCTTGCTAAAAGCTTTGAAGTATGACGAGTATGGCTGGAAAGTCACTAATGACTTAAAAACGATGACATTTCTAATGAGTCTGTAATGGTAGTATTACCAAATTTCCGTGCTTTCCGTCTTTGGGACAAAAAGGACAACAATACGCGCGATTAGTCAAAGAAAACACAAGAACAATGTCAAATGAGAGATACTGAAATACTCCCTGTATATGGTGATGCCAACACTACGCGTAAAGTTAAAATTATATGAAGCTGGTTGTGAATCTGATGAGAATCTACACAAAAATGGGTTGCTTCGAAGATAGGTTTTTGCTGCGGTCCAGTTTCCTGGAGTATTTCTGTTGACCATAATTTTTATATATTTAAAAGAGAGAGTATTTTGGACGTTTGTTCGGGTTATTCTTCCAGTGAGAGTGGGCTCTGAAAATGCAAACGCAGCCTACTGTAGTCCAAGATTTAAGACAGAAACACGTATCTTTGTTTCATCGATTGCATCATGTCTATTTTAGCAATGCCACTTGCACCCGTTTTGGGCAGTGCTTCCGTACACGACCCAGGATTTTGTTTTAAAATTGAAACTTTTCTTGACCCCAAGACCTAACTCTTGCTTTTTAGCCTCTTATTTTACTACAGTGAGGACCCTTCCCCGGCCGAGAAAATATTAAAAATAACAAAACAAAATAAAAACGTCATTTTCATGTACAGGGCAGAAGTGCTTTGAGAGAGACCGAAATACCTGACCAAGATGTTGGGGGTGGAAGGTGGTGAGGAAGAGGGAGGGAAGTTGTCTGTTAGTAGAAGAAACCACCACACATTTTGAGCTATTGATTTTCAGGCGCCATTTCCAAGCTCACGTTAGAATTTCGTTCATGCAATTTTGGAAGATCTGACATGAAAATTAAGAAAAGACTAGGCGCTAACAGACACCCTAGAGGGACACTTGCTGCCATTAGCTTTTTCAGTAAGAGGTTGGTGTCATTTCAATCAGAAAAGGACCTATCAGTTAGGTGCGATTAGACTAATTGCATCATGTTCAGATTTATTTCACCTGGAGACATTTTAAAGATCAAGCCATGATGCCACACCGCTTTGGTCATTTCAAGTGCGTTTCGAGTGGGGGCTGGTGGGTAGAAAACTTGGTATTTTATGGTAAAACCATCAAAGAATCAAAACTGTTTTTTAACAAAGCTTGTGCAAGGTTAGCGATATAGGCGACGAACGGGATTGGCCTGAAATTTTGTGAGATAAGTGGGTTCTTCTCTAGCTCTTGTATAAACACCACCAAATAACATAAGCAGAAGATTACGTTCGTGATGTAGAGCAGGTTGTCGAAGATATTTGGTGAGAGTCTTTTGAGCATGAATTAGAAACAGAATGAAATCTCGGGAATTTAGTTTTCCAGGTTTAAAGAATTTAATTAAATAAATGTAACAGTAACAAATTAGTTAGAAACACAAATTAGGAAACTAGGAGGGCATCAAGATGCTAAATATAATTGTGTAGGAAAATTAAAAAGAAGACAAGAATGACAATACGAAAAATGCAAGGTATTAGCTCCCCTATCAGTATTTGAACATTTTAGAAATATTGTAGACATAACCCATTTACTAGATCTCCTTTTATCCCAATGTTTGTGATCGGTTTGAAGCTATGAAAATATTATTACCTAACGATAAATTTCACTACATAACATTTATCGGACGCGTTTTCCAGACTCAGCTTCCAATCGAATGGAAACCTGTGCTGCTTGGATGCACTTGCGATAACAGAGAGAGGAAAAACAATCGATAATATACGGTGGTCGTGGCGGCAGCTAGGGACTTGCAATAGCAGCATTAGTAGGAGGAGAAATGCACAATATTCGCGTTGCCCGAGAGAAGTCCTTTATGTGTCTGCCTGTCTACGTCCGTACACAAATACCCGTTTATATGCGGCGACTGTATGGATTATATTTTTTTACCTTCTCACGTAAAGATTGTCACCGTGAAGTGAACGTACTTTTTAGGAAAAATTTCTCTATACGAATACGCGGCGGTAGGTTTATGTGTTAGATTAGAATATTCATGTATTCTCGCATATGTTAGATACGCTAGATAGAAATAAGCTTCGGATTATGCAGAAAAAGTAATATACCTCGGTAATATTTCAGAATTGAAACGGGTGAGATTTATCATTTGATAAATCTGACATGGGAACTGATTAAACGTGAAATATATTTTATAAGATACTAGAAATGTAAATTCTGATGAATAATAACATTTTTATACAGTAGTAGTTGGTAATAGGGAAATACCTAATCTTTGTTTTTGTCAAAACAATGGATGTATAAACAGTTTGCTGTATTATATATGGGAAATTCTAACTCGTTCTTTTTTTTTTACCAATACTGACCGGTTCTACGCTTTTGTACGACCTTCAAGCAAGGACGTTCATTTAGTTCATTGTGAATAATAACAACAGTAAACAAACACCTATAGCAAATTTGGCAAAATTAATGTAGGTACCGTCTATGCATATTGGCAGGAGATACGTGGGTTTTCAGTTAATTATGTGGCAGACAAATAGATTATATTTATGCTGTGCTGACTGAGTATTGTATATGTTAAGAAATTAATAGTCAATCAGCTTAAGATATTGCAAATGGAGAAAAATTGTTTTTTTCCTTTTAAAGAAATATAGATAATGCATCAGCTTAACTCATTATTTATAATTGGAACTTGTTTATAGAGTTTAGTTTTGCCTACAAGCGCAGACTTCGAAATTTAATCATAAATGAGCAATTAGTGATTAGTTACTGTTCGAAAAAATTTTTGCGTGATAATTTTTTGGAGAGGATTAACTTAACAATAATGACTTGCTGAGTTGAATCCTATTTTTGAAAATGGAGCACAACATCAATTGATAATTTAGCAATGATGCTATGAATTCCGACGTGGGCAGTGAGTTTCCATTGCATTTCACATGTTTTAACTGAAGACCAAAAGTCGGTTTGCCTTAATTGGTGCTGAAAAAACAGAAATTCAAAACATGTCTATAAAATCATGAATGGCATTAAATCATAAATTTATTGCCATGAACCCGAAATTAGACGTCGGTGTGTTGTTTGGGTGTTTCACGATGAAGAAAGTCGAAAAAAGTTCAGAAGGTCGGCGAAGTTGGCACCACAAAGTGGTCAAAAATTGACAAAAATGCTACCACATTTTGGTTAGGGTAGAACTAGGCAAGATAGAGATTTCGTTCATCGGATATGATTGACCATCGTTTGACCATGTTTCACATTTTCAAAATTAAAAAAAAATTATTCAAATTTTTGTTTACTACAAACACTAAAAATTTGTTGCAGGATAGGATTGATCAACGTTTGACCATCATTGAGCCACCAAATAATTTTTTCGAAAACTTAATAGTAGTCGGAAAAAAATGAATAAAGAGATATGAACTTGATATCTCCAGAAAATGTCACACCCTCTTGCTCCAGGCTACTTAATCATAGCAAATCGCAAATCATCGATTGACCACTCACCGGTTCATTTTTATCCGATCTCGAAGTCTCATACAACACAGTTTTCAAAGTTCGTCACACATTTTGCAAACTTTGAAAGGTGGTCAAATGCTGAAACTAGTAGGACTTATTGTATCGTGTTTGTAAACCACAGAAAATTGAAAATTATCGTTTGACCACCCTCCGGTTAAATTTTATCCGATTTCAAAGTTACATATCAAAGTTTCAAAGTTTATTGCACATTTCATACACTTTGAGAGATGGTCAAACGCTGAAAATAATACGTAGTAGTCTGGAGCAAGAGGTTGTGACATTTTCTGGGTTTGATGTCATTTCATTGGAGATATGAACTTGGTATTTTTCAATTTTTGCAACTATTGTTAAGTTTTTTTTTTAAATATTTGGTGGTCAATCATGGTCAAACGTGGGTCAATGTAACAAAATTTTAGTGTTTGTAGTAAAATAAAATGTCGAAAAAAGATTTTTTTGGAAAATTTTAAGAATGTGAAAGCTGGTCAAACATGGGCAAAGGATGGTCAATCGTATTCGATGAATAAAATGTCTATATTGGCTAGTTTTAGCATTTTTGCCATTAGACCCCAAAATATGAGTATAGTGGCTGTAGCCTAAACTAATTGGGGTCAATCGAAATCGCTGATGGTTAATAAATGGTCAATCCTTTCTAGCAGTCTTATCAATTTTTGACCACTTTGCGGTGCCAACTTCGCGGACCTAAGTTCAGGACATGTAATTTGAACTCCTTTGCAAGATCGAAGAATGGTTAATGCGAATTTATATGCAATAATTTGTTTGTCTGAAATAATCGCCATGCTCCAAGAAACAAGACTCCATGACAATGTGAGTTTACACACAGCTTGAGAGACAATTAAGTTTTTGGAGCAGCAAAATATCGAATTATTAGATCATGCTCGATGATTCCAATCTTCCGATGAAGCAGTAGATGCCTTCAGAACGGTAATTTTGATTTCCTAATTGAAGACTGGAATAACTACTTTAATAATTGGTTTCAATGAATGCAGAAGTGTTGTTCAATTTTTGTGGAAAATATTTCGAAAAATAATAAGCCCTTTGAGTCGCTATACTGTTTGATTTAATGTCCATACATATGCCACAGTGAAAAGACATCGTTCATACGATAGTTTAAACAGTAAAAATATAATTACTAGCACAGCTTGCCTTTTGCGTTCTATAACAGTAGCGTACACGTACACTCTTAACGTAAAAATACTTTCCAGCAGATAAATATATGAACATGTTTCCCTAATGGATACGAATCAAAAAGAGAAATTCGGACAATTTTGGTGCACCCTCTTGGAGCAATCCCAGCGTTCCCAACTAAACAAATTTCAAATGCCAACCACTATCAAGTACGATAAGTATTTGGAAAATACGTTAAAGACTGATTATTTTAGCAGAACAAAGAGATATAGTGAGCTTAGGTAAAGTTAGGGATAAGTGCATTGTTCGTTGCTGCAGTTGAGTTCATTATAGCTAGGCTAGTAGCTTAGTGGTTAGTGCACTTGTTTCCTAGTCCAGCGGTACCGAGTTCGAACCACTGATAGTTCCTTTCTGAGTTTGGTTTTCTTTAGCTTCCCACACTCCCTGGGAAATGCGGAAAGGCATCTTATTCATATATATTTTCCATCTTGCCATCGTGAGTTGATTAGTATAAATTATAGATCTCATCCTGCAATACTTTTGTGTTTTCCTGGATAAAAATTTTGGAAAAATAGGAGTTCGTTAATGAAATTCCAAGCCAAAATTGATTCTTTCATTTTAAACAAAGATATTGGCAAAATGTTGAAAATCGTCAGAACAAAGGTTCAAGACCCATTTATGATTTATGGTTATTTTGAGTTGTTTGTCATTTCGGAGGATTTAAAGTTCTCTGATAAACCAAAACATTTGAAATCACAAAACCTACTTTTGAGAGAATTCTTAGAGAAAGTTGTTGTGGTAATCGAAGTTGTTTTAACCCATAGCACCAGCAAACACAGATCGAAATAATAGTACTATGTAATGTGCTTCCACTTCTAGTGGACAATAGAGGTAGAATCATCTAGTCTTACAATATTTTATGCTGCAACTGAAAGGGAGGTGGATGGAATATCCTATGTTCTATGTTTCACTATTGCTAACCCAACAACCGTAGCAATCCCTAATTATTGTAGGAGACTCCACGAATCTAAGATACAAAAGAGTTCGACAACTTGGTAGTCAAAATTATCAAACTAGTATAACAATTATAGTTAGGGTTTTTAATGTTGTTATTTTGTAATTCCTTAAATACCTTGATTACTATCAGATAGTTTTTTTGTGGTGCCTTATAGTTTGACGTTTGTCAAACTGCAGCTCTTGCTACTACTGTACTAAAACTAGTAACCGATAAATTTCAATAGCTAGAGCTGTCAAAACCGTTTTTTTTGTGATTTTTAGCTAGTTTGGAGGTCTAACTCAGAACTACTCAAGGTCGATTCTGAGACAAAAAAAAAATAGCTGAAGTTACTACTATAAACACTATAAGAGTAACTTTTGCAGTTTTCTCATTTCTAGATATTTTTCCTGATACATCTTTCAAAGAACTTTAATTGACAATATAGCTATTTCGGTAATGATTCAATTTGACAGAAAATAACTTAAAAGTATAAAAAGTTCTTGCCAAGACTTAAATCTTTACATCCGTCTTATGTTTACAATTGTATTAAGGCTATAAATTTTTCAAAACAGTAATATTTGAAGCCATCAACTATGTTACATTCATATTCACGCTGTAGTGTTGCAAACATACATAACATATATCAGATCAAATGAACTTCTCCACATCGTTTGGGCATGTGGCCAACTTTAATATCCTCAATGCGGCAAACCAACCAATAAATAACAAAAGTGGCATATCCTCGGGGACGTATAGCTGTAAATTGGCTGTTTTAATAAACTGTTGAATAGCGTTATAGATGGTATTTTAGGAAGAATTATACTGCCAATAATTTCTTGGAAAATTATATTGAAACGGTAGATTTATAATAGAACGTTCTTTAAGGATATTGGCTCGAATTGTTACACGTTATAAAAAGGAAGATAATTTAAATGCTCACTTCGCGTAAACTTTTTCACTCTTTCAATTACTTTCGTCGATAAATTATCGTTATCACGCAATCGTTCCGGCTCTAATTATAGTCGAATTAAAGCTTACAAGGGAATTACGAATTGATTTACAATTCAATTAAGTCAAGGAAACATCGTCGAATTAAGGGATTCTGACACTCACAGTTAAGCAGTGTTGACATCATCTATTGTATATTGTTTTCGGTGAAATATATTTTCACTTTTAGATTCACATGGCTTTTTTGTTAGTAGAAAAGAAAGTGATGATGCTATTTTAAATTTCCAAGAATTATAGAAACATGTCAATTGGAAAGCTTTGTGAATCTTGATACATTGTATTTTTAAACACGAAAAATGTAATTAGTTACTGTTATGGAATACACATATTAACAAAAAATTTCTTACTTAGATTATAGTGTTTTTAAACCGCAATAAAGGAAGTGCTTAATTATTTATCACGATAGTTTCATAGACATAACCTTATTAAATAAAGAAAAAATATTCCAAACCGCATTTATCACTTGACGAGGAAAATTTAGTCATTTTACGTTTTAAAAATTATTTCTCGGTAATAACTTAATTGATTTGTCCGAGGAATTGAATGATCAGATAAACAAGTTTACCGAACCAAGGTAAAATAATTTTGTTGCGTATATAGGTGTCAGAATTTCCTATATACATACATACGTAATGAGTATTTCTTGTAGTATTGTGGGATAAATATCTTAGTCTTAATTTATTTCTATTTTCACTATTCGCACTCTCTATTTTAAATTAAATAAGATTTTTTCAACGGGTAATGTCTGTTTAACAAAGGCTTTGTTTTAAAGTTTTGTGAGGATGTCTCAAGTCTATTTCATAGCAATAAAGCAGAGTTTTTGCGTTGATGAACCATGAATCAAGCACGGGTCTAACACTTCACACCTGAGACCAAGGAACAGTCAAAACTATGGCCTGAAAGGAGAGAATCGGACCCAAAGAAGACGAAGACAGTTCCATTTGCATTTGCACATCTGGGTTGAAAATTTCAGAATATTTTGAATGTTAAATCTCTAAAAATGATTGCTTCATAAGCAAATATCACCAAGTTGGATTTGTCCATGGTCGTGGTCATGATTCTAACTACCATTCCCAAACAGCCCAACTAGACAATTACCAACACCTTTAATTATTATTACACGAGTCTCGTGTAATCGTGGACATTTAGAAAGAATCTGAATGTCTGTTTTTAAGGCAAATTATACGTTATTGTTTTACTGAAAAATCTATCCTTAGAATTTGTATTGAATCAATTCTGAATCACGATTGTTTCATCTTTGTGTTCTGAAATTTTGCAAACTGTTCCAGGTTGTTCAAGGTTTATTCTATACTGTTTCTGAATTTTTAAGGTTATTCTAGTTGTTTCAAATCTTGAAGTTAAACCCTTTGGTTAGAAAAAGCACGTTTAGTCTTCTTTTATAAGTATTTTGCACACAACAATATTAATGTTTAAAACTACACGGTTTCAAAGTTTTGGCCTTCTTTCATAAATAATTCACAAAATAATTGAGACGGGCAATATGTCGTTGGGCGTCGCTAGGTTTGTTCTATATTGCTATAAGCACACCTTATTATTCAGTACTATTCAGTAGAAACTAAATTTGCTTAGAAACGGTGCATATATTAGGTTGTAGAAAAATGTTTCTAAAAAATGTTAAGCAAAGAGTTATCAACAAATAGACCCCTGCAAACGAGTGCCATAGAAATAGATCAGAGATTAGAAGGAGACCAGGTGGCTTTGACCTGCCAAGCTCTCGTCAGTACTGCTCTAAATTTAAAACTAATTAATTTCATCGCAGTTTGCTCTTCAACCTGTATTGCATTCACCTGCAACAATAGACTCATTCCAAGCCCGTTCCCTCTAGTGAACAAGGTTGGAAGTAGGTAGCACACACAGGTAATGCCACAATATTAAAAAAAACAAAAAAAATGCCTGTAATAGGCGCTTATGGTTCTGAAAACGAGTACAATGAAAATAGATCAGGCATTAGACGCAGATCACGTGGTTTCGACCTTCCAGCTATCGCCAGTATCTGTCCGAATGCAAGATCTAATTTCATCGCAGTTTGCTGGTCAACCTGTATTGTAGAACACTTGCAACAATAAACTAATTCCAACCTCATTCTCTCTAGTAGACGAGGTCGGAAGTAGCACTGCTGGGTGTCAAAATAATTCTGGCACCAGCTTACTTAGAATATCAATTTTACCCACGCCTCACGCAGGAGTTGGCTGGTCCCTGATGTTTCGAAATACCATATATAACATCTGTTCAGATCTCTTAAGAAAAATCATCAAAGAAATTAAAGTTTTTCAAAAAAGAATTTGAAAATGTCAAATGAAATTGATAAACACATTAAATATGTTATGCGGAGCGGATTCAGCCCTCGAAGATGGGCGATGAAAGGGGTTTTCGACCGTGATGCTCTCTCGCGGGTTTTACGGACCAGTGCCACGGCGTACAAATCTCTATGAATTTGGTCGTTTTTGCGATATCAGGGTGCCACGGCAATCATTTATAAGACGCAGTTTGATTTGGGATACGTTGGCACTGCACCAGGTTAGGGCAGCACACCTCCTCCCTCCAGTACCAGTCCTATTTACAAAATCAAGATTTGTTATCAATGGCATTTGCTGTAAACCGAGGCTGTGTTGCATCACGTTGGTCTAGAACTGTTCTAGAGTCTTTTTCTATGCTCTATCCATAAGAGAAGACTAAAACTTTGGAACAACGTTCAGAATAAAAAGAAAAATCTTCAAAGAGAGCGTAGAGGAGGTTGGCCAAATTTAATGTTTTCAATATTCTTTGAAATAGTCAAGTTTTGATTTTGAAATCTGGATCAATGTTTGTGGAACAATTAAAGTAATCTATAACAATCTTTAGGGGTCGGAAAGAGGAAGATTCTGTTCTCTTTCACTAGTTCTTAGTATTATCTTTTTAGAAATTCTTGAATAATGTAGCATAAACCAAGGTCAACCCACGACAGGAAGCGGAGTTCTACCAATTTGCAACAGTTGATTTAATAAATGAAAATTACAAACACTAAGTTTAAACATAAATATGTAAATATATGAAGATACAAATTGATAAGAGCTGATTTTAGTCATAAGTGAAGCAGAAATTATTAAAAGTGGACGCTATTTTATGAAAATAAGTACAATATAAAAATCTGTAAAGAAGACAATCTCAGAAACAAATGAAAAATGGAGACAATGGTTATGCTAGAAGTTGAACATAACGTTGAACTGAATGGGAAAAACAAATTAACGAAAGATAGGAGAGGTTGGAGAAAATATTTCATGCTTAAGATGTCAATTCTTCGAAAAAGAAGAGGTAAAAACCCAAGTATTCCCCATATGGATTTTTGGGTTACCACATGGAGAAGGAGGAAAATATCCTAGCGGAAAAGACAAGATTGAATAAGATTAACTCAAGATCATGTGAACATGACGGCAGATAACAAATTCATAAACTGACATACTGGCAATATGTGGCAAAAAATCTCATTCGAATTTATTGGTAAATTAATGGGATTTCATTGTACAATATATTGAAAACAAAATTATTAATTATATATAAAGTAGTACCTGATGTGAGTGGTAAACATAATTATTTATTTAAGTATTGCCAACTGTATGTAGGTGCCGCTGTCTTTAATATCAAAACTAATTTACATTTTGTGTGGGCTTCAAATTACAACCGGTTTTGCATCCGTATATATTTCTCCATATATGTCTTATAAACCTTTTTAGAGGTCTTCCAAACACTCAGACAAAAAAAAATGAGGTTATTACTTTTTATACAGATAATCACTTTTACGCAACATGAGACGAAGTAATCATATTTGCGATTGCTGTTTATTAAAATTAGCTTCATGGTAACTCTAATATACGTTTCAAATTCAAGGTTAATGTATATTAATCATCAAACCATTAAGCAGACTTATTGTTTTCATTCCCATTACGTCTTTAACACTATTCACGTTTTTTTATTTTTAATTTTCAACGTTTACCTTAAAGCCGAGACTATACGGATTGCTTTCGGGCGTACTTAACACAAAATTAGTATATTAAATAGAATAAATTGCAATGAAAAAAAAAAAAAACAGGATAGACGTCATTAAACTATTAGAGTAAGCGACTTGTGTGAGATAACTATTAACGGATGAGATGTAACATACAATTGTGGGAAGATGATATTATTCTAAGAATGACGGTAAATAAGTGTAGTGTTTGTGAACTCATAATGTGAAACCAGTCCAAGGGATATATCGTTCTACGTGTAATAATACCTCAAAACTAATCACAGCTATAAAATACACTGCTACGATTCAATACGGGAGGTTAATCGTTTCCATAATGTATAGATTTTAACACTTATTGTTAGGTTGGTATTTTTATGGCGCCGGTATATGGTCACGGAAGTGACAAATAAAGAAATGTCATTGTTAAGTGCGCAATTACGCGTTTAGATTGCTTTAAGGAAGATCATTAGGATAACAACTATTGTGTTCATAGAATTTTTTTGTTTTAAAAAGAATAAACTCCAATAAAATCAAATTGACATAGAAGTAAGGTTACATGAAAAGGATTTGTAGTATTGGAATAATCTAATAGCATCATAAATGTAGGTTTAAACCATAAACACAACAATTAAAGTAAAAGGAAACATTTAATGAGATCGATGACAAAATGTTAAGTTACTTCACTATTTGCACCATTCACCGCTGGCACCACCAACTCGTCGTTTGCAAATCCCACAATTCGGCCATTCCTGCTTGTTTCGTCCTCGAATACAGTTTCAGCCTCGTTGGAAGAATCGTAGTAGTGTTCAAGGAGTCCTGCCCAGGGCTTTATGAAGTCAGCTGCTGTGGATGTTGCATATGGACTCTCGACGTTCCCTAGTTTTTCAACATCATAGCGATCATGTGCTCTTACCGCTGTTATCTTATAAGGTCCCAAAAATTTGGATTTAAATTTCGTTTGAGTGGCAAAATTGTGTCCTCTTAATGGCTACTACGTCTCCTATTTTGTACTTATGAGCCTGTTTATGCTTGCTATTAAAATTTTTCCTATTTTCCTCCTGAAGTTTTAGAATGTCTTGTTTAGCTGCTAGTCTCGTTTTTTCTCTTTCGACCTTTCTATTCTATTCTGATTCTATAATTTCTTTGAGTTTCAAGTCAGCTGGTAATCGTAAGTCTACCCGAAATAACAATTCAGCTGGTGTAGTATTAATTGCCCCTTTGATATGTTTTGTTCAAATACAGATGCTCAAAGACAGTTTAGTTAAAACTGGTATGATTATTTGGTTGATTCTCTCTACCTATCCATTAGCGCGTGCTACTCCAGTTGAAGAGGTCATTTTATGGACTTAACAACTTCTTGTTCTGAAAATAATTTTATTAAATCTAACCACTGCGGCCATTGACCCGATGAGAACAGATATCAGAATAAAAGTCAAATCTCAATTCATAAATATCGGTGTCACTTTCTATAGTGTCGACGTCATGTCCGGCATCTTTGCGAAAGGGTGTAGCTATGTTTTGAGCAACAGTTAAGGCTCTTCTATAAAATTCCTGAGCCCCTGGGTCAACAAATTTTCATAGTTTTGTAATACATTGTAATTTTTTTGGTTTTATTTTCAAATAGGCTAACCTCGGGGAATTATTCATTTCTCTATTTACACCAACTTTGTATAATGACATTTCCGAGCACTCCCCTGTCATTTCGCTTTCCTGTTTCAAAAATAATGTATCTGATTTTAGATAGTCTTGTTACCGAACTTTTCATGTATGGCTCAACCCAAATTTTGAAATGAATGCGATCTTCAGTCATTTTCTCACCATTAGATCGAAGACTGTGTTGCACAAACACGACGTCAAAAGGATTTTTCTTCTTGGACGACTTGATAAGTTCGACATAAGTTTCGGGAGTTTCAAATTTTAATCTGTTTTTTTTTCAATTGCCGCAAAATCTCTGCCAATAGACATCATGGAATGGCCTGGTATAGGGTATAGTATTTCAATATGATTAAAAACATTACGTTTCCATAACTGGTCCAAAAATGTAAACAGGAAACGATTTTTATTTTGACTGAAAGCATTATCACAAAATATCTTGAGTTTTGTTTGATTTGGTTTTTTTGTACTTGTTGATGTAATCGGACAAACAACTCAATATCTCATTGGGTCCTTTCAATGCAAAGATTTCGGTGTATATGTATAAAGTTGCCTTGTGTGTATTGAAGTTGTGAATTCCAAATACGTGCAGCCAAAGTTGGCTATTGTAATATTCATCCTGGACATTTGTGACGGGCAACGGCAAATTTTTTTCATAATCAAAACAAATCGTCATTGCTGAAGGATCTTTATTTTTTTTTCTTTTCGGCGGAGTTCCTTTTCTGTTTTTAACTTCTCAACTGCATCTTTTTTGGACTCCGTTTCAGCTTGTTGTATGTCTACAAGAAATTTACTAGAAACATTGCAAATATCTTTTCTTGGATACCCAAAAGAAATATTAAATTCCTCATTGAATACTTTACTAAAAATCCCATATGAAACATGCACTTTATCATGTTTTTCTAAAAATTTATCATGAAGCTTTGTGACAGACAGATTTGGGTCTAAGTATTTTCTATGTCTACTGTCGCAATAAATTTTCGTATCAAATCCAGAACTTTCGTTTGTGTTCTGTTAGGTCTATTGGAGTGTGCACCTCTGTTATCTTTTGGAATCGATCATGTTTTTACTTTCCTTTCAATTCGTGATCGAAATATGCCATGAATAGCTAAAAAAGCTTTTTGACACAAAATTATGGTTTTTTATTTTCTACAGTAAGGTAAAGTGTTTGTTCTGCATGAGTTGACAGACGTAAAAACTGTTGTGAAGCCATCTGCTGTTCCTGAAGGCTGAGTTTATCTTTGCATTTACATCTACATTTAGGTATCTGGCGTTGCTTGCATGTTGAGATGACCAATTTCGCCTTTATGTTTCTTTTCCGTTTGTCGGGTTTTCGGTTCCTCTTCTTTCCTTTTACTGTACCAAAATATTGGACTCGGTGGCGGTTGAAACATGATCATGTATCAGAGCCTTTCTCAACTGAAACGCTATCAATAGAGGTTTGGGTATCATCATCCGGATTGTATTTGCTGCCAGAAGTTTTATCTTCACTTGCTAGAGTACAACACAGAGTTTTACCACATAACCTCAAAAATTTCTTGCGGATTTATGTAAAAGCACTATTAGGTATCGTAAGGTTATAACTACAGCATTTTTTTTGCAAATTATTCTTAGCACTCCATTTTTCAAAAAATTCACAGATAAACAGCTAAAAATGCACCATTATTTCTTTACTCGTATAACCATGTATTCGGTTACTATAAATACCAAAAAATAGATAAGTCCATGGACTTAGTTACTTTTCAAGACTTAACAACTTCTTGCACTGAAAGCACCACTCGTTGAAATTCACAAGTACGTGCTTTTACGGATTTGGAGGCCAAAATTTCTCTGTTGGACCTTCATTTTAGATATTACTTCTTCTGCTGTTTTTAAGACATTTCTTAACCTGGTTAAACCTTCTTCTTCATTCCTAGCAACGATGATAAGATCGTCCAAAAATGTGAATGGGGCTTCGGAAAAACATCGGTTATAAAGCGTTGAAATATCGCTGGCGACAAGCATAGACCAAATGGTGGTTTCACGAATTCATACTGAGCAGTGGGGGTAACAAATGAAGTATATTTTAGACTTCCTTCATCCATTGGTACATGAAAGAAACCATTTTCTAAGTCAAGGGTAATAAAAAGTTTGGCATTCTTCAGTTGATCAAGTTGATCCTCTATTAAAGCGAGGGGGTACCCGTCTTTCACGATGCTTTCGTTTATTCGTAGAAAATCCACACATAATCTGGTGTCACCATCCAATAGGACTAGTAAATCCCGAACAACTAGGCTTCCATTAATTTGCCTATCAACCTATTCTTTTTCTTTCTGTGACAATCGCCTTGGTCGTTGATATATGGGTTCTTCATTCTTCATTATAATCTTGGTTTTGATCTTTGTCTCCTTTCTGGGCACTGGGTTATAGTTTCTAATTATTTCCAAAACTTCGTTCTTAGTATCTTGGCTTCATATATGAAATAAATCTACATTTTCTGTCGGGTCATACTTTTCTCCAATCATCATGATTTCACGCACTGCGCAGTTGACTTCATCTTCCTTTTGTAGCAGAACTTCTTCCATCTTCACCATTTCCTCCTACATCTTCTTTCGAAATTATTTCTATATTTTCTTCACAGCCTTTCATGGTTTCTACCGAATCTTGATTTAACAATTCAGTACCTAGGAGGAATTTCATCTCCATTGCTTGTTCAGGTACAATTTGAACAATTGTCGTATATTTATTGTTATCAATATTGATTTCCACCTTTATGCTTCCTTAAGTCGATACTTCTGCGCCGCCCAAACCACTCAATCTAGTCTTGTTTGGAGTATCAATCAAAGCTTCTGGTTCTCACAGCATTCACTTCGACATGCTTAAACATTCTTTTTAATCCACAACCTTTCTTAATTTGCATGGATTTGTTGGCATGTTCCTTTTTATGAAGACATTTTGAAGCAATATGTCCAAAACCCTCCAAACCAAGAGAAGCATTTTGTGCCTTTTTTCTTTAAAACGATGTTCTTTCATTTTATGGTACGCATTTTCGACTTCATTGTTTCATATGTTTCGAACATTTTTTTAAGATCGTTGATAGTCTTTGCCCCATATAGGATGACTTTATTGTACTGATAATGTGTTCAATAAGAGCCGCTTCTTCCATATTTCCTTGGTTAGCAATGGTTGTCATATTAAGCACATATGCTTGATATGATTGATGATCATAGATGGAATTGGCACCAAACAAGGCAGATGCATTAATCATGAAAGAGATCTTCTTTTGCACTTTCCACTTTACGTAAGTAAAACGTTTGTGTTGTAAATTTTCTATTAATTCATTTATCACATTTGCTTAAATAAAAAAACAAATATTGGCATTGTTTTTTATTCAGTGTCTTGCAAAAACAAAACTATATTGTACATATATTAAGATACCTAATTCAAATTAGACTTGAAGAAGCAATTTAACTTTGCCCCTTTGCCTTTAATGAAAACTTACGTAAAATAATTCTCATTCTAAACGGTACTCACGTACACGAGGATAAGTTTTCTTATTTACTCGCGAAACTGGTTTACCTTTTGAAGTTTTGCACGTAGTTATTACAACTCCTATACGTTGTAAAACCAGACGGTCGCAATTTTCATTTAACGACCGCTAAATGTAAAACTGCTCCTTCTAGAACCGCTATCGCAAAACAAATGCGTAAATGCGACTACTTTATTCGATTATATCCTTACATCTACATATATCTTTAAATTATTGTATATGAACACAACAATTGTACTTCATTTAACTGTATTAAAAGGCGACCGTTGTCGATTCAACACTTGTTTTAATCAATTACGTGTTTAAAAGATGTCTTAACTCGATAAATTGGTACGGGTACAGTATGTTAAGTCTTAGCCACTTAGCGTGAGAGACTTTCGAAAGCATTTCGATAAAATGTTTGATAAATACGTCTCTGTAAATTCTTTCTCTAGTTCGTGACGTAGGAATTTGATACGGTTATCTCCTCAAAAAGGAAAAGATTAAATTTACATATTTTATTTTTTCTGACACACATCTATAGTGTCATGTTTGTATTACAGGATTATTGCAAAGAATTAGTTTAAATTCGTGTACTACATGTAGTGCACGTATTTACAAACATACTTTCATTATCACCATTGATTTGAATGGAATTTTTGGCGCCGATGAGTAGAGGTATGAATAAGAGTCGTTAGCGTACGAAATAGTTGGCAGTGTTCCAAAAATGTCCAGAACAAAATAGTTATGCATATACATAATTGTATTGCAAGATGATCCTATACTAGAAGTAGTAAAGACGTCTTTATATGCAACGTCGTTCTCTTCTAGGAATTATCCCATTTCCTTTATCGTATATGAACTTATCGTAAGATATAAAATTTAATATCTCTTGATGTAATATGAAGTAGGAATAAAGAGGAAAGTAGAATTGGAATTATATATCTCGCAATTTGGGTGAATTCCAACAATAGATGTCTTGTCTCTTCTACAGAATTATTCAAAAATTAGGGAAATGATTGACAGCTATTTTGATTGATCCGTTCTCATTTAGGATACTCAATTTTCTTCAAAGACAACGTTTTTGTTACCGGAAAAATTGACCATTGTTTGATTTTTCTGATAATTCAAAAGAAGTCACAAAAATCCAAAATTATCACCTGTTGAAGTTTATTTCACTACTCAGGGTACTCATGTTCATAGATGGCCAAACGCTAAAAATGTTGCAACTTGATGTTTCACTCCTTTATGTCACAGAAAATCAAAAATCATCGTATATAGTGTTGAAGCCGTAAATTTTTATCCGGACCTGAAGGTCTGATAAAAATTGACCGGTGGATGGTCAAAGTTAAATTTTTTTGTGGCCTAGAGGCATGCTACAAAAAATCATACCATTTTCAGCGTTTGAAGCTGAGCTTTTAAAGTTTGTTAAAAGTGCAATGAACTTTGAAAATTCTGTTGAAGTGTAACTTCAAGGCCAGATAAAAATTGAGCGGGTGGTCAATTTTTAACCATGAGGTTTCGATTTTTTGTCCTTTCCCGCCCAGCCTTTGACCACCAATGAAAGTTCCTGAAATGCATAATAAACTTTGAAAATTTTCTATAAATGTCGCTTCAAGGTCGGATAAAAATGAAACTATGGGTGGTCAAAGTTTCGGAAAGATTTTCGGGTTTTAATCGCATCATACAATACCAAAATAAAAGCACATCAAAAAAAAATCTGTTTACTCGACGTTTTTTCCCAGCTTTTTCAGGAGCAACAAGTGGGTAGACCTTTTGGCATCTAGAAGGTCATGTGTGAACCCTATTAGAGGCGAAAACCTTCGTATTAGAATGTTTTTGCTTGTTTTTTTTTTGCGTGGTTTACATGTCGAGTTATCGGGACCTTCTGTCATCCTCTACCCACTTTTTGCTCTTGAAGAAAAAACATATATTAGTGACGAAACGTCGATTTTCCATTTTTTGTGCTTTTATTTTGTATTCTATTTATATATTACGCTATTATGATGCGGCCAAAACTCGGAAGCTCTGACTGTTTATGAATTTTCAGAAAAATCAGTTTTTGATAAAACATGGTCAATCCTTCTCTACGGCAAACATTTTACCAATGTTGCAGCAAATCGTTGATTTCTGAAGATTCATTTTAAATAAATAAAGGGGGTTTTCCATAAAAAAAAATTTTTGGGCATTATTAAGTACATAATATACAACGTTCATTCAAATAAAGAAAAATCTTTTTTCCATATTGAAAAAAGTTTTCTAAATGTTAGAACGTATATTAAAAGCTTCACCATCAATTACTGTAAAGTTTGCTTCTTTTAATCTTCGAAATAAGCTCTGGCGGCCAATTCTTAGCGCAATATTTGGTTGGAGATATAAAAAACAAAAAAAAAAAAAATATGCGTTCTTGATGAGATTACAGGTTACAATCGCAACAGGATATTTAACTTTGAGCTCATACCATACGTAGAAAAGTCTTTTGTCATTTTTTTGTTTGCATTCATTAGTGTTCGACATAATCGACGTGTTTGAATAATCGAAATAATTGCTTTGAATAATCGAACGATCACTCGGATAATCGGTTATAAATGAAGCGTAAAATTAGTAATTCTATAACATTTATTACTTTTCGTTTCGATAAATTAATAACATGCTACGCTTTTCCATATTCATTTCTAATTGAAATTTTGGAAAATTTATATTTACGGCAGTAAAGAATTTAAAAAATATAAGAATGCGTGGTATTAAACGGGGGGTGGAAATAGTAACCAAAACAACGTTAATTAATTTTATGAAAATATTTAGGAATCCAACGGCTAGCTTTGTACAAACAAAGAAAGAATTTAAGTGGGAGAAATATCCATTTATCAAAGAAGGTCGCTTTGACACAAAGGTAGAATTGTTTTGATTTGATTTGTTGAAATTAGAGTCATATATTTTAAATTTTAAATAATCGTTTTGTTGACTGAAATATTGCTACATAAGGAATACAATATAAGGAATTCACCATCTTGATTGGTGCTTTGAAGATTAATAGAGAGTTAAATTTATTTAAATGTAAAACGTGGTCTAGACAATATTACACATATTTCTTTTGCCCTTCAAAATTCCCTTAAACTTTAGATTGATAGGACAATTTTTTTGTCACAGGTTTCGTTTGACTCTTAAAACTTAATCCTCTACATGTTCAAGGTAGAAATAAATGTACTCATTATCAACGTAGCAAAGCTTTTAACAGTTTTTAGAACATTTAAGAGTTTTTAATTTTTTTCCAGGGTATTTTAAGTTTGTTCCACGAGGTAACTTCTGAACTTCGGCAACACAATAGAAAAAGATCGATAACTAGAATGAAGCTCGAAATGATTCTCTATTAAAACAACAAATTAGTAACTTCAATAGTTTTAGAATTTCACAAAACTATTTCTAATAATAACGGGTCGATGGCCGCAGTGGTTAGGCGGCTGACTATTGTTGTGAGAGGACGATAGGCGCCGGGGTTCAATTCTCTGGAGGGACGGTGACATTTTTTCAGAGAGTTTAATCCCGGATCGACTTGCCATTCGCTGTTGGGAGCAAAGTGATTAACAGCGCGGCATCATAAAAGGCGATATGATGCTGTCACAAAGCCAATTGAACACAACATACACACAAATGGGAGGTGGTGAGATATACCACCTCCCCTGATGAATCTTCTATTGTCTTGTCTAATAATCTTTTTAAAAGACCGAAACGTTAGGAAAGCAATCCGAAGAAGAGACAGAAGTAGGTAAGGGGACACCTTGGGCATCCCCCACCACTCCTACTTTCAGTTGATGGTCCATTTATAAGCGGACAAATATTGGACGAATATTGGATATAAACAAGAAGCCGTTCAGTACCTAATCAAAGCTGTTCGTTTATAAGTGAAGTGACCTTTTATCACGTACTGCAACAGCTTTTATCAGATATTGATCGGTTTTTATCAGGTATCGAACAGCTTTTATTAGGTATCGACGGCTATTATCAGGCATCGAACACAGCTTTGATCAGGTACCGGACGGCTTCTTGTTTATATCCAATATTCTAGTTTATCAGCATAAGAAAACACATTCTTTATATGTATTTCAGAGAAATTTAAAATTAAAAATCATTTGTTTCTACGAAACAAATAGTAATGGTCCATTAAGGAACAGATTTCTTTGGAATTAATTGATTAATATGAATCTTCATATTTACATCATTTTAATTGTCACATTTGATTCAAAACTAGTTTCAAGGTAATCTTGTTCTTGGCATAAACAAACCAGTGATACTCACTTCAAAAAATGTTGCCAACAATAAACTTCAAAACATACACAATTAATTAATTTAATAATAACATAAGTAAATATTATTTCAACATGTTCGTTATTTCCTTCTAGATGCTCAAACCTTTTTTATTTACATTGTATAGTTAAGATGTTTACATTGCTACCGGTCAATAGCGCCAGGAACCTTTCTATACCACCCTTCTGCGTATCTGCAAGTAATGCGAAACAGGAAGCCAAGTTAATGCACTTCAAACAGTACTAAAATAGCGGACGAACGAGAGAACAATACGTACAAATTTAGTTGGCGTAGCGGTTTTTGTCCGGGGCACAGGGGTTTATTGTGGACAAAGGGAGATTCTCTATGCAGCACGGAGAGTATATTTGAAAATGTCTGGCCCGTCGACACACAGATAGATAGATAGATGGCTTAATACGATCGCTCGGGAATACAATATGGGGTGACTAAAAAGCTTTTATTTGTTAGTAATGATTAAAATGAATAAATTATGAACTGTAGGTGATGGTGATAATTGAAATTCAATATTTAATTGTTAATTTACGAGAATTGTAATTTTGCATCTCCATCTGAGTCACACACTGCAGGAAACGTTCAACAAATATTTCGAAACATTTTTTATCAGCTTGAAAATAGCCAGAAGACACACGAAGCCAAATCAAGTGAATACGGTGGATGATCGATGACAATGATGCATTTTTTGATCAAGGATTTACGTACCACGATGGCTTTGTGTGATGGTGCATTGTCGTGCAACAAAAATCAACTGCCTGGCTCTCGATATTCCAATCAAACTCATCCAATTTTGCCCTACAATCGTTGTAGAACTTCTAGATAATATTCTTCGTTCACCGTCTGACTTTCTGGGACAAATTCATCGTGAACTATTCCTTTTTGAATGGAAGAAAACGGTCGGCATTGTCTTGACTTTGCTCTTCTGAAAGCGTAATTTTATCAAGTCTGCGATGAAACTTCTATAGACTGTGCTTTTTGGTATCCCAGTTTCCTCTTCGATGAATTTAACAGACATTTAGCAGTCACTCATGACCGTCACGGAATCGGCCAAACCAATAGAAAACCTTTGTCCATGACCATGCATTTTTCCCTAGACACATTTTTGACAGACTGTGTATGTAAAAAATAAGCAACTTATGCAAAAGCATCCGAAACGCACGATGTGAACAAACTTTTTATGTTACTCCGCTCATTGTTAGTAACACACGTGGGATATTCAATAACACCTACATACATGATTGAATTAGGTATTCGCGGAATAATAATTAGCAAATACTTCATTCGGAACCCAATCCCTTTAATTCGGCGAAAATAAATCTCAACTGAATAAAAAAAAAACTAACCTTTTTTTAGGTTCAGCCAACGCAAGCAATTTGCAATTAAATTACTGTAGGCAGTTCTTTTATTGATTATTTAGTCTTTTAAGCGATTAAAACTTTTTCGACTGAAAATTAATTGCTTCGTATACGATCGTTTAAAACAATGTTAACAAATCGCTTGTTCCACTTCAATCTAAATTGTAAGTGTTAGGCCGGTTCCGGTCTAGTATTCGACCGATTCAACTTCGTTTTGTTACGCGGTTACGTAACCGCAACTCAATGTAAAACAATGTACCCGCCGTGCTGAGTACATGCTTTTTAGCAGGAAATGACCACCCAAGTGCCAGTTGTATCTGAAATGTTTGTGTTCGGTCGAATGTGTTACCGCTAGCTTTGAAGAAGAATAAATGGTTTTAGTGGTGAAACAAAAAAAGGGGAAACATTTGGTGGGATAAAATGTTATGTTAATTATACGAGAAGGGCTATTTAATTAGTGGGAATAAATTTTGTAAAAGAGTAAAAAGTACTTGTTTTGTATCTAGAGAATAGTAAAAAGATTACATGATCATAGCTTGTATAGGATGACTTCACTCGTTTTCGAGAAATTAGGTGATTTTTCAATAAAAAGAGATCAAAATCTTCAGAGTTTGAAAGGCTTCATAAAAATCAGATCCTAATAGAAGAACCAGAATCTTCAACGATGGAAACTGAATCTTCGAGAGGATGTATTGATTGGTTCAAAGATTTGACATCCAATGTAAAACAATGCATGACGATTTGCTAGTGTAAATTTGGAAATCGCAAATGAGTGGTTAACAATAATTTGGCCGTCTTAAGCATAGCGATGAAACCGGATTATATTTTAAAATGATGCTCGATAAAACTTAATCATAAAGGAGAGAAAAATGATCTGGAGCAAAAATCGCTAAAGACCATATTACGCCTAGATAACATTTTTGAAAAGTTTTTAAGGGACCGAAATAAAGAACTCGTCAAGGTTAAGAGAAAGATCTTCCTCTAGATTGATAATTTCATTAATTTTTCTGCCACCACCTGGGAGAATCTCCCTGGTCTGAAACACTCCCAGATATTCCTTGGAAAATACAATAAGCACACAGCAAGAACTTTGCTAGAACTAAGCAGAAATAGACTACGCATCCTCACAGATTTTCTTACAGGGCATTGTCACCCGAGCTAATTATCTCGGTAACGACGTCATGGACGAAGAGGGAATACCTGTTCTGAAACCGTCACAGCTAATGCAACAGCTTGTAAGCTATTGCAGCAGCTCATGCAAGGGGACACAATAGATCAATAGGTCGCAGCGCAATATGACTCTTTTTTTAGATCTAAATCTAAATCTAAGACGTGGACCCGAGTGACAAACAAGCAAGATGATGAGGACAATATTCCATTAGTTTTATGGATTGAACGACCAAATAATAAACTCAACAAAAGAAGTTGTCGATTTGGAAAAATGGGTCATACAAGATTCATTTACAGTATTCGATAAACTAATATAAAATGAATTTTTTGAGTTTCTGATTAAGAGATTATTGCTTCTGTCTGCAGGAGTGCAATAACTTTTCATGATTACTAATCTGATAAGGACCAAGACGGTTCTACCGTGAAAATAACCTGCTAACGTGTTCGAAGGTTTGAATTTACTTGAAACTTTAGCTAAATTTGTTCGATGTAAAGTTGTAGTAGTAGTTGTAAAAAGACTTGATTCTAATTTCAATCCTAAATGATACCAACATGTCAAATTAGACACCTAACACAACATTTTCAAATTTACGGAAAATGTTAAGTTGGCTAAACTGAGTACGCATGCGCAGTGCAATATTTTTGACCGAACTTTGATAAAAAATAAGACAGGACTAGTTTTGATTGATGCTCGCACTTTCATCAAATTAAATTGTTAAAGTTTGAGACTAGTTTGTGTGATCGTCAATGGAGATTGGCTAAAAAGCACCTTTTTTTCTTGAGTGTTTTTTTGTTTTAACTTCAGGACAAAGTGTTATTTTTTCCCTTATGGAATACAAACCTTTGGGAACATAGACTGTGTTTAATATTTGATTTATTTCTAAGAGCTGCCGAGATATGGATTTTTAAAAGGTTCATGTTTGCTTTCTCATTGCCAGATTTTGTTTGGTATTGGTTTTAAAACCATTACAGTCCTCGTCCTCTATGTGAATCTTCCAGGATATGAAAACCCTCACTTATTCACACATTCAGGAACCTTACCTAATTGAAATTTCCGAAGGAACTTCTTTTATTCATGTCACAAGCCTTCTTCAAGCTTTCTAATAAGTTAGTCTTCTTTATAGAAAATCCAATTTTCATCATGTTTATTAGTTAGACCTAGCTTTGATTTAGTTTTTTTCTGGCATTATTAAAATTTTTTCTTTCCAAATAAACTTCAAGGGTACTCCACGAAACTTTAAATGTTCACGGAACTTTGCTTGATTCCGATTGAATTTTTTGAATTCCTTATACCACAGTGCCTGCTCAGAATATTGAAAAAAAAAACTTCTTTTTAACGTTTTTACGTCGATCTTAACAAACAAGTTACATCTGCTTATTTTTACAGTATTCCAAAAATCTAAATCAGAGGATGTTTTTAAAGTAGGTAGTCAAAAACTGGCGGCGCTTTTTCTTGTTGCCAATGAAAAAAATACAAGTCATGTGAAGTACACTAAGTCCACAAAAAGATGGAAATTGTATTTAAAAGCGTACCCTGCATCACAGCGATCTCTCACATCACTGGGTAGCCGTCCAACCATTGCGGCTATCGACCCACATGACACAGATGTCATATTTCAACTAAACCTACATCTGTTTAATGAATCTCTTCTAACTTTCTTTTATTTAAGTAATAAAGTTAATCTATTATCACAAGATAAATAAATAGAAAATAATCTTAAAGGAAAACGGTGAATATTAAGGAAGGAATTAAATCTAAATAACTTCCTGATCGTATTTTGCTTCAGTAAAAGTTCAATGAATGAGGATATAGACAGAGTACTATTTCCATATGTTTTCCTTTGAATTATTTTAAATTTCATCTTTAGTATTAATAAACATTACAACATTACCCGATCTGTATTAATGTTTATAAACACACAAAGACGGTTTATTTGTATAGAAGCCCAGAGAGCTTAAGATTTATATACTTTTTGAATGTTTAGACTACAAACATCCTGTAATTATTCCAGTGTTTGTTGATGTTTACCTAAAATTCTAATCGGATATAATTAATACTCACGAGGTGTTGTTTTCATTGAAAAAAATATGGGCATCGACGTAATAGACAATACATATTTAATATTTAGTAGAGAATAATAAATAAATGCTGACATGTACTTACATCTGAATCATACCTTAATCCCCCATTGATTGTATAGTTGTTACAGCATATAATAAATTACCTATAAACGTGTGGCTGTTATCGTAAACTACATCAGCGTAGTATTTAGAAAAATGATCAATTTCCAATTCTGTTTGAATCATGTTTATTATACAGTAAGGTCGTGCACGAGGTTACATTGGAAACGGTGCAAAATCAAATATTGCTGCTCAAACTTCTATTACCATTAAACATCGCTTTACCTTTGAAGTGTATTTAGTAAGTCGACAACTTTCTAAATTTGTAAATACACCTACTCGTCTGGTATATAACGTAACTGCCGTCAGAAATTAATTAAGCATAAATTTAGGTATATGCCTTTTACGTATTTCAGACGTAATTAGGCAGTTAATGTTTAAAAAATATATTATACTATATTGGTATTTTCATTATTTGTCATAATTGCATTTACTACACAAAGAAGTGCTTTAACAATGAGACAAACGAAACCGTTTAGAAAGTAGAACGTGATTAATAATCAAGCGTTGTTGTTCATGAGACATAGGATATAGTTACATAGTATGTTTAAAATTTTATGTTTTTTTAACACGAGGCAAAAATAAATGTTAAACGGTAATAAATTATTTCTATTAATCTTGAATCTGTAAAATAAAATGTGTTAAAAGTTAATGCTCTATTGCGCAAGTTGGTTTGTTCAAGAAAAAAATTAATATTTTGACAGTCAGACATTGCTAAATGTTAGAGCAATATTTGTAATATTTTTAAGACATTAAACAGAAATACAAATTGGTAAATTCACGAATGCTCTTTTCTAAAACACAAAAAAAATGGTCTTCGAGTTTTCCTCATCATCTAAATAAGTTCTGTAAAAACATCTGTCCGTGAAGTTGGTACTAAAAAAAAATCCTCAAAAACGATAGAAAGAATTGACTATTTATTGACCATTAGCGATGGAGTGGTCAAACGACGATTTTCGATTTTGTATGGTCTAAAGTCACAGGACAACAAGCCATACCATTTTCAGCATTTGACCATTTCTAATTTGTGAAAAGTACAATAAACTGGTAAAATTTAATCGGTGGGTGGTCAAACGATGACTTGTGGTTTGCTATGATGTTCTGTGTTTGATCTCATTTCATTAAAGATATTAATTTGTTTTTTTTTGCATTTTTTTAAACTATTGTTGTCTTCAAAAAAAAAATGGTTTGGTGGTTAAACATGGTCAAACTTTAGTCAATTCTATCCTGCAACAAAAATTTTATCTTTGTAGTAAAAAAAAGAAATTCCTAACAACTTTTTTTCTTGAAAATTTTGAAAATGTAAAAGATGATCAAACATGGTCAATATCGTATCCAATGAACAAAATTTCTGTATTTCCAATTTTTTGCATTTTCGCCATTACACTCCAAAATATGGGTATGGTGGTGATCAATCCTTTCTACCATTTTTGTCCATTTTTAAACACTTTGTGGTGCCAACTTCGCGGACCACAAAAACATTCTTCACTTACTAAAACGTTTCCTGCATTTGCCTTAGTATGCCAAGTTGTTATAATGTTTAGGATTCTCTATACAGATTTTTAATCGAAAATTTTCCAATCTTCGTTTCCAATCTACGTTTTCAATATTACTCGCAATAGTACGCTTAATATTCTAACGTGCACAACGATGTAACCTGTTAATTTAATAGTCCTCTAACCGTTGAAGTAGGTCATCGATGTGTAAGAAATTGCTGATGCGATTTTATTTGAACTAAGCCAGCTTCTTGGCCTTTATGCTTTAGTCCAAACAAAGCATCGAACATTTTCCTGGAAAGTTTTGTTTTTGAATTTCCTGCTATTACGCCAAAATAGTACAAGTTAACTTGCAGTCAAAATAAACTTTTAGGTTTGGTAACTGTATTTTTTTGCAGATAATCAAAAACGTCTCTCTTCCCTTAGAAATTTGAATTGTCCTTTGAATTGCACACATCAGTATGTGGAGTACGAAAGCCGGAAATAGCATCGTCTCACTCTCAAGTCTCTTAGTGATTGTTCATCGTACATTTTCCACAATTTCTTGGTAACACATTTTAGCTTCTTATTCTGTTTCCACCCTGACATTTTTAGGCATGATTCCAGTTTCGTTGATTTTTTTACCGTTCTGATAACTCCATCCTTTTTTATACCTAGTATGCCGGACGGATCTAAAACCAACTCAGGGGTAGATATAGGTATCTACGGACCGAGATGCAAGGTTTCGGTGACAATAATTTTTTAAGCAGAAGTATATGCCATGCCATCGAATATTGTGTCGAAGTAGGATGCTACCAACATTAAAGGCTCTAAGAGCTACATCTTTAAGTCTAAATTAACCTGAGACTGTCTCCTCACCCTCAATACTCTGGCCAAAGAAACACAGTCACATTGATGTGGTTACCTTACAAAGAATGGTAGGGGGTTTCGATAATTTGAACCAAAGCCATTTTGTGGTCTCACCAAAAGCCATACAAGAACTCATTTATAACAGTGGAAAAGTGAACAAAAAATCTCGTACTGGACTAAAACCCGAAAACTAAGACAATCAAAACAGTTTTTTCAGCCATCAGGGCTAAATCTTTGTTGAAGTTCAACAGAAGAGATGTTGGCACCATCACGGTTTTACTCACTGGCCATGGTCCCCTGAGGTATCATCTGAAGAAGATAGGTGATAAATGCCGATTATATGCCGAACTATAGCTCCCAAGAAAATTCTAAACTTTTTCAGAAGCTTGGAGATTAATTGGGACTAAATGATTAAAGTTACTCACAATAGATCTTACAGGTCACAGTGAAGAGAGGAAACATTGCCTACACAACCCACATCAAATTAGTACTTTTTCTAGGATGTACAATAATTGTAGATGACAATATCTCGTTTAAAATCAAAAGTGAAATGTTTATTTCAAGATTAAGATAATTTTAAATCTTCCATTATGACAGGAGAACTTTAAGTATTAATAATTTTTATGACTAATTGCTGATTAAAATGTATTATAGAAATGTTTATTGTAGTTATGTGTTAAGAGTAATTGCAATGTTTTAATACACGTAGATATAAGAATATTAAAATTAAAATTAAAAATTTAAACAGATTTCGACAGGGACTATATCGAGGAACACTTGACAGAGAACGAACAGAGATTCGACACTTAATATAACAAATTTGTGGTAGTCCTACGAATTTTGTATCCTCCAAGTTCATAAACAGTGTTTTACTGGTATTCACCTGGACTCCATTGTATAGTCGGTGTGTTCAATATCATGCGGTAAGCCTTGAATGAAAAGTATAAAAACAAGAGGTCTCAATATTGAACTCTGTGGGACTCCAGTTGTTCACGAGCAAGTTTTTTGGTCAGTACCACAATCTGCAATGCCTCTAGTCCTTTCAAAAAGAAATTTTTATCTTGCTCTGCAAACCGGATCTCCACAGTTTCTATCACCTCTTCGTTAGAAGAAAATTTACTACCTTTTAAACCTTTTTTTCAGTTGAGGAAAGGCATGATAGTTGAACGGAACCAGATCTGGTGAATAAGGGGGTGTTCGAGTAATTTCAACCCTAAATCATGAATTGTTTGCATGGCAAGAATGCTCTCCGTAATTTTTCTCGTAGAGTGGTTAGTAACGTCGAATAATAATTTCCAATTATTGTTCCACCCTTATCCAGAAAATCGGTCACGATTACTTGATGGTAATCCCAAAATAAACTGAAGCAAGAACTTTTCCAACAGATTTTTTAACACGAAACTTGTTAGGCCTCGGTGAACCAGAGTGTCTCTATTCGATCGATTGTTGTTTTGTTTCTTGGTCGTTGAAATGTACCCAAGTTTCTTCCATAATAATAATACGGCTTAAGAAGTCTGAATCATTTTCAAACCGAGTACAGATCGATTACCCTTGCACGCTTCTGGCCAACATCCACATATTTGGGGATCCTTTTTGCAGGCATTTTTCTCATGTCAAATCGACGTTAACTATATGATGGACGCGTTGATATGAAATACTTAGTATCTCAGGTATGCGTTTTAGCCCAATTCGACGATCTAACAAAATCATGTCATAAACTGCATCAACATTTTCGGGGACGGACACAGAAACTAGCCTTCTCGGTCGGTGTTCAT
Source organism: Holotrichia oblita (assembly GCA_023690525.1). Classification (NCBI taxonomy): domain Eukaryota; kingdom Metazoa; phylum Arthropoda; class Insecta; order Coleoptera; family Scarabaeidae; genus Holotrichia; species Holotrichia oblita. The sequence goes on from CM043018.1 coordinate 14,599,303, forward strand.
CTCCAATGGAAAATTTAGCTCTTTTGAAGCTTGCAATTAATTTTTCAGGGTTGCATACGAAGGACATTGATCGCCAAGAGTATTAAGGCTCTAGATTCAGTCCACTAGTTTTAGAATTTTCAAGAGTTTCACAATAAATAAACTACAAAGTATTTAACTAACATATATTTGAATGTGGTCTGATAGATGGTTCCGATGTAAGGGTTCGGCAGAAATATGATTATGAGTTTATTTTTATAGATAGGGCTATTATTTTAGATTTGTTTTATAGCCGAAATGTTAATCTATGCTTCTATAGTGCTACATTTTTGAAAAAGTGAAATATTGTTTGTAAACAAGGCACTCAAAGATAGGGAATTTTTAAGTCTATATTATTGCAAACAAATTAAATCTGCTTACCTTTTAACCCCTTTAAATATAAATGATTGTTCGATATTTATTGACGGAGATCATAAAATGATTTTCCTTTGTAAGTTGGATGTTTCTAGAATATGTCATCATATTTCTCGTCATTACCACATGATAGATTTACCTGTTCGGAGAATGAACTAGGAGAGTTATCATCTAAACGTACCAACTATCTTTACACAATTTTGTTTTATACAAAACGAATCCTAAGCAGTTTGAAACTGTTGAATGTTAAGATAGATAAGGTATGGAAAACAAGCTTTCTCTTGTTTCGTAAAAATAATAGGTAAATACAGTTTTACGAAATATATTTAAATAAGAACTAAACTTACGAAACACGACTACATACTTCATTTTATTAATTAAGAGCTTTACATTCAAATTTCATACTCGAACATTTTTATTATGCCAAAGGAATAATCTTTAGGTATCTATGTATGTTTAAATTTACATTGCACAGTTTCATAACTCGTTCCTTTACGTAATAGATGTTAAATTAGGTAATACTAATCTAATTAATATGGCAAAAAATGAATTTTCCTTGCACATATTGGCGTTGATTAGGTAACCGTTATTTAGCGTTTGCAGTAAACAAAATGTATAAATAAACAAGTTTAGGAAACTATATGACCCGTTTCAACATTCACGAACGACATTGTATAATATACATATCTGTAACTCCCAAACGTAAAAATATAAACAGATATGAGAGAAGCACATGGTATTTGATTTTGGACGTCTTAAAATGTTAAGACCACATGTGAGCTTTTAAATATACATACATCAGACATGTATCGTTCAGGATATTATTAGTAGTTTTCAAGCTTAGTATTTTCTATCTATGATCTAATGTTATACAAAAGAACAATTAACAATAACTTACCTTGAAGAAAACCGATACAAAAAGGAACAATAGGATCTTGATGGAATTTTGCGAATCCTTCAACACGACCATAATAATTGTTGACAAATATTATAAACAAAAAAAAATCACAACACAATTACACACCGAGAACTTAAATATAACACGAATCGAATAACATAAACGAACAACAAACAATAACACATTAAAATCGCCGATATAAAATTAAAAAAAATAATAATAAAAATAAAACGGAAAGTAGCTTTTCAGCAGTGCGTTGTCACGAATAAGAATTGCTTCTTGGTCGTCATCCGGACGTAGTATAACATATTGAAGAAGAATGTGAAGTACGAGGTTTACTTTCAAACGAGTGTAAACTGCATTGTAAAAGGCGCGTTCAGTTGTTGGTCCTTCGTGTAATGACGTACGGGATCTACTTGTTCAGATAAGGTCCGAAATTAATTCTCATATCGCCATTGCGAGTTCGGATTTTACGGTTTTGCCGTTCGTTTGCGACTTCGTAATTTAATTTTGCCGACAACTCGCCCGCTAACTCCGAAAGTAGAGAGCGCAGTGTGGTCGAAATAGAACGATTTCACTCGCTGTTTAGCGGGGATATTTTCAATCTACGCAACAGGTGGAAGCAGGTGTCTATAATAGGAGAATTCAACGCCGCAGCTGCCAGGCAACCTTTTATACTCTTCCGTTGGTTAATTGAATATATTTTAGGCGTTTCAGGAAAATACTGGTCTGACAGCACGTTACACAGTTCCTTTCACTGTTCGGTAATATAGAAACGCTGAACACAAAAATGACAATGAAATTAAAAATTTATTTATTACATATTTTCTTTTTAACAATAAAAAATAGATACTTTTACAGTTTTAGAGTTACTAAATGAATCGTTTTGCCATTCTTTTGTAAATTGTTTCTGTAGCATAAGCCCAACAGCACTCGGCAAGAATTGAATTGTTGATCTATTTTGTTGGAAGCGTTCACCACATATTGCAACCCATTTTTTGAATAGAATGAGGATAATACAAGTAATGAAGTTAGTGACCACAAGGCGAAAGTCATTCCAAACATTTTCCCAATATCTGTTAGTGTTGTCAAAGTGTTCGTCTTTAATTCAATATGTATATTACAATATAGATCTTCATAGACACGTGGCTGGGGTCTTTTTTGACTTGACCAAAGCGTTCGACTGCATTGATTCGCAGGTTGTATGCCAGAAATTATATAATATAGGTATTCGGGGCTTGCCGCTTCTATGGTTAAGATGGTACTTAACCGAAAGAAAAATGAAAGTTAGAATTGGCACAACTCTGTCGGATGAGTTTTGCGTAGATTTGGGCATTCCTCGGGCCTCCGTTTTGAGTCTTTATTTCTGTTAGTTAATGACTTGCGATTCGCTGGATCTCTGGTGTTGTTTGCACACGATGCTTCATTGGCGATTTCATCCGATACAAGTGAGAAATTGTTACCGTCAACTGGGGCTACTTTGATCACTTATTTGCATAGTTTCATAGATTAAGAAAATGTGAACAGAGATATATGAAATTAAAAGTCAAGAATCTGTTACTGCCGTGAATGGTAGTACGTATGCAAAATTGGAAATTCCTAAAAGCAATGTTTTTTCTTAAATAAAAAAAATAGATTTCGAATTTTGAAAGTTTAGGTGCGGGTGATCAAATAACTCCATGATAATCAAAGTACCCCCAGTTAACGGTACTTGAAATTGATCGAGTTATTACGCAGATGGCATCATGGTGTAATCAGAACATGTTAATACTAAATAATGAAAAGACTCCAATCATCTATTTCCATAAAAGGCGGATCCTACCGTGCGAGGGGTTATTCGTGGAGTCTTTTAAAGTCCTGGGAGTACTATTGGATGAGAATTTGTCATTTAAGTTGCACATTGAGTATGTATGAGAATAAAAAAATTAAATTCAACGTATTACGCAATTATACAATTAAAATCGTGCCTTGACTCAAAAAACTTGCTTAATGCCTTGGCTTACTCAATATTGTCCTACAATATAATATTATGGGGTCAATCAGCTGGCTGGCATAAAGTGTTTGTGGCTCAAAAGCGCGTCATACGTCTTATACTTAATGTCAAGCACCGAGTTAGCTGTCAACCAATATTTAAACAAAATAAAATTTTGACATACCCCTCAATATATATTTATAGCTGCATTGTTTAATTCATTGTGTATGTTCTGTAAAATTGTTATATAATATATTATTGACACATTCTATCCAATTCAATATTGGCAACGAATAAAGAAACTATATTCTATTCTGTTTTATTCTTTCAGGGGGCACCGGCTCGCCGGTCCTTTCCACGAGGTGTCGGTCTCGTGCGGGCGATGAGATAGTGGGTGACAGTTTCAAGGCTCATAACTTGTTATGTGCAGTGTGGTACGAAATTTGCAGGATATGCGTCTAGGCGCCTGCGGCTTACCATCTCAGCCAATTTCAAATCGAATGTCCCATTCACGATCCTGCAGGGAAGCAGTAACAGTACAGTCTTTGGGCCTGACGCACCCACGTACCCGAGCTTGGTTACCGTGCCAGGTTGGCAGGCAACCAAATACAGTAGGGGTTTGGTTACCCCCGCCTGACACATCCCACCAGTGATGCTGACTGGTACCGCGGGTTTGGGCTGCCCCCATGGCTTTCTAGTCCTGGCCCAACGTGGTGTAGGACTCGCGGAGGTATTACGTTGACAGTTCATATCGCGAACTAGAGAGCGCTAGCTTTGCCGTGTGTAACTCTTGACGGGCGAGCAGCGTATCTGCTCGGGCACTGACACTGCTTAGCGAGTAGGGAGTTATATAGATCACCCCTCAGCATGTAGGGTGAACAATAAGATTCTGTAATCTATTGTGCGATATTTAGTCTCCATTCAGTATCTCAATTAGATAGGAATCACCCCGTTAATAATTCTAAGGTTCCTGTCCCATTCACGACGAATACTCCCTAAACCGAAACATTCTCTTCTAATAGATTCCACTGCTACATCAGTCTTGATCCTATATATGTAGTAACTCTGCCTTACTTTTTGGAAGATCTACATCTCTAATGAGATCGTTTAATTCTGACTAGGTTATGTTGTGGGGTTGGCGTTATAACGTTATTAGGACGTATAAAATCAAGATCTCCTGATGTGGATAACATATCTTCTTCTGGATCAATAGCTCTATCGCTATTATCTCATTCGTAAGTGAATGTTTCTGGGCGTTCTGGAACTGGGAGCTTTAACTTGTGTTAAAGGTTATGCGGCAGCATCGACATATCCCAGAATTACATATTAAATTGGCGGTAAATTTAAATTGAAAGTTTAATAAATTTGTTGATATTTTTTAATTTTCATGTAAAATATGTCATGACTGTTGGTACGAAGTTTAAGCAATAGCCATGACATATTTTACATAATAAGATTCGATATGTACATTATAAAATATAAAAATATTGATATACTAAAGCACAAACGTTATGTGAAGTAGTCGTTATTTTATTTAAGTATGTATTTCCATAAAGTAGAAGATAAAACACAACTTATATGATTGTCCTAAAGCGTAATATATTTCATAAAGTGATGTGAATAAACTAGCTAAAGAAATTATTCAAAGTACAGCATTTACAAAACCAATAAACTCTCTAACAAAATAACACTGAAGTTCATAACATTTTGACACGTTCTGGACATACAACACATAAATTGTTTTTTCGACACTGATACAGCATAACAAAGAGAAAAGCAAGTATATACACCACATCAAGGACAAAATCATATTGAATTGAATGCAGCTGATGGAACGGAATGTGTTGACCGTGCTGACTGATGAAACTAAAAACATGCTGAAAACTGTAGATATTACAGAATTCTTTTGGAATCATATTGATCAACAGCGCGATTACGGTTTCTCCCGACTACTAACGCATCACGTGACTGAGACAAGCAATAAAAAATGAGACACATATTGTGCATTTAAGATACCGGCCCATGTTCTGGAATAGGTTCGTCATTATGGGGCATTGAGGTCTCATGGTAGATAGTCTATTTGGATGGAGTTGATAATAGATTTTTTCTTCTTGGATAGACCTGTACTCGAGGTATCTTGCAGAAATAGCAACCATTAACATAATCTGTGGGCTCTTTCCAGACCATTGGGACAGCAAACCACATAGATCGTTTTTGATGATTTAATCAGTTTCTCAGACTTGAAGCATATGTATTCCAGCAGATACCTATATGCGCCTAATAGTTGTCTTGATTCCCTATTTTGCAACCGAAATAAAGCTGTTATGACTGTTTTATCCATTGAGTAATATACGCTTCTGAGACGCAAAGGTAACCTCACCACTAATATAACATAAATGATTTAGATTGTTTACACACATTCGAGATCTCTTATACTGTCAACTATTTCGATTCGACTCATTAACTTCGACTGACTAACCTCGCCTGTTTGTAACTTACGAGTACGATTTTGTAAATTTTCTGCATCACGATGCAAGAAAACAAACAAACACAAAATGTACATTTGCAACCACTAGAAAAACAGATATCCTTTAAAAAGGCTTTTTTATTTTTGTGCCTTGATTATTAAAGTGTCCTGCTCTTCAATTATCACATCATTTGGTCAAAACCATTAATAACACTGCAAATTTGACAGTTACAACGATCAAATAAAAATTAACCGCTTTATCCATTGCTTAGCGTTAAAAAAAGTATAATGCGTGTGTTACACCTGCCAAAACACTATTTGAAATTGTGTTAAATTATAATTTTGCAATATGACAGTGGTCAGATGTATTTTCCTAGTTACAACCGTCAGAATGGAAAATCATCTAAATTTTATAGTTGTTAAAATCTTTTTGGTGATTGCTAATACACTCAAAATTGTAAAATAGCAACCTCTTTCTACAATTATACAGTTGTCAGATGCGTTTTAACACATATTCAATTTGACAGTTATCGAGGATATTTTGACGGTAACAATGGCTGAAATCTTAAAACTATTAGTTTCTACACCCCTGTGAGAAGCTTTTTACCTTTATCGTGATTTACACGTCGAGTTACCGTGACTTTCTGGCGTGGGATTTGTCCCTGAAGAAGTCACTGATATTAGTGGCGAAACATCGAATTTGAGTAATGAGTTTATTTATTTATAATTTTACTTTTGTTTTATTGGTCAAAATCCGGAAGCCTTCATAACAGAGACTCGAACTGTGGAAGCCTTCGATATCATTTCACTGCTTTTATAATTTGGTAGCTTTTAACATAATTATATACATACAATGTAATAACGCTAGGACAGTCATAATAATGCTTATAAAAAAGTTTTGTTTTTGGTCTGTGGTAGATACTTGCTGGCATCTCTTGCTGTATAGTCTGAGTGTGTGTAGATGTCTTCAATAGTTTGATTACAGCACTATTTTGCCGTGTATAATGCTGTGCTGGTAATCACTTTGCCCCCAACAGCGAATTCTTCGAGAAAAATGTCATCGTCCCTTCGGAGAATTGAACCTCGGACTCCAACGATCTCTCACATCACTGGGTAGTCCCCTAACCACTGCGGCTATCGATAAGAAATTGTTTTGTACTGTAGTACTTAAAATATATTTGAGTGGATGTATGTACTTCTATAGTAAAAACAAACAAAATACTCTACATATTCACGTCTGCTTTAAATCACATTATGAGAATTTCGAAGAATAGCTTTTACCTTTTCATTTACACACATTCGTTTATTTTATATAAAAAAGTACCTACATATAATCGACACCGTTATCTTGATGCAATTACTACAATAAACAAGACAGTCAATTCGACGACCTATCATTATTGAGATCAAAACAGTGAAATAATGACAAAAAAATTGACGCTAAATGTTTTGTTAAACATGTCAGATCGATGAAATGTAGTTCATGGCAATAACACATGTTGTCTACAATTTATATCAGCGGCACGTCAGTAAGAACTAATAAAATTGGCAACAAAGTTAGTTGCTTTCAAACACACTAGATCATTTATTTATTTTACTTGTAGAAGTTATGATTCGTTGCTTCTGTAAATAGTACAAATGTTCAAGTTTAATCATTAATTAATAATCTGTATTATTGGCATATTTAATATAATTACAGGTTTTGTTATAGGTATTTGAAAAATACTTTCTCTTCACCTAACAGAAAAATGATCCTTAAACCTGAATCAAAGAAAATCCGTAAAAGACGAATCTGTAATATAAACATTACTCCAATTTTTAAATCTATTACATGGATTTTATTCTGTTGATGTTCCAGATTTTCGTTTCGATCATTTCGTCGAACTTTTAAACTCTTATCTGAGCAGTACACATTTACATGGTTGCCGATATATCGCAGATAAAAAATACAATATTCTAGCACCGTTATACTGGATAACTTTACTGACTTTGAGCTTTACATTCTGCGTCTACTTAATATTTCTACAGATGAACAGATATCAAGATTCTCCTGTATTGAATGTAATAACATCAACTGGTTATCCGGTTTGGAAAAGTCCATTCCCAACTGTTGCTGTTTGCAATCATAATGTCGTTTATAAAAGTAATAGTGGAAATATTACGAAAATTTTGTAAGTTTGTTCAAATATTTTGGCAAAATTTTAAAGGATTTGACGTTTCTAGGAAAGACAATGGGGTTAAAGATGGAGACATTGAAGATTTTTTGAATAATTTGTCGCATTTAATATTTTGTGATGATTGTCTGCAAAATACAGATGCCTTCGACGTTAATAAGATGTCATACATTTACTCTATTTTGGAAGAATACGGGTATGATGTGACTAACCTGATGAAAGAGGTAGGTATAGTCCTATACGAGGTGTGTTCAGAAAATAACGGAAATTTTATTTTTTTTGAAAAAATATTTTTTCAAAACCCAAACTCTCCATTAGATATTATGCACTGGTGCCAGCGCTTGTTCCAATTCTCGAAACACTTCTCAAACTCGATCTTTGGGTCAGCCTCACAAAACAAGTAGCTCTTTCAGCGATGCGCTTTTAATGTCATTTATGCTTGCAAAGCGACGGCCTTTAAAGGTTCTCTTTATCTTTGGAAATAGGAAAAAGGTTAGACCGAGCTATGTCTGGCGAATATGGAGGTTGAGGCATTGTTACAGTATTGTTTTTGGACAAAAGATCACGATCAAGAAATGAAATGTGTGCTGGTGCCTTATCGTGGTGCAAAAGCCATGAATTGTTTCTCCACAAATCCAGCCGTTTTTTTCGGATTGCTTCAGGCAAACGGCGTTGAACTTGTAGATAGTACTCATTATTGACAGTTTGACCTCGTGGTAAAAATTCATGATGCACTATGCCATTAAAATCGAAGAACACAGTGAGCCTTTTTGGGTCTTGGCGAGTCAGGATGCCTCCACTGAGACAATTGCGCCTTAGTCTCGATGTCATATCCGTACATCCATGTTTCGTCACCTGTTATAACACGTTTCAGTAATTCTGCGTCGTTGTCGACTTCATTTATTGTCACGCGTTTCATACGCAAAACATTCGAAAAAATTTCATGGCGTGAGCCAATCGATATCCCAGCATCATTAGCGACTTCTATGATTGTGATTCGGCGATTGTTTTAACTTTTTCCACGTTTTCATCGGTTGTTGATGTGCTGGGACGTCCGGGGCGTTCGTCATCTTCAACGTCTTCACGACCATCTTAGAATTGCTTGTACAACTCGTAAACTCTTGTTTTACTCATAGCAGACTTACCATAGGCCTTTGTTAACATTTCACCCACTGTGTTAGACTTTATTTCATTTTTTATGCAAAGTTTGATACGAATTCTTTGATTCATTTCTTTTAGCAAACGAAAATCGCCGAGCTCATATAAGCACATCTAACCTTAGCGGCTGCCACAGACAAAGTATACAATGAATACATACTTCAGGGACATGTATATCAACATACAAAAAAAATTGACAATCGGACTCTCCAAACCCACGAAACTAAAAAATTCCTGTTATATCCTAAACACACCTCGTACAGTTCTAGTGGATCAGTTACAGTTGTCGGGGTGATCTCCTTTTGTTATATAAAAAGAACAGAATCAAGTTTTCCTGTTAGGTTTATTTTAGGATTTAAGAGATATTTGCGCGAACAGAATAAATTACAATTCATTCGTTGCTGTTTTGGATCTTCTTTAGCAGGAGTTATGAAACAATTTCAAATTTTTTATCCCAAAAGGTTTCATAGCTTTTAAAAACCGCCTTGTCCATAAAAGCAAGCAAAATTAAATAACTTCATAATTTTCTGAAACTTGAACAATATCTAATGTCTAAGTGTGAATTTGTCTCATCGACTATTAGAAGTATAGGTCTTAACTAAATTTGGATACTTTGTAAAATGTTAAAGCCCGAAAATGAAGGATTTATTTTCTTGTGTTCGCTTATGGTGTAATTATGGTCCTAAAGCGTAGTAAAGAATGATCGTCTGAGCACTGGCTTTATTCTGGTGCCAATATTAACACTTCTGCTCCTCAGATAAAAAGCTGAGTTAAACAAATGTGGATTAAAATCCTTATTTCTACAGGCGCACATAGTGATAGAGCCATCTGTAATAGGAAGGAAAAAAAATAAAGGATTTAAGGAACTCGAGGAGGGTGGTACTAAATTGCAATAAAATCAAACTTGTTTATTTTGAGATCGAACTGCTTCAAAGTCTACTTTTTTTCTAAAGCAAGTTTCACTTAAATTTGAGATCATTTACGAAAATTTACAAAAGATTTAGATCTATAAGATAAACATAGTGAACAGGAGTTTTTACCATATCATTGGATTAATAGTTCTACTGTTCTATCAAAATATGGAACTACCGAAGGATAACCGTCGCGCAATAGGTCTGAAGCCACAAAAAAGTTGGTGATAATTATTTCGTAGTGATGTATTATCTTGGATGGATGTATTCCTAGAATTTTGGTTATATTTTGATTTCATTGACATAAAATTTACTCCGAAACTTGTACATCATAAATGATAAAGCCAATATAATCGATGATTGAAATCATATTTTGAGCACTTTGCATTGTAGTCACACTTAATTCACTGAGTTTTATTTATATTGAGTCAAGAAAATACAACAATGGAAATTAAGTTTGATAATGCTCGCGCAAACTCCCTGCGAAGCTATTTATCAAATTCTGAAGTGGTTGATGCCAGTCTTGCCTTCTCTGATTCTCATGGTGCTTTTCGACCAGCAAAAGTTGCAGCTTTTAACGGCACTTTGCGACTAAATAACAGGTCGATGCAATATTACGAACCTTGTATTTCAGAATATATGTACAGGGCTGTCATATGTCAAAATTGTGTTAGTAATTCATATAAAGTTTTATGCTATTGCTCTTCATTTCCTATAGCGTTTTCCACTCGGACATTTAGAGCGCACTAAAAGTGTGTTAGCTGTTCCACTTGTTTCATGTTCCATTTTCAGAAATGAATAATAATTATCCAATCATTATACCTAATAGAATGCTAATAGTTTCTGGTGTAATTCTTCACTTACTTCTGCTTCGTACGTATTACTTTTATAAAGATTATCATTTTTTTGCGATAACTAGCAAATTAGACTGCAACAAAAGAAAATCTATCAAAAACTGGAGGCGATTTGCTAAGAGCAGCAATATTGCACTAGCTCTGAGAGTACAGAATAATGATTACGTCATATGACGCTACTCTAGGGCAGTGTCGGTGTAACACGAGTTCTCCCAGTGGAAAACGCTACTAGTTATAGACCTTCAATGCATTGCAAGAACGTCAGATAAGATTAGCAATCAGCGAAATCTGTATGTTAAATGTTGACATCTCCAGCTTTATAATCCCTAGCTGACAAGGACATTAGTGCAGTGCCTGTATTAATTTGAAGAAGTCAAAAACTGCAAATGTGACAGTTCTTCAGTAATTTCTGCCATTAGCTTGTTAAGTAATGATGCGTACTATGCTCCTGTAATGGTTTCTTTCTGTTTGAAGATAATCGATTAAGATAACTCCTGAATATCCCAAAAAACTGTCGCCATCACTTTGCCAACCGAAAAAACAGTTTAAAGCCGATTCCCTCTTGGCAGTCCACTGTTTTGACTGTAGTTTTGTTTCGGGCGTATCTAAGTTTCATCTACAGTAATTAATCGGCACGAACAAGCCAACAGAGAATAGGAACTGTTCATTCCAACACGTTTGGGGTCTAAGGTGAACAAGAGAGGTTCCCACCGCGCGAATAGCTTTCGCATGCCTAAATCTTGATTCAATATGTGACAGATACGTTTTTGGACATGTTCATAACCTCTGCTATGTCTCTCACTTTAATTCGGTGGGCATTTAACACTAGTTACTGTCAGTGGTTACAGTTTTTGCGAAAGCTCATCGTCTGCAATTCTGCTGAGCAAAATTTCACTCTGGTAAATGGTGGTGCAGAGCCCGTATTACTTTCAAAAACAAATATTTAATGACGACTCGATACTCGATTTTGTCCATTCCAGGCCGAAATACCTGTACGTACGTTGATTATTTTGTAATGCCAACTCGATGTACATATGTTGTGTTATGTGGTAATATCGTTGGCATCAAAGCAATATCTTGTTGCTCTTATCCCTCTAAATTATTCGCTGTTTTAATCTGGAAATGTGAAATAAACTATGCAGTTAGGGAGTGTTTTCAAAAAAAGAGAGGTATTGCCCCAATTGGAGGTGCTCTTTTGGATAAATAGGCCACTAATTAAACAAGTCTTTTAGCTGTACTTTTCACCGTAGTTGATTCAACATCCTTATGTCATTTTAGCTCGCCCATCCTTGTAAAAATATGCTTAAAAATGCAAATGGCAAGCTAGCGCGATCTCTTGCGTCGACACTTTCAAACTGATCAAAACTAGCTTAGGATTTTGCTGCGCCTTCAATTATTACGGTACTATAGATGAACAGTACGTATAAATAAACATAAAACATTTCCAAGCTGCTTTAAATTAAATATTTCCTCATTTCAGAGCTGTTAAAGAAGAACCGTTCTATACCGGTGGTGCTGGATTAGGTTCTGGTCTTACTGTAACGATAAACGTTGAACCGACTCAGTATATTTCATCTGTTAAAACAATACCAGGAGTTACGGTAATTCCCATTTTAGATAAATATTTGCGTCGGCACATGTTTTTAAATTTCTAGATATTTGCTCATAGTGGATACAAATATCCCCAAATGGGTGTGCAGTACAATTCTATAAGTATTGAGAAGTACTTTCGTTTGAATTGGAGCAAAGCGTTTTCCAAAGCGATACTGATATAGTAAGATTAACGCCTGAAAGTCGAGGATGTTTATTCGAACATGAAGTACGATTTTTGCGAAAAAAGGTTACTTTTTATAGACATAGATTTTCCAGGGCCGTTCGAATTGGACCGGCATCTATAATAGCCAAACTTGTTTCAACGAATGCAAAGCAAATTATATCACCCGAGTATGCGATTGTATCCCATTTTATTATCCAACAATTAGTACGTTTTAAAAATTTTAATTCAATTTCAAAATTCAATTTATAATTGTTTTAATTTTTAGATAACACGCGAGTGTGTACTTTTCAGACCTACCTTGTTTGCATTCTAACAGAAAGAATTTTGTGAATTTGATGCTTTCTGATGATATAAAAGCAGGTTTTATTATAATTGTCTAAAAAGTACATATTTGGTTTAAATTTACTGTTCCAGACACTGAATATATGCATCAACATGGAGTCTTGTTCCCCGAATTCTGTTATTGCTTACCAAATTGCAACGAAGTAACTTATTTACTCCATGACGAAAAGAAGAAAATGTAAATATTATTTTACACTCTATAATCCATCGTAATTTGGTAGCAAATAATTTACCAACTGATTTAAAAAAAGAATTTTCAGCTCAGAGAAACCAGAAAATAATTTTAGATTATCTTCTAGGCCACCAACGAATGAAACCTGTGTTGTGAATGTTTACTACAATAGTGTTGTAGGAATTTTACGGATTAGAACAGCGATATTAACGTGGGATACATTACTGGGTAAAAAACAAACTGTTTGTTAGTATATATGTGTAATTTTTTATTTTGAAGGAACTATCTCTTTTAGGAACTATTGGTGGAACGTTTGGATTATGTATGGGTGGTTCTGTTATAAGTATGCTAGAATTCCTATTTTATTTCATACAAGCATTGTTTGGTAAAAGATTTATTGAAAAGCAGAAGAAACGAAACAATAAACCTCACACCTGGAAAATAAATGTGCTACCTAATACTCAAAAAATTCATTCTTTGCATATGTAACATATATTCTTTATGTGTTATGACTTATGTTTTCACAGCAATAGACATAAAAATATTAACTAATACTTGTATTTACTTTAAACAACACTTTACTCGAGAGCAAGAGCTGGGTGGTCTGGGTAATGTCTTTCATTGACCTTATCCCTGTTGTGGATTGCAAAAGAGCCACCTAAAACAAGCAGTTAACAAATGGGAGGACAACAGAAAGGCCTCCCACTAGCAGAATACGCCAGGACAAAATCAGGCGAAAGCACTGTTATCAGAATCGCCTAAGACAGCACAGTCGTTGCTATCTTTCAGCAAAAGGGACCTTGGACGGCTGGCAGGGTTTCTGACAGGTCATGTGGCCCTGAAGTACCACCTACATAAACTTGGAAAAGACTGAAGATCAAATCTGCCGTTTATGTCAAGAAGATCTAGAGACGGCACAACACATTTTGTGTAAATGTGTTGCTGCTAGTCATTTCCGACAACAACACTTCTTTAGGCCATTTCTAACGCCTACTGACATGTAGGACGAAAATCCCAGACTAATTCTAAGGTTCATTAAAAGCCTCAACTAGTCTAACAACTAGAAAGGCCATGTTACAATAGACCCATGCAGGTCGCGGTGACTAAAGGCAACAGTGCCACTGCCCACATATCTAATATCTAAAGTAATGAGATTATGCCTTATCTATCTTCAACTATTAGTTCCAAAATGCCTCAGTGGCACGGGACACTATCCTGAAACAGGAGCTTACTAGATCTTTTGGCTCTTGCTGAGATTACCTTGTGCTTGCCTAGCCATATGATTCTTCTTAAGGTCCTCAATCTGAAGATCACATCTTATTTGTGTATTACAGAGGAACTGTGGTGCTCTCGCTGTGGTTCTGAGCATTTTTAAAAACTCTAGATATGAATTTGTCATGGTTGACTGTATTAGATAACCGTACGATAATATCGGTCTCAACATGATGATGAAACGGTAGAGTAGAAGTTTATTTCTTAAATTCAACGGGCTGCCATGCAAACTGGAGGCTTGAGCATGTTCTTGTCGAGAGAAACTTTTTTTAATGGTATCGACATAATTTGGCCAGGTTATTAGTTACTGATGTAAAGTGAGGCCCAAATATTTCACCTTACTGCTCCATGGGATCTCCTCGTTTCCAACAAAAATGTTGCTCCCGATGAGCTTTCATCTTAGAAAAAGATTTTTGATGTTAACTTTCCACTATTTAAACACCCAACCTCTCCATCAGTGCCTCTTTGGAGTATGCAAAGGAACCTGTCGTTTTTATTTGTTGGTAATTATTGTAGTTACCTCATCTTTATTTTAGTGGGCCTGCATTCTTAACATTATTGGTAATGCTTCTTCTATCACTTTGTGGTCTATTCGATCTTTTATATCGGTGAAATCTGATGAATTTTGGGCTTGTGTTGTTGTCTCGCTCTTAATTTTTATGAATTCTCGATGAAAACTCGAAAGGGGGGTGAAGAACGGGGGAGAGGGAGATTGGAGAGACAACTTCTTGCATTTGGAAGGATGTTTATGTTTACTTCTAGATCAATGAAGAGGGTGTTACACTTAGTTCCATGGCGTCACTCCCTTCCGGGTAAGTCCTGATGCCTGAAAGGCATTATGGTTGGAGGACAGTTCAACTGCGCTCTCGATTTCCAAAGCAATCTGTAGGTTTTTGCTAGTTACAATATCAAACACCAGTCGTAAAGCGTAGGCTCTTCCAGAGCATAAACTTGAAAATTATGATTTTTTACTAAAATTATTGATGGCCCTGAAAATGCACCATTATAACTCACAACCTGTCTCCTATTGCATAAATATGAAGAAATAGTGTTAATAACTTATTGAAAACCCAAAGGCATTGAGCTTCAATAGCAAAATATCATGATTTACTCTATCAAACGCTTTAGCCAGATCAGTGTATATAACGTCTAGCTGAGCAAAGTGATTAACCATTACTAATAGATTTGGCAAAGTCGTCACGCATAATTAGTAAATTAGATTCGATTGACCTACCTTTCATGAAACCATGTTGGTCTACCGATATTTCATGGTTAATCTGACTGTAAATTTTGGCATACAAAATTTGTTCAAATATTTTAGCTGCAGTTGATAAAATAGATATAGGTCGATAATTATTGATTAATCCTGAATCACCAGACTTAAATATAGGTGCAATTTTGGGTATTTCCATTCATCAGAAAAAATGCCTTTTTTTGCTTGTAGATTTTTGATTGCTAAAACGATATCATTATAAAAAATCTGTTCAAGACATAGGTACCATACTACCACTACATTCAGTAAGAGTATCAAGATTATATTTGAAAGCTGGCCCACACACAATCGAAAAATATACAGTGAAACCGTCTGCTATGCGACTATTACCCACATATTCAATATCCTTGAATATTACAGTGTCTGGAGAGGATTGTGGTCGTTTTTTTTTTTTTTTTTTATGAAAGACCAAAACATATTAATATAGTCGATAATTAATTAATTATAGTCGATGCACGCTTGGATCGATCACGAGAAACAGTATGAGACTCTCGAATGGGGTGTGCAAGCCTAGTTTACCTATCAAAACACCTTCACCACGAATTTCGTCTTTGTGTATTTTATTGCAGATATCATTAGATTCCGTCACGATGCTAATTATGTTGGCGTTTGTAACATCCTGGCCAAGATCGGATCCCAGTGCTCCCTATCTTCTTCCCACCTTCTGCAAATTAATATTGCATGCTCCGGCGTATCAGTCGATTTACAATACACGCAGAGCTCGTCATTAGTTATCTTGAACCTTTCGGCGTACGCTCGAAAGTGCCCGTGACCTGATAGAAATTGGGATGGATGGTGATCCGCCATTCTCTGATTACACTTCAGCCACTTTAGTGATTCTCCATATTATATCGTAAAATGGAATTCAGAACTGCTATCGTATTCCGGCGCTTCGTTTTACAGCGTTGCCACCGCATGTTTATTTTCGTAAATATTATGGAATTCCGAATGCACGGTACGAAGTGAATCCACCATATTTAAACGAAGAAGTGGAATTCCGAACACAAAAAAGTGGTAGTCGTTTCGTAATTATTGGCAGTTCGTCCTCGAAACCAAAAAGGGGTGTCGAGCTCTATTTCTATCCTTCTTTGAGTATGTTTCTTACCAATATTCCTACTTTTTTTTACTATTTGATATTCAACTGCGGTGTGTATTTTGTAATACAAGAGTACGGTTATTCTTTTTTTTAATGCGCACTCTTGTGCATAAGATTTAGTTAAAATAAACTTTTTATCATTATTTAGTGTTTGAAAACAATTTCTATGTTAATTAATATACGTTTACCTACATTTTGACTTATGACATGGGTTTTTCTGGTTTGTTTTTTAAAATATGTTTCCCGTGTTTCGACGAGCTGTTCGTCGCCGTCAGCAAAATTTAATGCTGCTGAGAAGGCGCATAAAAAAACGAGCACGTAATAATGTTTATCATTTAAGTGAAGATAGGTTTACAGAGTTATTTAAGTTACCAAAACAGGTAGCTAGAGAGCTAATAGATACATTAAGACACGATGTACGTGTGTCCAATTTGCAAAGAAGCATCAGTATCGAATGCCTAGCCTATTTAATTTATTTGCTAATTCGTCCTATAACCTTTTCTGTTCTATTCTACCGTTTGGCCCACTAAATTGCCCTTTTAATAAATTTGGATACTTTTCCATATACTCTAAAACGACATCCCAGTGCTCTTTCGCGAATTTCGACATATTCGATAAAAAACAATAACAATAACTTATTCACCATTTGTTCAGTATTGCCAATAGCATATCGTGAAATATGAGAAATTTTCCCAATGTGTACGAGCTTTTCAATCTTTTTAATCGTAATCACCGAAAATGCTCGAAGATTTGGGTAATACGATGCGGTTGTTGTCCGGAATCGCAAATCACAATACGACATCGAAACGATCGTCATTTCAAAACCGAGTTCGTATCGTAATCTCGGAATCCGGGGGCAGGTCAGGGATAAGACTCCTAGTTCATACTCCTTTCTCCTTATCCCCCATCCACATCTCCTGCCATTTAACTAATGTGGGTCCCCTTACAGCTCCCTTATCGACAATCTGCCGTGACTGCTTTAGATGAAATATAGTCCTTTGTTGTTAGTAGCAACGTAATTGGTGCGATTCTCCCTATGAGATACCTTCTTTGTAAGCCTTCTTAGATACCTATGTTTCTCGACCTTCTAATGCTAAGACTAGGCTGGACTTGGATATCATTCTAGATTGTACCACACCATACAGAACCTCTCTGTTCCTGCTACCAGGTCGGCCTCCTCCACATTAGGCATTATTCTTCTGCTTCCTCTATCACGTATCTTATATGGAGCCCAAAAGTTAATTTATCATTAACTATGACGTCCAAGCACTTTAATTCCTTCTTCGGAAAAATTGTATTGCCCAAAATATTGAAATGGATATCTTCGGATTTCCTCAGTCGCTTAAGGATCGCCGTTTCCGTTTTACTACCAATTCGTGTAGTTTAGAAACGCGGTCTCTCCGGTCTTCAGCCTCCACATCAATAAAAAAATTGTCAGTGTACCTTGTATTTGTTACTCCTTCGAGCTCTAGGTCAAGGACGCCGTCCGTACAAATGTGAAACCTAAAGTTGATATTAAAATAAAAGTAAAGCATATTATTTAAAAATGATGATTTTCCAGAGCAGTTTGATACTTTATTAAAAAAAAAGGAAAACACTTCAAAGACTTTGAACTATCATTAATTAAAGCATTATTGATAAATCATATAAAATACCCAATAGGTATCTTGGATATTAAATTTCGTCATCATTATCTTTTTTAATTTAATAATAAATAAATAAATATTGAGATTCAAAAATCCTATTTAAACAATGTTTAGTTAGTTTTAATGTAGGCAACTTAATATACAGGCTTGTATAATGTGTTGCATCACGCGAGGCCGAATTGTCCATAAAGTAGAAAACTTATTAAACTTAAATTCAAACATTATTATGATATTTCTTAATTAATTAAATAATGCAATATAATTACTACGCGATTGAAGAGTGTGAACACAAATTGGGATACTCTCGAAACAAATAAATTAGTTTGGTAATATTTTACTATAATGTGAATAAATGTTACGTCCTTTCTGTATAAGGTTAAATTCATGTGCTTTAAAATCATAATTCTTTAACAGAACTTTTATATTTATCATCTCATTAGATTAATTAAATTTTGGAGATATATGTACATGGAGCTACGGATGTATCATATAAGTTTTACGTTTTTTATTTTCTTTTTAACAGATTTAAATATAAATATGCTACTAACTGCTACGTTAGTTTTTTTTAAATGGGCATCACATCCGTTTTTCACATTATTGTTACGCGAGCTGCGGATGTATTCTACACTATGAAAACAATACTGTAGATTTGAGATGGTATCGCGAATTATTTAAATTGGGCGACTTAGACGCCATGTAAATATACATATGTAAAAAAAACGGAAAACGGAAATAATACAAACGCATTTACCTGTACAGTTTGTACGCTTTCATTTATAAGCTTACAGACTATTGTATGTATTAAAGTCAGAGGTTTGAAAATTACGAAGTCACCTTCTTATAAAAGGAAAGATTAAGATTCGTTTATACAGGGTGGGCCACTTAAAATGATGCATTGAAATTATGGCCAAACTAAAAATAAGAAATTTAAAATCGGACCAGGTAAAGTTACAAGAGTTCTAAGGGAAGCAATAAAAAAGTGTTGATTTTATACCATTCATCGTAACATCATCCTGAAATCAATTTGCATTTATTTAAATGGGATGCGGTACTTTTATTGTAAATTTCTTAAACAGCTAATTTTTTAACGTGTAACTATAAAAATGTGACCAATTTTAATAAGAAATAAAATCAACAACTTCTTGAAATTGCCGCCAATATTTCAGAATTTTAGCGCAAAATATTGTTATTTACCTGATGCATATTTGCGTAAAACGCAAAATTTGAATTGAGGTCTAGACACACACATATCATTAAATGTCCTTGGTGACTGACAAACTTTCAAAATTAATTATTCGTTTTGCATCTTTTCTGCCTAGTGTCTTATTATTATTATCTTGTTGAATCTTTAATCAGTATTTTTTAGTGCTATTTCTATTTCTTACTGTATTTGCTGATTTTTTTTAAAACTACTCTGCCACTAATTAATTGGAGGACGTAAATTTAGAAAGGCGAAGACATGATTTTGCAGCAGAATAGTTTAGCTATCTTTCTATCTTGTTGCTTCTTGTATTAGCGGATCGTATCGAGTGTTCATAATCCTATCCCTGATTCAAACAACTTCTATATTATAAACAAGTATAAACGAACTAATATGCATGCATCTGAACTAAAAATCGAACTTACAAAAGTAAACTTAACATTTTTTCCGTGAAATGAAACCCCTTTTAAGTAAAACTTAAAAAATTAGGACTGCTTTACTAAGCTGTGCTTAAAACAAATGCGCACCTAGAGTTCTCCTTATAATATACGTATTACTTAATATGAAAATTCAGTTTCACCGTCCCTTAAGTTACGTTTAACTCAAGTTACCATTGCTTAGAAATTTAAGCCTCTCTCGCCGAGCTTAATATTTGAGTCGCTTTTAAATTTGCGTACAACAGCTTTTGTGACATACTTTTTCATCGGCAGTAAAATTTGCAGATTGCATTCTTTTCTGTGCTTAAAACAAATGCGGTGAAAACGGGTATTACATACAAGATAAGCAAATGGCAGAATAGTGATTTAAGTCAAATCTGACAAATGTCATACGCATTAACATGCATTGTAAAATTTCGGTAAACTAAGCTTGAAACTTAGGAACCGCGAAATTTAAATAATCAAATTTCATTCTTTGTTATTGCAAAAACAGTTGGATAAAAATATTGAATAAGTGATTGTGATATGTTAAATACCATCTTCATAGGTACAATACAGCGACATGAAAACATAAATGTGCTATTTAATAAAATGAAAATTGATTTCGGCGTGACCTCATCGTAGATGTTATAAAATTTACATTGTTATTAAAATGTGCTCCTCATCGACCACTATAACTTTCTTGAACGGATTTGAATTTTAAAATTTTTATTTAGCTTCGCCGTAATTTCTAGTGCATCATTTTAAGTGGCCCACCCTGTATATTATAGTTGATGGATATTTCTGTATTTCATACATCTGGTTTTTAATGTGAATTGGCGAATAATGTTTTCGACAGGCATGAAAGTGGAAATAATTTTTATTCGTTTAATACGTAATTGCTGTCTCGCAATGTAGGTGGTCGGATATTTTTATGTTAAGATATTCATCATGATAAAGGTAAAACTGATTTTGTTACAGTTCGTGCAGTATCCCGGAATATATCATTAATTTTATGCTTTATAATGTGGAAATTTTAAATGTTAACGCTGATATTTTGTAACAAGATTTTGGTTTTGAGGTTTACACGAAAACATAACTAAACATTGAATCTAGAAGTAATTTTTTGTTGGTATCAAAACGTAAAACTTTTATATAATTGAATTAAACAGCAAAACGATTAGACCCGATTATTAGAATTCTCAATCTTCGAGAAAAAGTTTCGAACTCTCTTGTAAATGTTTTTTTAATATATAACGAATGACTTATTTTGATTAAAGCTCAATATGGTACTAAATAATTTTTTTTATCACTACTAACAATAAATTAATAAGATCACAAATAAGGGCATGGTGGCAAGAAATAAACTATAACAGTTGGAGTTGTCGATACTCTTTTGTAGAACATTTCATGCTCTACAAAACAATGTTTTGATATCTTAAGCTTAAAGCTTGATAGCTTTTTTGTCTACTGAGTTTTAAAGGGAGCAAGATATCAAACAATTTTGTAAATCGCTTTAGAGCATGAAATTTTTCACAAAAAAGTCTCAGACAACACTCTTCTAACTATTATAGTTTATAAGTTTGCAATTAGAAAGATGTTACAGTTGAGCATAATTCGCCAGCTATACTAGGCGCTCATCATATATTGTTGGAATCGTCCTACGTCCTACAGAAGTGTCTACCTAGATGCTCAGTAAAAGTTAGCTTCCTGTCGAGGATCGTTCCCAGGTATTCAATCTTCTCGCCCCAGTCGATTTCCGTCCGTACAACAGTTATCTTCTCAAAGTATATTATTAATATATGTATTTTTTGAATATAATTAAAATTCGATATATCAATGAATTCTTTGTTTTTTAGATAATTTTGTTGATAGGCATGGCAATTTATATTTATATTATTAGTAATTTGACACATATTAAATGTCAATTTCTTCCACTGAAGAAGTTATTTAACGAAAACGTATATCATTATGGAATAAATTGGTATTTAATTATTTATTGTTATTGACCTCTAAGTGGAAATAAATCAGGAATTAAAAGAAAAGTATATTATATATAACAACCTCCAACAATGGACTGATTCTAACTTTATTCCATCTTGTGAGGAAGGAAGTGCTTGGAAGTACACTGCATCGGGTGTTAAAACACCACACGTCAGTACAACGAATATCGTTCTACCTTAGACAATTCACAGATTGTTAGTCCCGCTCGATGTTTCGATGTGTTAGCAGTTTAGTGGCGATCCCATATACGGCTCATCATGATGTAACAATTGAAAGTTGGCGAGAGGATTTTTTATATTGTGGCATTTTTCGACGTTTTCAAAAAATATTACAGAAAACAATTGATTTTACTCATTGGAAAGAAACAATGGCTAGAAAAAGCTATTACAAATCCAGGAATTAAGTCCTCAATTTAAGCTTTCAATTACAATATAAAATAGATCCAGCTCTCTCCCAAAGCTGAATAAAGCCTTCCTCGTAATCTCCAGCCATGCACTATGAGAAAAAAAAATGAAAATATATTTTCTCTTCCTCTTCAACTATCATCAATTTTTTTATCAATTAGATGCTTGAATGCGAATTTACCCATAGGCTACCGGGTCAAGAATAACTAACTCGAATAGTTTTTTGCTCTTTTGACGTGCACCAAATCTACAGCTCGACCCTTTTTCGTCAAAAAAGGCAACTGATAATTTAAAATTCTGAACCATGAAAGAAATCAGTTTTTACCAAATCCACTCATTTTATATATAGCGATGTAATCATGAAGTCATTTTACATATTAGCGTAGAATTCATTGGTGAAGAGGAAAAAGGAGAGGTTGGCATTTGACAGATTTAAGTTTTCGAATTTTGAGATAACGAAATTCGACACCATTTTCTGAGCACTGTCTATAAATTGGCTTCAACATTTTTACAAAATGGAAAGTTAGAGTTTTGGAAATGTTTTGCCTGAGCTGCTTGGATTTTTGTTTTTTTTTAGTTTTCCAAATACATATCGACTCAGATCATTGTGGGAGGATTCTGCCACTGATATCTAGGATGTTCGAATCTCTCTCTCTAGATATCCATCTTCAGTGCACCCATCCTTAATTCATGAAACGGTTCTCAGATAATATACATAAACCGGGAAAGTTTGACGGTCAACAGCGCTCTAGGCAGTTAATGTGCCGGCATGGTAGTCTTACATCTCCTTCAGTTTGAGAAGGTGAATCAAGAACAGTAAATTCATGAAAGGGTTATCGAGATAATATCTGAAACTTTAACGGCCAACAGCGCTCAAATGCGTTAATGTGCCTCACTGGTAGTTTGGCCTCTCCTTTAGATTAACAAGGTGAACCAACTTGCCGAGAGCGAAGTAGATTCATGAAACGGTTCACCTTGTTAATCTAAACGAGAGCCCAAACTCCCAAGGCACATTAACGCGTTATACAGATAAATTTTCTCGGAGAACCGTTTGATGAATCTGCTTCGCTCTGGGCAAGTTGGTTCATCTTGTTAAATCTAAACGAGAGGACAAACCCCCAGGAAGGCACATTAACGCGTTTGAACGCTGTGACCGTTCAAACTTTCCTCAGAGAGAAATTTCTGGACAACTTTTTCATCATATAAATATTACCTAGCTCGATAACCGTTTGATGCATCTGCTTCCTCCTCGGCAAGTAGGTTCATCTTGTTAATCTAAACGAGAGAGCCACACTCCCAGCAAGGCACATTAACGCGTTTTAGAGATAAATTTTCTCGAGAACCGTTTGATGAATCTACTTCGTTCTCGGCGGAATGGTTCATCTTGTTAATCTAAACGAGAGGACAAATTACTAGGAAGGCACATTAACGCGTTTGAGCTCTGTGACCGTTCAAACTTTCATAAATTTTCTGGACAACTTTTCATCATATAAATATTACCTAGCTCGATAACCGTTTGATGGATCTGCTTCCTCCTCGGAGAGTATTAGGTTCGCCTTGTTAATCTAAACGAGAGGCCAAACTCCCAGCAAGGCACATTAACGCGTTATAGAGATAAGTTTTCTCGAGAACCGTTTAATGAATGTGCTTCGCTCTGGGCAAGTTGGTTCATCTTGCTAATCTAAACGAGAGGCTAAACTCCCAGCAAGGCACATTAACGCGTTATAGAGATAAATTTTCTCGAGAACCATTTGATGAATCTGCTTCGTTCTCGGCCAGATGGTTCATCTTGTTAATCTAAACGAGAGGACAAATTACCAGGAAGGCACATTAACGCGTTTGAGCGCTGTGACCGTTCAAACTTTCATAAATTTTCTGGACAACTTTTTCATCATATATAAATATTATCCAGCTCGATAACCGTTTGATGGATGTGCTTCCCCCTCGGCAAAGTAGGTTCACCTTGTTAATCTGAACGAGAGACCAAACTCCCAGCAAGGCACATTAACGCGTTATAGAGATAAATTTTTCTCGAGAACCGTTTGATGAATCTACTTCGCTCTCGGCCAGATGGTTCATCTTGTTAATCTAAACGAGAGGACAAATTACCAGGAAGGCACATTAACGCGTTTGAGCGCTGTGACCGTTCAAACTTTCATAAATTTTCTGGACAACTTTTTCATCATATAAATATTATCCAGCTCGATAACCGTTTGATGGATGTGCTTCCCCCTCGGCAAGTAGGTTCACCTTGTTAATCTGAACGAGAGACCAAACTCCCAGCAAGGCACATTAACGCGTTATAGAGATAAATTTTCTCGAGAACCGTTTGATGAATCTACTTCGCTCTCGGCCAGATGGTTCATCTTGTTAATCTAAACGAGAGGACAAATTACCAAGGAAGGCACATTAACGCGTTTGAGCGCTGTGACCGTTCAAACTTTCATAAATTTTCTGGACAACTTTTTCATCGCATAAATATTACCTAGCTCGATAACCGTTTGATGGATCTGCTTCCTCCTCTGAGAGTAGGTTCACCTTGTTAATCTAAACGAGAGGCCAAACTCCAGCGAGCACATTAACGCGTTATAGAGATAAATTTTTCTCGAGAACCGTTTGATGAATCTACTTCGCTCTCGGCCAGATGGTTCATCTTGGTAATCTAAACGAGAGAACAAACCCCAGGAGAGCACATTAACGCGTTTGAGCGCTGTGACCGCTCCAAATTGATAAATTTTCTGGACAACGTTTTCATCATATAAATATTACCTAGCTCGATAACCGTTTGATGGATCTGCTTCCCCCTCGGCAAGTAGGTTCACCTTGTTAATCTAAACGAGAGGCCAAACTCCCATCCTGGCCAAGATCGGATCCCAGTGCTCCCTGTCTTCTTCCCACCTTCTGCAAATTAATATTGCATGCTCCGGCGTATCAGTCGATTTACAATACACGCAGAGATCGTCATTAGTTATCTTGAACCTTTTGGCGTACGCTCGAAAGTGCCCGTGACCTGATAGAAATTGGGATGGATGGTGAGCCGCCATTCTCTGATTACACTTCAGCCACTTTAGTGGATTCTCCATATTATATCGTAAAATGGAATTCAGAACTGCTATCGTATTCCGGCGCTTCGTTTGACAGCGTTGCCACCGCATGTTTATTTTCGTAAATATTATGGAATTCCGAATGCACGGTACGAAGTGAATCCACCATATTTAAACGAAGAAACGGAATTCCGAACACAAAAAAGTGGTAGTCGTTTCGTAATTATTGGCAGTTCGTCCTCGAAACCAAAAGGGGTGTCGAGCTCTATTTCTATCCTTCTTTGAGTATGTTTCTTACCAATATTCCTACTTTTTTTACTTATTTGATATTCAACTGCGGTGTGTATTTTGTAATACAAGAGTACGGTTATTCTTTTTTTTAATGCGCACTCTGTGCATAAGATTTTAGTTAAAATAAACTTTTATCATTATTTAGTGTTTGAAAACAATTTCTATGCGTAAGCCAACGTTAATTAATATACCTGTACCTACATTTTGACTTATGACATGGGTTTTTTCTAGTTTGTTTTTTAAAATATGTTTCCCGTGTTTCGACGAGCTGTTCGTCGCCGTCAGCAAAATTTAATGCTGCTGAGAAGGCGCATAAAAAATCGAGCACGTAATAATGTTTATCATTTAAGTGAAGATAGGTTTACAGAGTTATTTAAGTTACCAAAACAGGTAGCTAGAGAGCTAATAGATGCATTAAGACACGATGTACGTGTGTCCAATCTGCAAAGAAGCATCAGTATCGAATGCCTAGGCTATTTAATTTATTTGCTAATTCGTCCTATAACCTTTTCTGTTCTATTCTACCGTTTGGCCCACTAAATTGCCCTTTTAATAAATTTGGATACTTTTCCATATACTCTAAAACGACATCCCAGTGCTCTTTCGCGAATTTCGACATGTTCGATAAAAAACAATAACAATAACTTATTCACCATTTGTTCAGTATTGCCAATAGCATATCGTCAAATATGAGAAATTTTCCCAATGTGTACGAGCTTTTCAATCTTTTTATTCGTAATCACTGAAAATGCACGAAGAATTGGGTAATACGATGCGATTGTTGTCCGGAATCGCAAATCACAATACGACAACCGAGTTCGTATCGTAATCTCGGAATCCGGGGGCAAGTCAGGGATAAGACTCCTAGTTCATACTCCTTTCTCCTTATCCCCCATCCACATCTCCTGCCATTTAACTAATGTGAGGCCCCGTACAGCTCCCTTATTGACAATCTGCCGTGACTGCTTTAGATGAAATATAGTCCTTTGTTGTTAGTAGCAACGTAATTGGTGGGATTCTCGCTATGAGATACCTTCTTTGTAAGCCTTCCCAGATACCTATGTTTCTCGAGTTCTAATGCACAAGACTAGGCTGGACTTGAATATCATTCTAGATTGTACCACACCATACAGAACCTCTCTGTTCCTGCTACCAGGTCGCCCTCCTCCACATTCGGCATTATTCTTCTGCTTCCTCTATCACGTATCTTATATGGAGCTCAAAAGTTAATTTATCATTAACTATGACGTCCAAGCACTTTAATTCCTTCTTCGGAAAAATTGTATTGTCCAAAATATTGAAATGGATATCTTCGGATTTCCTCGGTCGCTTAAGGATCGCCGTTTCCGTTTTACTTCCAATTCGTGTAGTTTTAGAAACGCGGTCTCTCCGGTCTTCAGCCTCCACAGCAATAAAAAAATTGTCAGTGTACGCTATTGTTGTTACTTCCTTCGAGAGCTCTAGGTCAAGGACGCCGTCGTACAAATGTGAAACCTAAGTTGATATTAAAATAAAAGTAAAGCATATTATTTAAAAATGATGATTTTCCAGAGCAGTTTGATACTTTATTAAAAAAAGGAAAACACTTCAAAGACTTTGAACTATCATTAATTAAAGCATTATTGATAAATAATATAAAATACCCAATAGGTATCTTGGATATTAAATTTCGTCATCATTATCTTTTTTAATTTAATATTAAATAAATAAATATTGAGATTCAAAAAATCCTATTTAAACAATGTTTAGTTAGTTTTAATGCAGGCAACTTAACATACAGGCTTGTATAATGTGTTGCATCACGCGAGGGGCCGAATTGTCCATAAAGTAGAAAACTTATTAAGCTTAAATTCAAACAGTAAGTATTTCTTAATTAATTAAATAATGCAATATAATTACTACGCGATTGAAGAGTGTGAACACAAATTGGGATACCCTCGAAACAAATAATTAGTTTGGTAATATTTTACTATAATGTGAATAAATGTTACGTCCTTTCTGTATAAGGTTAAATTCATGCTTTAAAATCATAATTCTTTAACAGAACTTTTATGTTTATCATCCTTTCATTGATTAATTAAATTTTGGAGATATATGTACATGGAGCTACGGATGTATCATATAAGTTTTACACGTTTTATTTTTCTTTTTAACAGATTTAAATATAAATATGCTACTAACTGCTACGTTAGTTTTTTTAAATGGGCATCACATCCGTTTTTCACATTATTGTTACGCGAGCTGCGGATGTATTCTACACTATAAAAACAATACTGTAGATTTGAGATGGTATCGCGAATTATTTAAATTGGGGGACTTGAACGCCATGTAAATATACATATGTAAAAAAACGGAAAACGGAAATAATACAAACGCATTTACCTGTACAGTTTGTACGCTTCATTTATAAGCTTACAGACTATTGCTTATGTATTAAAGTCAGAGGTTTGAAAATTACGAAGTCACCGTCTTATAAAAGGAAAGATTAAGATTCGTTTATACAGGGTGAGCCACTTAAAATGATGCATTGAAATTATGGCCAAACTAAATAAGAAATTTAAAATCGGACCAGGTAAAGTTATAGAGTTCTAAGGGAAGCACATTTTAATAAAAGTGTTGATTTTATACCATTCATCATAACATCATCCTGAAATCAATTTGCATTTATTTAAATGGGATGTGGTACTTTTATTGTAAATTTCTTAAACAGCTAATTTTTTAACGTATAACTATAAAATATGACCAATTTTAATAAGAAATAAAATCAACAACTTCTTGAAATTGCCGCCAATATTTCAAATTTTGTAACGCGAAAATATTGTTATTTACCTGATGCATATTTGCGTAAAACGCAAAATTTGAATTGAGCTCTAGACACACACATATCATTAAATGTCACTTGGTGACTGACAAACGTTCAAAATTAATTATTTGTTTTGCATCTTTTCTGCTTAGTGTCTTATTATTATTATCTTGTTGAATCTTTAATCCAGTATTTTTTAGTGCTATTTCTATTTCTTACTGTATTTGTTGATTTTTTACAAACTACTCTGCCACTAATTAATTGGAGGACGTAAATTTAGAAAGGCGAAGACATGATTTTGCAGCAGAATAGTTTAGCTATCTTTCTATCTTGTTGCTTCTTGTATTAGCGGATCGTATCGAGTGTTCATAATCCTATCCCTGATTCAAACAACTTCTATATTATAAACAAGTATAAACGAACTAATATGCATGCATCTGAACTAAAAATCGAACTTACAAAAGTAAACTTAACATTTTTTCCGTGAAATGAAACCCCTTTTAAGTAAAACTTTAAAAATTAGGACTACTTTACTAAGCTGTGCTTAAAACAAATGCGCACTTAAAGTTCTCCTTATAATATACGTATTACTTAATATGAAAATTCAGTTTCACCGTCCCTTAAGTTACGTTTAACTCAAGTTGCCATTGCTTAAATTTAAGCCTCCCTCGCCGAGGGCTTAATATTTTAGGTCGCTTTTAAATTTGCGTACAACAGCTTTGTGACATACTTTTTCATCAGCAGTAAAATTTGCAGATTGCATTCTTTTCTGTGCTTAAAACAAATGCGGTGAAAACGGGTATTACACTTTAAGATAAGCAAATGGCAGAATAGTGATTTAAGTCAAAGCTGACAAATGTAATACGCATTAACATGCGTTACGTAAAATTTCGGTAAACTAAGCTTGAAACTTAGAAACCGCGAAATTTAAATAATCAAATTTCATTCTTTGTTATTGCAAACACAGTTGGATAAAATATTGAATAAGTGATTGTGATATGCTAGAAATACCATATTCATACAATACAGCGACAGAAAACATAAATGTGCTATTTAATAAAATGAAAATTGATTTCGGCGTGACCTCATCATGAACGGATTTTAAAATTTTTATTTAGCTTCGCCGTAATTCTAGTGCATCATTTTAAGTGGCCCACCCTGTATATTATAGTTGATGGATATTTCTATATTTCTTACATCTGGTTTTAATGTGAATTGGCGAATAATATTTTCACGACAGGCATGAAAGTGGAAATAATTTTATTCGTTTAATACGTAATTGCTGTCTCGCAATGTAGGTGGTCGGATATTTTTGTATTAAGATATTCATCATGATAAGGCAAAACTGATTTTGTTACAGTTCGTGCAGTATCGGAATATAACATTAATTTTATGCTTTATAATGTGGAAATTACAAATGTTAACGCTGATATTTTGTAACAACATTTTGGTTTTGAGGTTTACACGAAAACATAACTAAACATTGAATCTAGAAGTAATTTTTTGTTGGTATCAAAACGTAAAACTTTTATATAATTGAATTAAACAGCAAAACGATTAGACCCGATTATTAGAATTTTCAATCTTCAGAAAAAAGTTTCGAACTCTCTTGTAAATGTTTTTTTTTAGTATATAACGAATGACTTATTTTGATTAAAGCTCAATATAGTACTAAATAATTTTTTATCACTACTAACAATAAATTAATAAGATCACAAATAAGGGCATGGTGGCAAGAAATAGACTATAACAGTTGGAGTTGTCGATACTCTTTTCTAGAACATTTCATGCTCTACAAAACAATGTTTTGATATCTTAAGCTTAAAGCTTGATAGCTTTTTTTGTCTACTGAGTTTTAAGGGAGCAAGATATCAAACAATTTTGTAAATCGCTTTATAGAGCATGAAATTTTTCACAAAAAAGTCTCAGACAACACTCTTCTAACTATTATAGTTTATAAGTTTTACCAATTAGAAAGATGTTACAGTTGGGCATAATTCGCCAGCTATACTAGGCGCTCATCATATATTGTTGGAATCGTCCTACGTCCTACAAGTGTCTACCTAGATGCTCAGTAAAAGTTAGCTTCCTGTCGAGGATCGTTCCCAGGTATTCAATCTTCTCGCCCCAGTCGATTTCCGTCCGTACAACAGTTATCTTCTCAAAGTATATTATTAATATATGTATTTTTTGAATATAATTAAAATTCGATATATCAATGAATTCTTTGTTTTTTAGATAATTTTGTTGATAGGCATGGCAATTTATATTTATATTATTAGTAATTTGACACATATTAAATGTCAATTTCTTCCACTGAAGAAGTTATTTAACGAAAACATATTATTATATGTTATGGAATAAATTGGTATTTAATTATTTATTGTTTTATTGACCTCTACGTGGAAATAAATCAGGAATTAAAAGAAAAGTATATTATATAACAACCTCCAACAATGGACTGATTCTAACTTTATTCCATCTTGTGAGGAAGGAAGTGCTTGGAAGTATTACCATCGGGTGTTAAAACACCAAAAATATTACTGAAAACAATTGATTTTGCTCATTGGAAAGAAACAATGGCTAGAAAAGCTATTACAAATCCAGGAATTAAGTCCTCAATTTAAGCTTTCAATTACAATATAAAATAGATCAGCTCTCTCCCAAAGCAGAATAAAGCCTTCCTCGTAATCTCCAATATGCACTATGAGAAAAAAAAAACGAGAAGCCAAACTGAAGAAATATATTTTTCTCTTCCTCTTTAACTATCGTAATTTTTTTATCAATTAGATGCTTGAATGCAGATTTCACCCATAGGCTACAGGGTCAAGAATAACTAACTCGAATAGTTTTTTTTGCTCTTTTGACGTGCACCAAATCTACAGCTCGACCCTTTTTCGTCAAAAAAAAGGCAACTGATAATTTAAAATTCTGAACCATGAAAGAAATCAGTTTTTACCAAATCCACTCATTTTATATATAGCGATGTAATCATGAAGTCATTTTACATATTAGCGTAGAATTCATTGGTGAAGAGAAAAAGGAGAGGTTGGCATTTGACAGATTTAAGTTTTCGAATTTTTGAGATAACGAAATTCGACACCATTTTCTGAACACTGTCTATAAATTGGCTTCAACATTTTTACAAAATGTGGAAAGTTAGAGTTTTGGAAATGTTTTGCCTGAGCTGCTTGGATTTTTTTTTTTTTTAGTTTTCCAAATACATATCGACTCAGATCTTTGTGGAGGATTCTGTACTGATATCTAGAGATGTTCGAATCTCTCTCTCTAGATATCCATCTTCGAGGTACCCATCCTTAATTCATGAAACGGTTCTCCAGATAATATACATAAACCGGGAAAGTTTGACGGTCAACAGCGCTCTAGGCAGTTAATGTGCCGGCATGGTAGTCTTACATCTCCTTCAGTTTGAGAAGGTGAATCAAGAACGAAGTAAATTCATGAAAGGGTTATCGAGATAATATCTGAAACTTTAACGGCCAACAGCGCTCAAATGCGTTAATGTGCCTTACTGGTAGTTTGGCCTCTCCTTTAGATTAACAAGGTGAACCAACTTGCCGAGAGCGAAGTAGATTCATGAAACGGTTCACCTTGTTAATCTAAACGAGAGGCCAAACTCCCAGCAAGGCACATTAACGCGTTATACAGATAAATTTTCTCGAGAACCGTTTGATGAATCTGCTGCGCTCTGGGAAAGTTAGTTCATCTTGTTAAACTAAACGAGAGGACAAACTACCAGGAAAGCACATTAACGCGTTTGAGCGCTGTGACCGTTCAAACTTTCATAAATTTTCTGGACAACTTTTTCATCATATAAATGTTACCTAGCTCGATAACCGTTTGATGGATCTGCTTCCTCCTCGGAAAGTAGGTTCACCTTGTTAATCTAAACGAGAGGCCAAACTCCCAGCAAGGCACATTAACGCGTTCTAGAGATAAATTTTCTCGAGAACCGTTTGATGAATCTACTTCGCTCTCGGCCAGATGGGTCATCTTGTTAATCTAAACGAGAGGACAAATTACCAGGAAGGCACATTAACGCGTTTGAGCTCTGTGACCGTTCAAACTTTCATAAATTTTCTGGACAACTTTTTCATCATATAAATATTACCTAGCTCGATAACCGTTTGATGGATCTGCTTCCTCCTCGGAAGTAGGTTCACCTTGTTAATCTGAACGAGAGGCCAAACTCCCAGCAAGGCACATTAACGCGTTCTAGAGATAAATTTTCTCGAGAACCGTTTGATGAATCTACTTCGTTCTCGGCCAGATGGTTCATCTTGTTAATCTAAACGAGAGGACAAATTACTAGGAAGGCACATTAACGCGTTTGAGCTCCGTGACCGTTCAAACTTTCATAAATTTTCTGGACAACTTTTTCATCATATAAATATTACCTAGCTCGATAACCGTTTGATGGATCTGCTTCCTCCTCGGAGAGTAGGTTCGCCTTGTTAATCTAAACGAGAGGCCAAACTCCCAGCAAGGCACATTCACGCGTTATAGAGATAAATTTTCTCGAGAACCGTTTGATGAATCTACTTCGCTCTCAGCCAGATGGTTCATCTTGTTAATCTAAACGAGAGGAGAAACCCCCAGGAAGGCACATTAACGCGTTTGAGCGCTGTGACCGTTCAAACTTTCATAAATTTTCTGGACAACTTTTTCATCATATAAATATTACCTAGCTCGATAACCGTTTGATGGATCTGCTTCTTCCTCGGAGAGTAGGTTCGCCTTGTTAAACTAAACGAGAGGCCAAACTCCCAGCAAGGCACATTCACGCGTTATAGAGATAAATTTTCTCGAGAACCGTTTGATGAATCTACTTCGCTCTCAGCCAGATGGTTCATCTTGTTAATCTAAACGAGAGGACAAACCCCAGGAAGGCACATTAACGCGTTTGAGCGCTGTGACCGTTCAAACTTTCATAAATTTTCCCTATAGCTTTTTCATCATATAAATATTACCTAGCTCGATAACCGTTTGATGGATCTGCTTCCTCCTCGGAGAGTTGGTTCCCCTTGTTAATCTAAACGAGAGGCCAAACTCCCAGTAAGGCACATTAACGCATTTGAGCGCTTCTTAGAGATAAATTTTCTCGAGAACCGTTTGATGAATCTACTTCGCTCTCGGCAAGATGGGTCATCTTGTTAATCTAAACGAGAGGACAAATTACCAGGAAGGCACATTAACGCGTTTGAGCGCTGTGACCGTTCAAACTTTCATAAATTTTCTGGACAACTTTTTCATCATATAAATATTACCTAGCTCGATAACCGTTTGATGGATGTGCTTCTTCCTCGGCAAGTAGGTTCACCTTGTTAATCTAAACGAGAGGCCAAACTATTTGAGCGCTGTTGGCCGTTAACGCATAGAGATAAATTTTCTCGAGAACCATTTCATGAATCCACTTCGCTTTCGGCAAGTTGGTTCACCTTGTTAATCTAAAGGAGAACCAAACTACCAGTATGGCACATTAACGCATTTGAGCGCTGTTGGCCGTTAAAGTTTCAGATATTATCTCGAGAACCGTTTCATGAATCTATGTTAATAATAAGTAGAAATTGAAAAGCGCCATGAAATGCATATTTGCATATTCAAGGCATGGAATATATAAGCCGCAAGCTATGTCCCTGACATAGAGAGTCAAATATAAGATGTAAAATTAAGAATAAATTAATAGTATAAAAATTAAACAATTTATTCTTGACAAACGCTTGACTGCTCCACGCCTTGTAAGCCCCTCGACTTTATTGCTTAGGGTGTGTGGCATTAGATGTTAATTTTTCAAACCTCTCAAACCTTATGATTAATTAAATTAATTAAAGTTTCTATTCCATTATAAAATTATACTTGCCCTATAAACCAATCGGAAATGCTTACTTTTTGTTAATCACACAGCGATTGCCTAGTAGCATTAATGTCCTATTAGAATACGTTTTAATACTCGTCATGACTCATAGAATTAAACCAAGGTTTCCAACGGTAACGGTAACTTAGGTAATATTATCCTTTTTCTTGCTTCTAAATGAGCGCTAGCTTCATTAATTGACAGCCAAGCATTCGTTGATAGCGTCGAATTACTTCCTGCCGAGGCTAATCAAAGAACAAGCAATTCCTTCCTTTTCGCCAGTCCGTCTGTCTCTCTATACATGGAGAATAGGCTTGTATAAGTGCAGGAAGGATATGTTGTCCCAATTTCTGAGCTAATTTTAACGTCGTAACGGGACATCTAACTCGGCACGTTGAGAATGCACTGCGTGCAAGTTTATGTTTAGCATTTAAATCGACGGAGTCGAAACAGTCCGACTGAACAGCAAGGATGGATTGAGTGGAGATGATGTAGGTGAAACAAAGATGGATATGGCGGAATACTGTCATCGAATCTCGATATTACAGCATACGTTAGTACTGTTGTGTCATAAAGAATTGAATCGAATGAAAGCTAATTTTATAACGACAGATTAGCTAGTAGATAGTAAGTGGTTACAGAAATTTCAACTGAATGAAATCCAAAAGAAGGAAAAAGCTTGCGAAGAGGCTGACTTATCAGAAAGGAATCAAGAATTTAGGGTTGATCACGTGTTAGCTGTATGCTTGCAATGGAAGCTCTATGCAAACTGGTGCAGTTTCTTGAGTGTGGAGTGGTGCAGAGTGTAGTTAAGATGCACCATGTGCGATTTAGGTATATGCTGTAGAACACTAAACACTTTAACTCACTAAACACCAAACAAGTTGTGTTGTTTGGTGTTTAGTGGTTAAAGTGTTTACTGTTCTACTTCTGCACCAAGAGATCCAGTGAAGAACTTTATATGCTGTAGATTTAAAGCCTAACCTACGTTCAGATTTGGGAAAACGGCTTCTAATTTTTGGAAGAATAGTGTGTGGAGCCTGGAGGATTAGTATCTGATCATCGTCTTCTTTGTAAAATTTTTTGTAGTGATCTTTTGGACAGGTCATTATTTAAAAGAATGCTGTTGTACCAACCAGATCTAACGCGATTTTTTACGGTGCAAAGTGCAGTAAAGCTTCGTAAGATCACATGGAAAAAACTCAGCATTAATTGTGGAACAAAATACTGTAGAAAGTCAATCCTTATCATGACAACAGCACATTCACCACAAAGGTTCACTTCAGTTCTTAACATGCGCTATCTTAGTCGTACAATAGACACACTACTATATGCTATCATGCCTTAATAATAATAGTGTACCAGGATTCGCTCTACTTCGTTTCCTATTCTAATCATAGTGGTCGGATTTCGTCGAATCCAAGTTCCTGGACGTTATAAGATGCCATAACCTGCGAAACCACTTCGAATCATGAATGCTCTACAACAGTTATGATGAAATGCGGCAGGCACGAATTCCATTAAAATCGATAATTTCAGAAAAATCCATTCGATGCCTGATTATTATTTTAAAATATTAAAGCGTGACCTGTCAGATGACTTCCATTACGACTTTTTTTATCGACACGACAGCATAAATAATCTAGAACCAGGTTGTTACATATTTGTTTTGTATCGAAAATATTTTACGACGAAGATAATATTATGGAAATAACTCAATATATAATTCGCAAATCATTACAGATGGTGTCTGTGTCACTGATTTGTTGTTACGGACCCTACGTATAAGTTGACATCATCCAGTGTTGGCCTCATTTTTTTTCTTGTTCATATCGTTACCCACATTGGCCAACCAAACAATAAACACCCACAAACGTGCCCAACTGCGATTTAAAATAAGAGCGAATATCTCAGGTCGTTGTCTCCATTTCTCGTGTCGTGAAATATGTTTATTTCCTTTACCGCGTGGTTTTTTTTTTTAATGGCAAGACGTGCGTTGGCGGAAGTTTACTTGAATTATATTAATGCTCTGTTGCTCATAATAATTATGTTAAAATGATTTTATTGACCGGTTTCCGTGTTAATTTGAAGAAATCATTTCAGTAAATGGAAGACAACATTGCAGGTCATTAAAAAATAATCTTACACTTGACTACCAAAATTGAGTAACAACAGTAACTGAATCTGGAATCATAGTGGTTCGGTAATGTTATATTTTCTTCCCAACTGCTCGGATAGGATCCACCCACTGGGTTT
The DNA here is from genome assembly GCA_023690525.1 of Holotrichia oblita. Lineage (NCBI taxonomy): Eukaryota > Metazoa > Arthropoda > Insecta > Coleoptera > Scarabaeidae > Holotrichia > Holotrichia oblita. The sequence continues at coordinate 14,636,002 of CM043018.1, forward strand.
CATCCTCTATGCAACTTTGAAAGCTATGGGCTATGATTTGGTTGAGCTTGTTAATGCAGATGAGTTTATTAACCAGTCAAAATAGTTTTCTTGTTCAAGGAGAACATGATAAACCAGTAAAGCTTCAAATTGATTCAGAAACTAGCCGACATGCCAGGAATCACAACCTCATGAATATGATAGTCAACAGGAAGGAAGGATCTCGACAATAGGCTTTTCAAATCAAAATATTCTGCAGGGTACTGATCACAATTATGCTGTAATTTTTGAAGACTTGATTCTGTTTTTTTCCATACCAGACCCGTCCGACCTATGGTCACTGGTAAGGGAACACAGGCTTTAAGCTTATTGCGTCTGTGAATTCAAGTCACCCACCCTAACACGGTAATCCCCTCCACTAATCTGTACAGGTTCTTAACCAAGTGGGTAAGGTATGTCTTTGGGTCTCCTTTCGTTCTCCCAAATAGCATTTGCCTTCTCCGATCTAATGTCTCGTAGTCGCATAGTATATGATCGGCTGTCTTAAATAAATGAAGTCCAAAAGAAGAAAAAAGCTTTCGTAGAGGTTGGCTCATCAGAAAAGAATCAGGAAGTCAAAGTCGACGATGTATTAAAGATATATTTGGAGAAGAAGCTCAATCCATCTCTTCAATGAGCCTTTATTTTGAAAAAATAATAATTTGGATTGTTTAAAAAAATGGGAAACTTGTGAAATGATAATATAATCATAATGGCGGAGATATTTCAGAAAAACTATAAGTTTTGAATTCTGGGCAAGTTGTTCCAGTTGCCCTGAATATTGTTAACTAATGTTATCACCGACTGGTTCGATCACTCTGTATAAAGAAAATATTTTTAAAACGTAGCCCATTTAGCCCTGAATCAAATTCAAAAAAGGTTTTTCAAAATTCCTCGCCATTTAATTATTAACAGTCCACCTCATCTTGATTGCAACACCCTGTATGCATTTCAGCAAATTCAAACATTCAACTCTAATAAGCATTAAACATCAAAAGATAAAATGCAAAATAAAACAAGGAAAAAGTACTTATTTAAATATTTTAGTAGACAAGTTCATGTTACCTAACACTCGTTCAATGTCGCTTCTATACCTTGCTTGCAGGTATTGTTCTTGCAGCGCGAACAACGTCAAGGCATCATGTTGCCAACGTGGTAGATGTTTAATATTTAAATAAACAGCGAGCTGGAATGAGCTTGACCGATGATGTCTTCGGGTTATTGGCCTTTTCGACTGTATAGTACTTCCCGGTTTTGCTTGGTTCTCTTTTAGTCATTTGCTACGGCTTGCCCACTTCGCCAACCGTACAAGAGAAATAGAATGAGACGGCGACGACGGACGATAAGGACGGAAGAAAAGATCGTGAAAGACGTTGTGCTACAACAACAACGATAATAGCAACAAAATAGACACACTCTTTCTATTATTTCATCATTATCCCTATTGAAAATTGCGCTTACGTTATTTAGTTTCTTTCTTGCCGGAGCGTTTATTGGATATATTTTTTTGGAGTGTAATTTCGGTTATACAAGAAAAAAATAAAAATTGCAAGCGTTGAAACTCAACTGTTACTATTCTTATTTTATTCGTTTTCTTTTGTTATTGCTGTCAGTAAATTTCAGTTAAAAATCGAAAAGGGAACTGGTTTTAATAAAAAAATTAAAAAATTAAAAAGATGTAAATGTGGTTAGTTGTAACGGGTAATCAGTAAAGATGGAAAACTGTATGGAACAGATTGACTTGTATTTTAGCAGATATAATATTTAGCAATGAAATAAAGGTGAACTTTTCGAATAAGCTGTCGTTAAAAGCACAGTTCTAAATGATGGAATAATAAGAAGTGAATGGCACAGATGGTACAGAGTAATTAACTCAACGAGATGTAAACTGTTCCCACAGTCATAAGAGATGCGTGTTTAGTTAAGCTTAAACTTTTTCAGAAACTGGAAAATTAATACAAGTCTACCTCTAAAAATGATATAAATGAATCAATAAAATTTACTTTAACTTCCAATATCTTTGTTCTTTAGAACATGATGCTTGTTTAGAGAAAAAGTAAACGAAGTTGATGAAATATCTAATTATAAACTGCTTCGCATAAGTCCCATATGGGGGACTTCAATGACAGCATGGTAACGTCTTTGCATATTGGTTGTGAGATTATTAAAATTTTCTTGCGGAATCTGTTGCCAGAGTTGTGGAAGCAAATTTCTCAATTGTTCCATTGTTTGTGGTTGGAGATTATGCTCTCTGCAACTGATCCCAGGTATGCTCTATCGGATTTACATCAGGCGAAAGAGCAGGTATAGCCAAATGAGGAATTCCATTGGCTCCAATTGTATCCATAAGTGCCATGGATCTGTGTAGATGAGCGTTATCGTCCAAAAAAAAGGAAACCAGGACCCATAGCAGCATGAAAAGTATACTTCTGAATTTATGTTTCCCGGAATAATCAGTTAGTCGATACGGCCATCATAACAAATGCTTCCTCATACACAAACAGTGCCTTCTCTGAAAAGATGAATTTCTTGTACTGATCGCCGGTGGCTTGGTACGAAATGTTGTGTCCAGACACGCGTTTGACGGTTATCGGAAAAAACGATCATATCTGGATTGATCAGTGAACAGTGCCAACTTCCATCTTCTGTCCAATTGACAGGCTCTCTTGCCCATTCTAATCTTTGTCGCCTATGTTCTGTCTCGAACGTAAACTTACATCCCATAAACGTCTTCTGAGAGCTTCCTACTCAACATTTGACATGTGCTCTAAGGTTCTCGGCGTGCAGAAATGATGACATATTGGTCTATAGCAAGGGTAGTTATTGATGGGCGCCCAATTCTAGGTCTTTTTTCAAAAGATCCGGTTCAAAAGAAACGGTTAAAAAGTCTAGAAATGACATTTTGGCTAACTGGAAAAAAAGTTCCTACGCCACTTTGTCGTTGACCACCCTGTAGCAAACCAATTGCTCTATTTGCTTCATCAGATGTTAATTTACGTCTGTGCATTTGGCAATTAGCAACGAACATCGTTTTGATATCGAATTTGCACAATGAATCAACAAATTGACAAGTAAACTAAACAACCAATTGATGCGTTAGAAGGGGTTTGAACCAGAAGAATTTTCCACAGATCACTACTTGCAATATAATGCAACATTTATCCGTAACACATATACAGAGGTAATGATAACTACCAACTTTAATAAAGTGTCAAACATGACAAACATTTGAAAATTAAAAAAATTAGCAGATTTTGGGATATATCTTTAACTTATTTGAAGCAGTTTGTTCATGCAGAATTATCAGATCTCTTCTTACTAGAGTCTTCTTCAAAAATGTGCACTATTTTGCTATTTTTTGCGAGAATACTGGAAACTAGTTTTATGAGCTTATAGAAAGCTTTAGATAGTTACGAGAAGTGAGGATGGAACTTCTTTTCCACGCGTGCACCTCTACAATTTAACAATTTTTACAATTGCTGATACTAATCCTCATTGGATGGAACTCCACACACAATATCCAGAAAAATTAAATATTCTAGCGAGGGAACAACAAAATATTTAGAACTCATTGAAAGATTAGATTAGAAGTCTCAGAAATTAAAACCCTTTTTCCAAAATCTAAACGAGTTGATGCATCTTCAGGCATTATCCATACCTTATATCTCTCTCTCCTTCTATCAACACTCTGCGCCTGTAGACCAAATATAAATTTTTGTTGAACTAAGGTATTGCTCAACAAAAATTCATCGGCTTAACCCACATCTTTTCAAGTCTACTTTGATTATGCAACTGTTTCTAATCAAATTTCAATGCTTCCGTAGCTCAGACCTGTAGGTCTAGCACAGTTCAGCAGCATATCATTAATTTTTTACCATTATCGAGCAAAATATTGTTTGATAGCTTCTTTCTTCTTCGCCAGAAACAAAATACTTCGTTAGTAATAGTCTGTTGCACAATCTTTGATTTAAGAGTTTAACAATTGCTGTATCAAGCAACAAAAATGGGGATGTTTCTTTTCAGAGAGTTGTGATTTTTTAAATATTAAATTAGATGGCTCTGCTTCTATGGAAAACTTCCTCAGTATGCTTTCTGCTCAAAGTTATTTGTTTACCATTGTTTATAACACAAGAACACCCAGAAGAAGGTTTTTGCTTTTTTTGTCCTATAACAATGAAGAGAGTGGATTCACCCTCAACTTCTATGCGACAGACAATCTAATAATTCAGCCTCAGTTGTCAAAAAGTTAGTAATACTGAATAGATAACTTTAGACACAGTGTCCATTCAAGAAGACAAATATAATTTTAAAAAAACTATTACCATCAGTTCCCAGCAGATCCTGCATTTTGTAATAGTGATTAGACAAATTTTACTGAGCTCTACTTTAGCTTGTATATATGAATCTGAATCTGATGCTACAAAGGTGTTGTCTGAATCTACAATGTTCCATTATTAAGGTGCCCCAAACTCTCCTGTCGTTACTTAATTCAGTTATATCCGATTGTGACCTGTACTGTACACCATCCAGTTTGACAACAAACTTTTAGAAGCTTAATAACTAGCTTTTTGTTATAATTTCATACACACACACGACTCTATTGCTGAGACTTCTGCTTAAATATGGATGGTGGAAATTTCAATTGTAGATCTGTCCCAGAATGTTCCAGTTTCGACTTCTCCACTTCATTTGAATTCATATTTTAGCCTTAGGAAAGCTTGTCCTGTCCATGACTGAATTGTGTAGCTCTTTTTTCCACGTTATTGGGCCATTTCTTTATAGAAAATCTGTCAGATGAAACTTTCGAGTCACTTATTTAAGATGTAGAAAGTCCTTGAGCGTTCTTATAGTACAATATTTTTTTATTGTAGATTGATGATTGCTCAACTAAAGTACCGATCTAGCTAGACGTTGCCAAAAGTGTTGCCAACAAAATTCGAACTCTAAACTATAAATATCACCTTATACGTATGGTCAGCCACTCTTATCTCCGTGATTATCATCTAAACATTTAGATCAAAACTGAAGTCTCTACCATATATAGCACTCATTCTTTCTTAACAATATTATTTTCTTTCTCGAGAACTTTATGCAGAAGTAGAAAGTCTTTCGAAGATGAAACTAGCAAAAAAATATGTGGACATCGCTGATATGTACACGCATTTTACTCATTAATGTCGATTGCAAGAAAAGTATAATTAAAACGTATTGCACAATGTTTCTTCTACTTGATCGAATGCTGTAAAATCTGACGGTAGCGCTTTTAAAGTGGCTGGAGTTAAAAGTGTTTACACCTGTCACTCTAATGAATCTTTATAGCACAACATAAACTCCATATTGAATGATGAAAAACGAAGGATGAAAAAAGAAATAAACGCGTTTAGTGAGAACCGTAATCGTATAATCATCTTCGATTTGCAATTATATTATTAATGCGCGCACATCTGTTTGATTAGATGTCACTCTGCACTGTTATATTCACCTTCTAATGGATGGAACATTCTTTATTCATAAGCGTTCCTTTTTCATCACCATCATCACTTCACCATATCGACAGTAACAGTAAATACGGATTATGTATAGTTTCAACAGTCTATTAACTCTTCTAACTTATTACTTTCTTTTCTACCTCCATATGTTCTTCTGTTTACACTATACTACCATTATTACGTCGCATTAGTAAGTATGTAATTTATAACGATTATGTGCTTGCTCTCCTCATATCATCGACTTCTACGAGTGTATGAAGTATGCAACGTTATGCCGTAATTGATGGTCACTTTCAATTTGCCGATAGTTATCACCCATAACCGTTGAGATCTTGGATAATTCGATGAGACATCGTTACACAAGCGTGATATAATACACTTAATACGTTATCGTTTAGACTGATATTGGATTCTTAGTTAGTGCTAACCATGTGCTGTATTCTGCCATTATTTAGTTTAATGTTTGTCAAGTTATTTTCAAATATGATGGAGTCTATGATAATTTAAACTAGACTCTCATAATGTCATTGTTTCTGATTATACAGTTATAGTTTAATTGCATAAAATGAGAACGAATCACTTCTAGCGAAATATCCCACCTGCTCTATCTTATCTTCATGTAAAAACGAAGCAATATCCTTCTGCGAACTCAACACGGAATTGCATCGTAATTCTGGGAAGTCTCATCGAAGGTTAGTCGTATTTACCCAAAACGATCTTAGTTACGGCAAAATATAGCGTAACGCAAGAGTACAAAAAAATTCTACGATGATGTTTCGAATTTTTAAACAGAAACTAAAAGTTATTGCTCCGTTGTAAATAAATAAGAAAAAAGGAAAGAAAGCGAAAATGGCAACCATAAAATCTCCGATGGTATTGTTCGGGTTGGGTATAGGTACAATAAACTAACAGAAGAATTTCGAGACAGCAAGTTTATTTGAGCTGTATGGCGTAAACATTGCGATTGTTTGGGACTTTGGGGTTTTGCGCTATCGAACTTGTTTATTGGATACTTCCGATAAATATTTTATTGCTGTCTTCGGTTTACTTACTTAAATTTTAGGGGTTACGGAATACGTTATGTTGGGTAACTTCTTGGGAAGTTCGTGGTAATTTTTATTACATCTTTATCAGATGTTCTTAGTACCGGTACATATAGAAGGCATTACTGGCAAAATTAGAACGGAAAATGTCTTTGGTATTCAATTGTGCTAAATGTTGGTCACCGTTATAAGCTTCCATCGTTCTTTAATAAATTTTAACTCCTTCTGTGTGGATTTACAATAAATATAAAACAGTGCATTTCAATTGCCAAGAATATCTAAGTGAACTACAACATCAAACACTAATAACAATTTTGAATTTTTGTATAGCATACTTGCTCACATTTTGGAAGCATTTCTTAAGTGTGATCAGTGAGAAGATATTTTTTAGCAGTGCAACAGTAGACATGATTTGTGTATGTACAGGGTGGCCAGATAAGAATGCATTGCGGTAAAAAACATTATTACTAACGTAGTCAAAAGAAGACCGTTGATCACAACATCGATCATACGAATGTTAAATTAATTAGACAAATAAACAATTGTAAGTTTCTAAATGTTTTCGAAACTTTAGAAATATACAAAAATAAGTCATGTGTAATGAACTGTGACAACGGCTCTATCCCGCATTCGTCATTGTTTTCGTTAATTGGAAATTAATGATGCGTATCGGATTGACCGTGCACAACATTTAGGTTACCTGTTATTTGTAGGTTTTATTTTAATTTAGTTTTATTATCGCCTTGATAATGACAGCATTGCTGTTGAAACGCGTCGGTGTTTTAGTTAAAATTTGTTTGGTGTTTAGTGGGTTAAAGTGTTTAGTGTTCAAAATAAACAACTGTAACTCCTAAACGACTGAATTCATTTTAACAAACCGCAATCATATCGACGGCTTCATCATTTGTAAAAAGCATTTTAATACTATAAAACTTTACTTGCGTGTGCAGGGAACATAAATTACACTGCCTGTATAAGTATAATTTTAATATTTGTTGACAAGTTGAATTTAGACATTTGTTTTTTCTCCATGGCCTACTCTTCATATTCTGCATACCTTGCACTTGAGGAGTGTACAAGAAATTGTCTCCTAGCAAGTAGAGTATATGCAGAGAGATTTCCAAATCTTGAAAGAAGACCGGAAGCATATGAAAGATTATTAGAGTAATTTATAGAAACTGATGGTGTAACCTACAAGAAGGGAGAAACAAATAAACCGGTAATCAATAAACAAAGCGAACTGGCCGTATTATTAACAATACAGGAGAGTTAAGGCCAGCTAGAAATGAGAGATCTAAAGTGGGGCGGTTATAAAACATATACGAAATTAACGCATTGGCGAGCGTGCTATTCCGTATATGTTTTACAAAATTAGATCTGTCTCTTTTCTAGCTGGCCTTAGTCGATCTAAATGTTCTGTATGTGGAGAGGTGTAAGTATAGATGGTATTTCAAAGGTAACAGCTATTGAAGGTAGGAGCTCGAGTTTGTTGAGTATCTACTAAAATTAGTCATTATAACAATTTCTTCGTAATACTGTATAACACAAAACGAAATTTTTACAACTTGGTTATTAGCATACTATACAAGCTTAAAACTGACACCTTTACTTTACATTAAATTAATGTTTGCTTTCACCGCTGAGTGAAAATAAATTGTTTCTCATACTAAATGGAGTTTCTTCTTGTTATAGACCATTTATGGATTATTTGTTGAATATCCGATCTTACAGTAGGTTTGAAGTGCAAATTAGCTACTAAAAATACAAGCATTTCTCATTAATTCAACTTTAAAAAGAAATAATTAGAAAATGATCTATCCTAGGTGCATCAAATGAGGTGTCAATAGAAAGCGTAGTAAAAGAGCTTTCCAATGAGCTAACAATATACAGGTTGTTCCATTTAATATTTTCGAGATTTCTTCGATTTTGCAAAATTGTGAACACCCTGTATAAAGCGAGCAGTAGCAGAATTTATTTCACATAGTAACGACAGTCCATACTAGTAAAAAATATTCTACTCTGTTGGTTTCGAATCTTTTGTTTTTCCCTATGCAGAATAGCCTACTGAAATGCATCAATTTATCAAGTAAAATAATTGTTTACACAGAAACTATCAACTTTAGACCTGTACAATATTATATCGTTGTAACAAGCTTTCAAGCGCGGATCATTTTGTCTATTAATATACAGGGTGTTCCATTAAAAAAAAAATGCAACTTTAGTCTGGCATTTACATCTGGAACACCCTGTATAAAAGAAGAAATTGCACTTGATGGTGCGGAAGAATATCCGATGACTAAATATTTGACAAACTTTCAAATAAGCGTGTAATCTTCCGTCCCCGCTTTGTTGCCGGACCCTGTATAAGGACAAATAAATAACAATAAATACCGGTGTAATAGCGTCTTTTTAAAATTATATGGTAACTAAATTTTCTTACTGCGATATTTTAGGCTACGAGTAAGATATGGAGATACGCTTTTCACTGGCCTATTTAGGTATCATTTTGCTACATATTTATGAAAAAAATCATTTTGCATTTTCTGTTATTGTATCAAAAAACGCGCTCTAGCGACATCACTAAGAAATAGATATATCACAGACAAGATAGTTTTGATGAAGCAATAAATCTTCTCTCCAATGAGACCAAGTTTGTTAAAATTAGTTCAGTCGTTTAGAAGTTACAGCTGTTTATTTAAAAAAACATTGAATTACCCCCCACCATTTTAATTTAATAGATACGTCAAAAAGTGTTAAACAAAAAATACTCGAGCAAAGCTTAACTTTAAAAAGCATATATTTACTAGGTGGATTTCACTGAAAAATCACTTTAAAAGTTTTAAGATGGCGGTTTCGCCGCCTGGCGACCATCGTGGAAATCTGAAAATATTTTCCACGGTCTTCTTTTGACTACTTTTAGTAATAGTGATTTTTACCGCAAGTCTCTATGACGAATAGTTGTGCATTGCACTGTGCATTCTTATCTGGCCACCTGTACACGGCGTATAATTATCATTAACAATCGTTGATGAGATCGTCAAAAGAGAATTCAGATGGATTTATATCACTCGTGTATCATTTAGCATACCCCTACAGCGAAGAAATTTTTAGCAAAACCCAAACCTTCTCCAAGTTAACGCCTCAAACTATCTATCCTTCTGTGCATCCTGATTCTGACCCTGATATCGCTGCCACGACCACCAAGTTGTCCCAAAATTACTCAAACTGTCCTCCCACATCAGTACTTTACTATCTCAGAACATCTTAAGACGAGCCAGCTTAGCACTCATCCACGAATGAATCAAATATCCCCACCGTGAACTAGACCTTCTTTACCTTCATTTAGAACTTTCCAACACTTTATCTATAGATGATTGGTCCCTGTTAGATGATATTTCTTGTACCAGAACCTCAGAACTCATTAAGGAAATGAGTGAAATGATGAAATGAAAAAAAATATATTCGGAAATGTCAACCCATTGATCATCAAAAACTGTCAAAAATCCATCCTTGCATCCTCTGTCGGAAGCAGAAACATTAGTATTAACCAAACGTTTAAATTTTTCCGTGGCTACCAAACGCATTCCAAATATTCCATTATTAATTTTTGGTAGAATCATCCATTCCCACACTTCCTAAAGAAAATGCCGATATTATACGATTTGAAAGAGTTGAATGTCTTTCTTCCTCAACCGAACTTGTCTAAACTAGAACGTAGGGTCCTAGATTCTCTCCGCGTCAACAAACACATAGTCATCCTTCCTGCTGACAAAGGAAAGCCAATTTATCATTCTGGGCAAATCTCAATACGTGGTCAAAATATCAGATCTCTTGCTACACCTTTTTGTTGCAAGATTCCACCTCGAAATTTGAGCACGAAATGTCTTCATTAATGAAATCCTCCGATATCGAATCGTGGAGAGCTTCGATCTCATTTAATATGACCAATGGTTCAAAGACAAACCCTATCTATGCTCCGCACGTTGAGGTCATACATTTTGCAAGGGAACATGAGCAAGCGTTAAATTCATATTTAAATGAATGCGGGCATCAACTCATATTTTCTTTTTATGCTACAGTATAGAAAAGACTATGATTATTAGAAACCGGTACTAACTTGTTGTTGATTCCCCAAGTTAGTCAAAAGTCAATTTAGCATCGTTGTTCTCTGCTGAACAGCCTCGAAGGTCGGTTTGTAGTGCCTGCACTACAGCGCTAACCATAGAGTGTTCCTTCCTAAAGCTGTATCCAGCCTTTCAACGTTTCAATATCTCGGAATTTATAATATCATATAATTTCAGGAAAATACATAATCAGAGGAAGTTGAATACCGAAAATCTTGCACTAATTTTGCCGTAAACTATAAAGCCAATTAATTAAATCCGATAATCTAATAAACCTTTAACCTCGTTACCCAATAATGATAAAAAAATCCTTTAGACCAGAGATTCCTAAACTATTTTGGGCAAGAAACCCCTTTTCCAAAATGAATAGTAGATGAGTTTATTATCATTCAGTTCCAATGAATTTCAAAACGCAAATGAACTTTCAACCTAAGTGCAAGCTTGTGTTATAGTAAAATATGATCATGATTTCGTTCGTATTAAGTTGCGTATATGCGTCAAATACAGTGCAAGTCAAAACGTGTCTGAAAGACGCTCGAACTCAAAATTTCAAATAAGAACTTGTGTTAATTAATAGGGGTCGATTTTTAAACCTCGTCGACCTCCAAAATCAGTTTTCGTTTATGTAGACCTCTGGGAAACCGATATCGACCCCAAGGGGTCAATTTAGACCACTTTGGGAATCCTTGCTTTAGACTAACGTATACACTGTAGCGTTTTGACTCAAGCAGTACACAAAAAAATCAATCATTTCCCATAAAACAAAGGTGGGACCCTCTGCATCATAAAACGCTTGCATGCGGCTGCCATGACGGCATGAAAGCTGTATTCCGATCTCAATTGCATCATGGACTTAGTCAGTTGCTTGCTATCATCGAGGGGGTGCCTTTTCTAAGTTGTATGAACTAGAGCTATGTTTTCGAGCAGAATCTTTTGAGAAACATGTACATATGTATGATCGAATGGAATCTGGAATTGCGACACCTATTTTGTGAGACTCAACTACAAATGGCGGATGAATACAGCGAGAAAGCAAAGTCACAAAAGCGTTACTTGCAGGATCATAACGTTTTTAAGTTATGAAGTTATTGGGTTAATAGGTTGATGAAGTCAAAGCGTTATAGTGTTAAATAGCTTAGATTATAGGTAGGTTTTTTTTTGAGGTTACGTCGAAACTCTGATGTGATGGAGTGTTTTAGACATCGGATTCGGATTGAGCGACCCCAAAAACATATGGTAAACATGGTCTGACCCCCATTGTGTGTGGCTGAAAATTACTACATCATGCTGTACAAGTTATGTTCCTGCTTAAGGAAGTATTAAATAATAATGATTGCGTCCATAATTTTCAATGCTTGTTGAACACATGCATAACCTCAAATTTATCCCCATCTCATAAATGTTTGATGCTAATCAAAATTAAACACGTTTATGCTGATTATTTACTGCTACAATTACTGATTTGCAGATGTAATCATGCTGACGCAGAACACAGTTATTATTTACGAGGATCTCCGCTTAATTACAGAATTGTGCTTCTCCCTCTAATACAATTAACCACGGTTAAAGGTGAATTAAGAGCGGTCACGGCTAATGTGATCCGCATCGATCACAACACACATAACCATAGACAACAATGGCCGCCCAAGGGCGAATTGCTATATTACATATACTTACACACAATTTCGGTTTCACTAACGCGCGGTAACGGCGAAGAAGTGAACTCGAGTAGATACAGCTACGTGGACTCGATCTTTCTAGCGGTCCACCGAAACACTTTCGGTTCTCCAGAGCTCGTGCCCACCCGGTCAAATGCCACTAGTTCAGTTTCAATTAGACACGTATAGAAGAGGAACATCAAACGGACACAGAGAAAGAGAAGAGGTCCCTTTCCTTTCGTTCTACATATAAGTGAAAAGGCTGTTTGGTTTCGATTGTTTGGGCGTAATGTAGTATTACTACGTAGTATTTTCTTAAATAATATTACGTAATAGTTATGAAGGAAATTGGTTCGATTTACAGAATATCGAATAAAAAATCTGGGGTTGTTTTCACATTGAGATGTTTGAGTTTCTTGGGGTTGATATGCTAAAATATCATACAGGAGCAGTAAAACAATTGTTTTCCTTGACACCATGACACAATCTAAACACAAGGCACCGTAGGCTTATAAGATTATTTTAGCAGGATTTACCTCGGAGGTCATCAAGGTCATTTGGTCATATCTTCACGGCTGTATCTTTGTCGTCAGGATGAAGGTCCTTACTTGTTCCTTCAAGTCGGTATCCGGTAAAGTGCCTGAGGATTCATTACTTGGACCAGCTCTTTTTTTTTACACATACGATCTTCCTAGGATTGAAAGAGCCTATCTCGCTTTATATAAGATAACATGGCTGTCGCAGCAGCCTCTAGAAGCGAGGCTCTCGTCTGCTGCTGCCTTCGGCGTCGTTTTAATGAGATTCTCCTTTGGTCGTAAAATACCACAGATCGTCCTGTTTGTCATGATACTTGGCAATAGACACTGTGTCAAGGTGCGGGCAAAATCTCTAACCGATTCGCTGCTGCCATGTCGCTCATTTTTTATCTTTCTATTAGTGCTACCGAAACACAAAAGATCATAGGGCCTCTGTTTTTCTAGGGTTGGTACTGCTGTTCCTTTAGCCATTTTTCTCTCTTGGTTGAGTGGTACGATGCCACGTGAGGTAATTGGTGATATTGTCATCCTATATGGATGGTTCGGCTGCTGCCGAGGCTACTGCGCCATTTGCAACACGCGTCTTATTATGACCAGTGAAGGAGGTCTGTCCGGATCCAACTTCGCTGCAAATCTCTGTGAATTTGGACATTAGACACATACCAGGGTGCTGCGAGAACAATTCGTGGCATCCAGTTCTGCAATACGTTGAGACGCTTGATTTGAGATGTGCTGGCGCTGGACCAGGTTAGAGCTCCATACGTTAAGATCGGCCTGAGAAACACCGTATAAATCAGCAGGGCAGAGGAATGGATAGAGGACATAAAAAATTCGAAGCACAACAAAACCGTAAATGCTTCATGGGTTCTCCAAAACAATGGTCTTTGACAAGAGCTGAAAGTCCCTTCTTTGCAAACATTATGCTCGTCGATTAGCATAAAAAATTCTGAAGAGGATAGGAGAATCGCCCGATCGAATTGTGGCTGAAAGCGCAGGAATGGATCTAAAAAGGTCCCCACTTCGGGTTGCTGTGCGAAGTGCACAAGAAATACTTCTGCAGCACGATCAAGACTAGTCTTCTCTCAACATCGATGACGATGGGCTGCCTCAAGGTATATTAAAAGGCTTGGGTACTGAGTTACATCTGCTGGTATTGTTCGTTTTATAGCAATCTTTTTTGCATGGTTTTGACTGTTTGCCATATCTCTTTGCAAAAATTATTGGCGGCTTTCCATCACAGTAGATAGTAAGTTTATTCGATGATTCATCCTTTCAGAAGATGGAACTTTGGCTGGTTGCTCGTGCATTATTCTTCAAGTCTTTCTCATTGGGTAACTTGCAACTGGGATTCTGTTTTGTCACACTGTTCCAATACTTAGTAGTTAAGTATAAGAGTTGTTCAAGAATAATTGGTAGATGCGATTTTTTGGAATCATTCTAGCAAGTCTAACGACAATAATTCGCGATAATCGTATTAACATTGGTCCTTTTCAAAATTGTTAGAATCCGGCAGCAAATCAAAAAGCAACAGATATATATGTATGTATATATATAATACCCATACATGGAAAATAAATAAAAAATATGTTGCCACTAGCGAATACGTTAATGGCTAGCGCAGAAGATACAGAAACAACGGTTAATTCTCCTTTATTTCAACATTCGTGATGTGTTATTCAAGTTATTCCATCTGCTCCATTTATCCTGGTAATTACGTTACGTCTTAAAGCCTTAAACGGTAATTAGTAAGGTTTATGTAACTTATAATTAACAATAGCGTGTTCCTAGACGGGCCTCCGTTCGTGCTCTTCTTCTACTGGTTTTGTTCGTACTTGGTTCCAGTAACCAGCTTTACCGTAAGGACGAGCATATTACGCAGACCAGTTACATACATATTCGTATTGTGTACTTATGTACTATGGTTTTCCGAGAATTACCAGGTACACGGGTAATTGTCAGGTATTTAACATGCAAAATATGAATTTGCGTCAAGTTTAATGTAAGGCATATGCTTGTATACGAAACGGTAGATTCTATTCTGTGTTAACAGCTTGCATATTTTACGAGGATTTTTGAGTAAACGCGTTAATTTCTTTTGAAAGTTTGAGAATGGTTTCAGTCGCAGGTACTTTACTAGCAGCATATTCTAATAATTTTTTAATGTTATTTTAACGTTGTTTGATCTTGTCGTATCAGTAATTTTACCAACAACATGTCAATTCAATTCAATTCAATTCAATTCAAAAATCTTTATTTATTTAGGATTAGTATCATACAATTCATTGTACAAAGTATAATTCGGTAGGTATTCAAGTCTTATCTATACTAAGTATACTATTGACAACTTTTTGGTTACTAGATGTAATGAGGTGATAATGCCCTGGCGAGTTTATCGGGAAAAAGACCGCCTTAACGGCCAAAACCCATTATTATTTATGTGCTCCTTAAACTAAATAACTTAACCTAAACCTAATTATCACTGTGCTATCACTAAACCGAACTGCACTGCACCTTGCACATGGCTTTGTAGTGGCTAACGCATGTCCTGCGGATAACCGTGGACCCTGCGGACTTTCGGTGCTGTGATGTCTCGGATGAAGTTGTTGTTGTTGCTGTCTATCTTCCTGAAGAATTTTTCTGTCAGCCGGTTGCTATATTCCCTTAGCGGTGGCAGTGCTGTGCGCTGGTGGAGTTCGGCTGTGCTGGTTCGCCATTGGACGCTGAGAATGTCTCGGGCCGCCTTATTCTGAATTCTCTGCAGCGTGATCCAGTGACCCGCGGCCATGTTGGTCCAGGTAGCCGCGTTGTGCAGCAAGGTAGGTCTGATTATCATCTTATAGAGTTTCATTTTGGTGGTGAGTTCCATATGCGGCGATTTAAGAAATGGGTAAAGCTTGCCTATGCAAGACGAAGCTTTGCAGGCTGATGAGTGGGTGTTACTTTTGTACGTGAGTTTTGCGTCGAAAGTTGTTCCCAAGTATTTTAGGTTCTGGGAGGGAGAGACCACCGTTCCCGCTACTCTGACGCGCGTCTTTGGCTTAACAGGAGCTTGCTTTTTGGAGGCTATCATTAGCTCTGATTTGTTAGGGTTTAAAGTTGTCCTCCACTTGTGTAGGTATCTCTCGATGAGGGGCAGGTGGTGGTTTAGCTTTTGGCAGGCTATTTCTGGGTGGTGGGAATGGGAGTAGGTCAGGATGTCATCGGCGTAAAGGATGGACTTTGTGCTAGGGTGGGTTGGAAAATCGCTGAGGTAGATGTTGTAGAGGGTGGGGCCCAAGCAGGAGCCTTGGGGGACACCAGCTGAGACGGCGCATTTTGAGGAGAAAGCCGAACCAGACTTGACAATGTAGTCTCTATCATGTAGGTAGCCTCTGATCAGTTTGGCTATGGGCAGGGGAGCACGGCTGTTAGAAATCTTTTAGATGAGCCCATCGTGCCAAACTCTGTCAGAGGCTTTCTCCGTGTCAAGCGCTAAGGCTGCAGTGTATTGGAGCTTGTTGCTGGCTTGAATGATGTCTGTGGCCAGGGTGACAGTGGCGTGCGTGACGTTGGCGGAAGGTCTAAAACCCAGCTGGTGATCCGATAGGACACTCTTATCCTCAAGGTGATCGTTGAGCCGCTTCAGGATGATCTTCTCGGCAACCTTTGAGAGTGTGGAAAGGAGGGAAATGAGTCTGTAGGAGTTTGGGAGTTGCATGGGTTTGGAGGGTTTGCGGACTGGGACGATGACTGCGGTTTTCCAGGATGTTGGGAAGTGGGAGAGCTTGAGGGACGAGTTGACAATTTGCGTTAGTTGAACGATGGCTTTCCTGGGAAGATTCTTCGCCGCAGCGTTGAATATGCCGTCGTAACCGGGGGCCTTCCTGGTGGAGAGATTTCCCAGCTCAGCCTTAATTTCCTCAGGAGTGGTCAAAAGTGCTTCAACTTCAGCTGGAGAGAAGGTGGCCTGGTCGAGGTGGGCGATGGCATTCCGGACAGCTTCATCTGTTTGAGGGTCGCCGGGAGGAAGCTCATGATGGCGTCGAAACGTTGCAGCTAGTTCTTCTGCTATGTCCTGTGCTTCAAAGATCGTGCCCGGTGCAGTTGAGAGTTGGTGAATCATGTCCCTTCGCTTTGTGACTCTTCGGGTAAGTTTCCAACAACATGTGTTATCACCACAAATATTTTTAATCCAATATTCTGTCATGCCTTTAACATTTGATACCATTTTCGTTCAAGTGAATAAGGGAATGAAGAAGATGAGTCGACGTGGAAGCTTTCATCTTTAAAATGTTCTTGGCTACCAGTAACTCAATAATTTTTAAAATAATGGGGATTAAATGTTTGTCATTTATGAGAGTAAAGTAATGGTGTTGAGATTTTGAGAAAATAATTAAGAGAAATGTGTGAACTCATCATTCCTTTCTGGCTGTCTAGTACCTTTCATGATTAATGAGTTCCAGATATCCTAACCTTTGAAAAAAATAACTGGTGGTGATGTTTGTTCAAAAACAACAGCTTCAGCAGTTAATATCATTATTTTCTCAACTGGGTTCATTCGTTCTTCTTCAATTTAGTTTTCCAATGACTATCTTATCCAAATGCTACAAGATTTATCATGAAGATTGAGTGGTTGAGCCTAGATTTGCACCTCCGTTCAACATAAGATTGAGTAGCTGATTTCTTTTCTTTTTTTTCGCTAAAAGTACAACAGGTTTTATTTTGTTATTGATATTATTGATATTTTGTTATCTCTCTCTCTTGATATGTATTAGGGTGGTCTGAAATGTTTGCAGGCATACTGATAGATGGCTGCGCTAATCACATATTTTTCCCCCTTGTGTTGGTGCATTTATTAGTAAAAAAACGATGTCAAATTATAAGCCACTCTCAGTCTACTGTCTGAGGGTGGATAAAGCTAAAGGCAGTGGTTGGCTGTCGGAGGTCATTTGAATCAATCGTGGTGGGTGTTGTTAGAAACGGCCCCTTACAATCAACAACTGCCTTCAGCCTACTGACTGGAGTAGTTTGCAATTTGGCATGTCTTCCGATAGTAGATGTACCAACTCGAGGGAAGATCATTGTTCGTCGCAAACGAAGGTTTAAGGCCAATCAAAATTTATTAGAAGATCACTAGCATGCATGCTATTTCTTCTTTCCCAATATCTACCATGAAGGAATGGTCGTAATTGTATTCGAAGATGGATACCAAGCGTGCTGAAGAGTGTTTTTTGTTCGATAAGTAACAGTGAATGAAGTACGATTTACATACTAGACTCGAAATAACAGTCCATAGAGTAAGCAGCAGATTATTGTTTAGCACCGAAAAAATTAACATGGTGTCATCAGTAAGAAAGAACGTGGTAATAACAAGGGATTACTATTTTGGTCTTCTAACGAATTTCACCGCAAAATCTTTAATCTGAAATCAGACCTGGTTTATCGAAGGAAGAAATCATCTTTCATCGCGACTCTTTTGACTTTTTTGGAGTTCCAACTCAAGAACTCTCAACGTTTTTCCTTCAATCAGGAAGCGATTCGCCCTATAGGAGGGTTTGTAGTAGTTTTGGCTGAAAATTATAGAGACACAAGCACTAGAATAACGTTGGATGGAAACTATTAATATTAAACAATAATATTGGTATAGAGCACAAAGGCATCTTCAAAAGGATTGGAAATGGACGCCGTGTTACTTCTGCAAGAAATTGTTTTGAAATCAAAAGTCGGGGCAAGAAGTTGAATGGAGAAGAATGAAAGGAAAACAGTCTGTAGTAACAAGAAATATACCTACGATTAGAAATTTCCTTTAGCTTATTATATGTTGTTTCTTATGCCATCATAATATATTAAATCACGCCTTCCCCTCGTTTATCACATGTTCCACAATTTATTTTTAATAGTGTTCTCTGATACAAAAAATGATAAATTGTGGTATTATTGAAATATATATCCTCCTCTAATAAAAGGATATAAAAGAATAAGACACAAAAGGAACCGGAAGTCTAACCAATAATCAACCTATACGTGCGAAATTTTTAAAACCATTCATTCAACTTTTTTCCCTTAAAAGAAAAACACCCGCCATAAACGCATCCCATCAATGAAAAGGAATCCGGTCTTTGTCAATATCGATGGTAAAAAAATCAGTTTGCTGCGAAATTCTAACATATCCACGTATAGGTAGAGGTCGCTGAGTAAGTGGATGGCAGTTTTCAAGGGCAGGTAGGAACCACCAACTGTTTCCTTTCGGTTTCAAATTACTTTCAATTTCATTCGATTTATCCCCCGACCGGCCGGCGGTTGTGGAGATAGCGCCATCAGGACTCAGGTAAAACAACGACAGATGATGTGTCTCTGAAAGTGCATCGTCAGCCTCATGGTCCATATCCTACCCTATTCGAGCAGGTCGTTATAAATGTTGATCGTAAATTAAATTACCCTTTTTTTTTCTCTCCGGGCGTGATTTCGTAATTCCGGGATCGTACTTTTCTTAGTTAACCCTTTGATGGTACCGCCATCTGTTACACGAAGTAGTTTAGATTCGAGGAGATCAAGAAGGTATTTAAAAGTTATTAATTAATGTATTATATGATGTGTAATTTTGCTTAAATATAGGTTGAATAATGCTGACTCCAACAAATGTTGATTAGACCAGAGTAGTGTTGTCAACGTTGTTAAAATGGAATAGGACCAAATTCTATTACGTTCTTTGAAAGGCACTATCATTATTAATAACTGCACTTAGTAAAAAAAAACATATGAATATATGCTAACAAAGAATTGATTAATATACAAAACTAAAAAATAATGACCGATTTAACAGACTCGGACAAAGATAAAGGAAAGCAGTAATCAAACAGTAAACAACAAATGTGAAATAATAAAACAGGCAAAAAACAGGAATAAATTCTGATGCCTATCCTGGCAATTGGTAAGCCTATGCAGTAAATTTTTTATAATGTTCAATTATAAAAAAGGTAATTTTTTGAATGCATCAACCATCCACGGCAACCTTTACTTTAGAGAAGCTATTCTTTATAAGCAATCGCTGATATCCGAGGATGCGAAGATATTTTGACAACAAGTAACAGAGCAGTAGGAGCAATAAATCATGATTTTGCTAAGCTTCTTTCGTTTTCTTACTTGCATACCGATATGGTTTTTCTAGGGCTCTGACCATCCATTATTAACGTTAAATTCTGAATTCTCTTCTTCAAATTATGTATACTTAACATTCAGCATCATTTTTCGTATTTTCATACCACTACTAGTAGCTTGGACTACTTCTTCCAATTTCTAACTATGAAGCAATAGTGTTTGCTGTTATACCAGAATCTAATCATTTTATAAGTCAGTATGCAAACGTCTATACACAAAATACAAACAAAACATTAAAGTCATTGAATAAACAAATCAAACAGTAAAAAATATTGTTTGCCTTTTTTTGCGAATCTTTCCTTATGATGTGATGTGTGTGCCGCTTATTGTTGTCTCCTTGACATATTAGCTATAACCGATGTTGTTAAGAAGTATAAAATTTAGAAATAACGTTGGGCAAAATTTTATAATGTGGTGACGATTAATTAAACTAAACATCCCCTATTTAGTGTGATTTGAAGGACGGTAGGCTCGTAAGATCCAGATGAAACATCGATAACATCAACAGCACAATGTTTAGATACCGCATGGGCTTCGAATACCGCCATTCGATTGATGATGAGACAATTTAGCGAAGGACGATTCGAATCTTTTTAGTGATTCGAGTCCAAATGATTCCTAAAATAAAAGATTCGTATAAAATGATTCGTACCGAAAGAATTCGTATCGATTCGTGATGACTCATGACGATTCCTATGATTCGCATCGAAAGATCATAACAGATTCAGACCAGTTCCATTAATCGAGATTCGAGTTGTAATGATGAAAATACCAGAGAACGTTTAGGTAGGTCAGTTAAGTCGGCCTCCCCCCCAAATTATTTTTTTAAGTTTATATATGCTATAATTTTGCACACAGTTTTGCACAACCATAACAAAATTTTGCACACCTGTACAAGATAAGTTATGCTATATTTATTTGGAAGGGGGGGGTGGAGGCAACTTAACGTTAGCCCCCCCCCCCCCCAAATTAAATTCGTTCAACTTTTCATATGTCATTTGAAAGCTTGAGTTTTGCACAGTTTTGCACAACCAAAACGAAGTTTTGTACAGCTCGTATAAAGGAGATATGGCTTTCTCGAGAAACAATTTCAGCCCCCCCCCAAATGAATTTTTTTCAACTTTTTATATGTCTTATGAAAGCTTGAGATTTGTACAGTTTTGTACCCATTTTCACCTCACAGGGTACGTGAATAGGCAGAACTATCGTTACTGGACAGACACAAATCTTAAGGAAGTTTGTGAGCGTCCTGGTTTCAATAGGATGGAGCGACATCCCACACTGCACTGCAATCAATGGAAGCTATGCGAGAATTGTTTAGTAACTATATACTTTATATACTTTTCCTCCATCACTCTTGGTTTTATTGCATCAAAAGTTCCCGTTTTTAACTTTTAACGACACCGTCTTCGCGGTACTGTTTTTTTTAAAGCTAAATTGAAGGACGACTAATTAGAAACGATTTGGTCTCTACTTTTCTCGTTTCTGAAATATTGCCGATAAAGAAAAAAAGTACACTCCGAGAAACTAAAAACCGGACCCTCAAAGAAATGCGTTTTACATCGCTATAAAAATTGTACAAACTATTGTATGGGAGATGGGGATATAGGAGAAGGGACTCATTCGCAGTAGTGCAACATCTAATAATAGGCGATAGGCGAAATCTAGACGCGTATGAAAGAATTTATATGTATAAATACGAAAATCTCGTCTGAACGTCAATTTCTGTCCCTTTTCTAGACATGTTAGCAATTAGTTCGGTTTAGGTAAAGAGCTTCATGCCAATGGTTGTTAATACTAGAAGAGGGGATGTTTATATTTATAGTTTATAATTTTATTTATTCGTTCGGTATTCGGTTGATGATGAGAGCTCATGGGCCCTCGAAACACCTGTGCAGAATTAATTAACTAAATGTTGTGATGTATATATCTTCATTTTATTTATCTGTATCGTACGAGTTCACAGCCCTTGAAATTTATTATTTATCATTTTTAAAAATTTACATAACAATATTTAACACATAACTGTGACAGATATCTTCAATTACTACATCAGAACAAAATAGAATGAACATATTTTATTATGATACATACAGGCTTAGAACAATAATGTACTTTAAATTCCATTTAATAAAAAAAAATCGTATAATGTTTAAATTCCTACAAGAATTAGTGTGTCTGTAGGTGTCACAGACTAAAATAACAAAGAATTATTGCCTTTATGTAAATAACAGTGCGGTTAAAATGTACCTAATTATCATCAAGGTACAATAAAATACACCACACAACCAGATACACTTACATTGTTGCTACATTGACCCAAATTTTAAACGACTGATTTTATAGATAACCAGCAATAACTACATTACCATAATTTATACAACAAGAATGATTGTACACAAAGAAAAATGATCATTGTCTTTTGTTTAAGTACTTATATACATATGAATGTAAGACTCGTAAAATTTTGCATGGCATTCAGTTCATAAAAATATGAAACTAGTTAAGTGAGGTCTAAAAAGTTATTAGTGAGCTTGTATTGTTGAAAATTAGTTTCCAATTACAGATCAATCTAATCGCTAATCTTAGAGCATGCTTAAACGTCTATCTAGTATTACATCTTGGATTTTACTGCACGTGTAGACAATTTGTTTGGTTTGATTTATGGTTTGTTAACGATCAGATATGTCGTGCTCTATATACGACGTTAACCAGCGCTTATTGAAACGATCAAATCACAATTGTAAGAGAATTGTTTAAAGCTTATTTTTTAATCATCAATTGAATGCCACTGAAAGGATTCATGAAGAAAATTGTTTTTACACCTTATTCGAATGCATTTCGTACAAAGAACATTTCGGTTGTTTTTTTTAATCATAAGAACGCGCGCACTCATGCTCGGAATCCACAATAAACCTGCCAAATTAGCGTTTTAATTGCTGCTCGATGTAACTACAGAGGACGTTGACTTCCGCACGCCAGGTTGGCATCCATGGAAGTGAGGAAAAACGTGAGAGAAGCGACTAATTAGTTAATTAAGCTAAGAACCGAAACAATTGCGTAACGAACTTCTTGCCAGTTTGTAAGTTCCAAAGCTTTGACGTCCATTTTATTTGCTTTCGTAAAATTGTGATTATGCATTTTCACCTCGAAGATTAATAAAGAGTTTGTTGTTTTACAATTATTTTATAGCGTGGCATAGAATGAAAGCACATAATGCACGTAAGTGCATTATTATTTGTCGTTTGCGAGAATTGTTTTGTTTTCGCTGAGAACAAGGAGCAACCAATGTTTAGGTTAAACAAGAAATGGCGCAGCTATGCATGTACGACTAAACATAATTTGCATAACTGTTTTAACTTTTAATAAATTTCTATGGAAGTACAGCGCATTGTTTTAAAGTTAACAATATACACAACACCTATGTCAGTCAAGTTTTCAAGAAACATCGTCATTATGAGGCGTGGTAATACCTCGCTTTAATGAAGAGAAGCTATTGCGGATATTCTCAACATTCAAAGCACCTGAAGCATTGTGTGTTTTGTTATTAATTATGGGTAATATTTAAAAAACCTAACGATAACTTTGTTTGTAGAAGCTGTTTTATTCACACCCAATAAAATATTCCGAATAAAAATCTATTAGATACCATCCCATAACCATCATCTTCATTAACAGAAGGCAATCTGTTTAATAAGATCCAGGATTCACGCTGCGAAAATATTAAAATGATTAATAGTTTTGTATCTTAGTTCATCGTTAAACACGCCGGCTAAAAAATAAAATCAAATTTTGTCTGGCCGGCGTAAAAAACAGAAACAGCTGCTGTTCGCTTCCGAATCGTTCGAATTGACCAACCATCGGATCGTAATATTTTCTACGTTGTCGATAGTGCACTCGAACTGATTTCGGGTAGGTAAGGGACGCAGAGCGCGAGTAGTGCCACTACGACATAAAAGGTAAATCGAGGGTAACGTGGGATATATGCTCCATTAGAATTACAAGTGACACTACTTTACCTGTTCGTACCACCCTCACCAGTACAACACGGATTCGTTATTTGTCTACCGTGGGAACACGAAAAGTATATACACAGATATATGAGTATGTAGTGTGTAAATGTAGAAACTGGAAATGAATGAGTACCTGCTTGTACACAATAACCATATTTCTATATCTTCCTTCCTTTAGTTTAGATTTGTGTACTGAATATTGAGAGATATGATTATGATGTATCGTTTAAGTTATTAGAAGGATTCTGCGATAAGGTTGTCTTTCTATTAAACAGGAAACGTTTAAAAGAAGATTTATCTCCCAAAATAATTTATATCTATTCTTCTGGCTTGCAGTTGTTAATGGCAAAAAGTTTCAAGTTAGCTAGGTTAACACCTCAGTAATGAAGCTTTAGATACAGACAATTTTCTGAAAAAAATTATGAATTTCTTCTGTAATGGTTAGAAAAACAATTAAAATGGCTTTAGGGTTCTCAAAAGTCACTCCTATTGTGGAGATACAAAATGCAGATGAACCAGAGGAAAAACTTGTCTGCAGGTTAATGATGACAATGATAGCAACTGAAGTTTTAATTGCTTAACATCAGTGGACATTAGGAGGTGAATGTATTAAAGAACTGAATGTTACTGATGTTTCTAAAGTGGTTCAAATCATCTCTTTCAACGTTTACAAATTTTTGTATTCTATAGTTGCAAATTAAATACAAATATCAAAGATCTAGATGGGGCTATTGGACAAAGTTTCACCGAACTCTGCGTGGTCAAGACATTATAACTGGTTCTTAAAAGATTTTTTTTTACTGGTGTCAGAATTATAAGAAGCAAAACTGCTGATTCGGGTTCTGATCTCCTACATTAATCCTTCTTTTTACATTAGTGTGGGAGATGACGTTAAAGCTGTGAAGTATTGAGGTCTTCTCACGACAATTTGGGATGGTGGAGCCCAGTATGGGTCGAATCCAATCGAATCAGCCAAAATAGGATTAGTCGACCTTCCTACCCTCTAAGGCGATTTGATTTTTTTTTTAATTCAAAGAACAATGATATAAATCATTGATTGAAAATGGAATGAAGAACAATAAAATAAATCATAAATTTTAGTCGGAATGGAAGACCACAAAGTTGGTCAGAGGGTGGTTTGAGTTTAGTTGATGTAATTTATTTTAAAACGCCATCTTTTGGTCTAGCGAAATATTGTTTAATCTCGACAGACAAGGGCCTCACTTCTCGAGGAAATTAAAATTGCTGATGAGTAGAGATTAACGGCTGTATAATGAAGGGGATAAGTTCGGTATAAAGATCTGAGCTTTCGTACAATTGTTTAGTACGTTTGCTCTGTTGTACATCAATTTGTAGTATAATTTCAATTTTGATGTTGTTTTTTGACCGTTTTTTTTTGTTAAACAAGACACTCTCCTTTTGAAGATATTTTCTTTAAGACAAAACCCTTCTTAACTGAACATCCTAACTTATATTTTGTGCAAGCAGATAAAGGAGGTTGTACTGTTGCTATGGATAAAATTGATTATTTGAACAAAGTAAATATTTTGAAAGATACTATTACATATAAACCTATAGCACAGAATCCCATTGAAATTATTCAAAATGGTGAACTGACAGATGAAGTTTATAAGATGTTAAGTATCTATAATTCATCTTTCCCTAAATTATATTGTTTACCAAAGATACATAAACCTGACATTCACCTACGTCCTATTATTAGTTGCGTAAATTGTACTACATATAATTTATATAAATTTCTTGCAAAAATACTCACTAGTGGATTGGCTAACGTAACAGAATATAATATACAATATACTTTTATATTTATGAATTTTATAAACGATTTTACCTTACCGTAAAATTATATTTTAATATCTTTGGATATAAATTCCTTATTTACGAAAACACCATTGGAGTTAGTTTTTAAGATTATTAATAGGAACATTTAGGTAATTATACAGATTTATCTAAACAATCATTTAAAGAATTAATATCATTTATTATTAATTTTTTTTTTTAATGTGTGGTGGGTGCTTAGTTGCAGTGACTCCGTAAGCTGTATTACTTGTCTGGCTATCACTGCAACTCTTGCGGTGTAGTTTAGTGTGTGTAAGTTGTGTTTCAATGGCTTTGTGACAGCATCATATCGCCTTTTATGATGCCGCGCTGTTAATCACTTTGCTCCCAACAGCGAATGGCAAGTCGATCCGGGATTAAACTCTCTGAAGAAATGTCACCGTCCCTCCAGAGAATTGAACCCCGGCACCTATCGTCCTCTCACAACAATAGTCAGCCGCCTAACCACTGCGGCCATCGACCCGGTTCCAAATAGAAATGGCGAAATTTTTTTGTTTTAGGCAAACCTTCACCCCTCCAGTTTTCAAATGAATTTTGTTCCAACTTCGAACAGTTTATGCATAGAATGCATTTATTTTCGTCTGATATTGAGCATAAAACATGGCGATGTACATGTTTCATATCATTCTTTGTGTGCTTTATTTCTTGATGCTTAAGCTCCTAAGATATGAATCAAACATTAAAAGACTCGCTTATTTAGTGACTCCTGCTAATGAAGAAACTGTATGTGCAGTGTTGAATTAACCAGCCAAATATTTTTTGAAACATATAACTTAACGTTTGACCATCGACTTAGAAAGAAACATAATCTGCTGAAACGCAGAACCTTACCTGATTCCGTTCTTCTTCTTAATTTGGGGGGTCGGGGGAGAGGAGGGCTGAAATTGTTTCTCGAGAAAGCGATATCTCCTTTATACGAACTGTACAAAACTTCGTTTTACTTGTACAAAACTGTACAAACCTCAAGCTTTCATAAGACATATAAAAAGTTTGAAAATTATGATTTGGGTTGCTGGATTTTTTTTTTTGAGAAAGCTATATCTCCTTAATACGAGTTGTGCAAAACTTCGTTTTCGTTGAGCAAAACTGAAGCATTCAAATGAAAAGTTGAAAAAATTTAATTGGGGAGGGGGCGGGAGGAGGAGGGCTAACGTTAAAAAAACTACAAAATCATGATTTATTGCTCCTACTGCTCTGTTACTTGTTGTCAAAATATCTTCGCATCCTGGGATATCAGCGAGAGCGGCTCTAAAAATAAAGGTTGCCGTGAATGGTGGATGCATTCAAAAATTTACCTTTTTTTTATAATTCAACATTATAAAAATAGAATAGAAAAATAGAAATATAGGAATAGGTTATTTCTTGAAATGTTTTATATAAATAATATTACTGAAAATAGTGTGAATTTTAAAACAGATACTAATCAACTTCGTAATATATATTGTAATATCTTAAAACATAGTAGAAATACAATTTAATATCTTGCTATTGTTTGTACTTCAGTTTCCTTGATTAATTAAACATTTTTATGTAGTTTGACATTTTAAAACAAATTTTGACAACACTGACAATATCAGACAATATTTTCAATCACTTCATACCAGACGTTAATCTAAATTCTTTTTGTAAGTTTTTAAACAATTTTACATTTGTATAATTTATATATTGTTTATACTGACTTGTAGAAGTAATATAATTTCCTCAAAAATTCACATAATTGTGATGAAATATCGAAAATAGATCGAAGATTTTTATTATTGAAGATCCGAAAAACCCGTATAAAGCTTTTATTGTTGAATAACGTAAATTCAAAATTAAATTCAATTTTAACTTTTTATCTTCAATACCGGACGTAATGTCTCCTTGTGTTTTCCTTTTTCTCAGTTCTGATGCTTGTTTTTAGTATCGTACTCACTTCTGGTCTCTGATGAAGTAATTAACATATTACGAAAGCTCAGATGTTAAAAAAGAGTAAAGTCTGTTTCTTATATTTTGGCTGCCGCCTATTACACCGAACTCATCCCCTTAAAATTGCTGTATCATCGGCGTATATTGCAATACCCTGCACTCCAGATGAAAATAAGGAAAAGATCTGGTGATAACAGTGAACTTGATGACATCAGAGCTACGATTTTGGAAGTATGATCAGACACCTTTGACAATATTTGGATTTAACCCTGCCATGACCAACTTAAATAGAAGTCCACGATACCAACCCCTCAAAAGCCAATTCTATGTTTAAGAGCACCACCCTATGATAGGTGTTACGAAATAATTAAAAATCTGCGAAGAGGCTTTCCTGAAATACAAACTGCTTATCGTGAATTGTATCATGGAGAAAAAGCTCTCCTTGGGCACATCCGAGGATGATGTCTTCAATAATTTTTTGAAAGATTTTATCCAAACAGCAGGCCTTGTTCTCGCATGCCAATAATTGCTGCTGTAGGCTTTTACACCTAAAGAAAATATCAAAGATTCAGAGTGGTGTTCAGAATGGAGATTAGAATCTTTGAACAACATTATGGGGAGTTGCTATTGTGTGAAGCATCATTTGTAATGTGGTTAGGGCTACAGGCTTTGTCCGATTTCTGGGTTGTGATAAAGATTTTAGCTCGTTTATGCCAAACTTCTTTAAGATCGTAGACAACGAAGCGATTTTTGCCCACAATATGTCATTGTATTAGATATAAAATTGAATGAAATTTTCTGTGCTCGTCATTGATTGAAGATATGGAGACATACACGCAGACAGATATGTAAAAGTCGTGTCCAAATCGTACAAGCTATTGAGGAGAGTAGATCGACCAAAGGATTGCTGAGTGGTCTTCTTCATCCAATCAACCTTTATCAACTGATCTGTTAGTTAAAAAACGAACTCTTTAAGCTAGCTTTCATGAAGAACAATTGTTCTTCTTTGACCTCCATTATCTCCTTATCAAATTTCGTCATGATTCTGGAAATCTTAATCCTTGTCAAGCATCTCGTGGCACTGATATGCATCAGGACGAACATTGAGTGAATATAAAAATGGGCCTAAGATTGATCCTAGCGGAACACCTATTGAATCTGAAATCTGTATTAAAGTCTATTTAATTATATCGCAATTAAAATATTGCGATCTAGGAATTTAACGGTAAAATTTGTAAGCTTCCTAAAACAGGAAATGGTTTTCATATTGTTTTGACATTGTGGGATTCGTTGACGACTTAATTAGTTAATCGAATCGAAAATAAACAGAAACAGTGACGTTTCTATTCTGAACCGTTTCTATTTCTAATAATATAAGTAGTTTTTATAATAATAATTACCTCTTAAACAGCTTACAGCTTTTGTAATGTGTTCGTGTCGACCTTGATCTTAAACTCGATGCTGGTTATAGAAAAATTAATCGTTTCAGTAGAAATACTTAGTTCAAATTGCCTTATTACAGTAAACATAGTTTACTAGCAAAAAATTTACACGGGGAAATATCTTTATTAAAAAATACGATAATAATGACTAAACAATTGAACTTTATGGAATCAATTGATTTCACCTTTTGTTCGCGTGTTGATTTTAAATGAATGATTTGCAGAAAATTCAGTGTTTGAACACGTTAATTGTAATCAGGTGTCTAACTATGTATATCAGTTCTGTTACTATAATTTTATGTCAAGGAAAAAAAATTAATTATGTCTCTAGATTTCGTGGGTGTGGGAACTGTCCACTTACGAATATGGTGATTACTGCATTTTTTTCTCTCGTTAACGCTTTAAAAACCTATTGTGTTATGAAATATATATTGACATCGGGTTGTAATTACTAAATTATCTTTGTCGTGATCATATGCGAAGGTAGACTTGATAATGTGTGCGGTAATTGAACTTTTGTTGGTTTAAATTGGAGTTGTCAATTTCGCATGTTGATCTACAATGAAAATATGATTGGGTGTAATATTACGCCCGAAAAAAAGGACACCACAGTTGTTATACGACAAAATAGTATCCTTCTTTACAAATCATGGTTATTACAAGATAAGATATTCAAAGTAAATAACTCATTTTTTGCGTGTATGAATTGAAACATCCTGGTAATAATAAATGATATACAGAGTAAACTAAACTGAAGTTGGAATTGCTGTTAATTTATAACTGTAATTAAAGAACTTCATTCCACTTCTCAACGAGGTAGAAACTTTTAAAAGGTTATATAGGGACAGTAACATCTGGTAATCATTCTCGTGTCATGTAATTAATGCAGCACTTAAGATAGCATCGATCTCAGATTTTAACGCATCTTTTTGAGAACCTGTTAGGGGGGCGAATAAAACTAACCCGTTAATTTTTTATTACACGATATAAATCAAGGTCGTATATTTACGCAAATTTAAACTGTATCGTATGCCTATAGTATATTTTTAGTACCTAACAAGGTAAGTGCTTGAAATCATATGCGGCTGTCAGTGCATAACTATCTGCATATTGGTAGACCGAAGTTTACAAAAGAAACGTAACATCTTATTTAAATACAAACAGATGACGACATATGTTTTGTACGAGTATACAGCAATGAAGAACACTGTTATTTGCACATGTCGCATAAACATGTTTGCAGTATTTTTCTTTCGCTTTTTAAACCGTTATTTATTATTATTATCCGTCCTTCTGTTGCGTGCTATACGGTAGTAGTGTATTTCTTTTAATATACCACGCTGTATACTGCATAAAAGTTAACAGTGACATCGTGATTTTATGTAGCAATTATGTATGGAATCTTGTTCCTATGTTACCTGTATGGTAGATATTAATTTAGATTCTGCACAGACACTCTCGATTATAGAAATATTTTGAAAAATTATTGACGTTTAATTTACTGCTTTTAAACTGTGAACAAACAACTCCATAAAATAAATCGACCTAACGTCAAAGTTTGCTATTTCAAACAAAATAAATGAATGTTTACGATTACTCCTCAGTCAATTATCTTCCATAGAATAAAAACCAGAAATTTCTCAAAAAAGAAGCACAATTAAACAAAATACCTTTCAAGCATGGCAGTATTGGATGGACAGAAGAACTCCCGTACTTCAATTTCTTATCTTCCTGGATTCGTAACCATCATTGCGTGTAGTTTGTTTTCCTAAAGTTGGCAGCTTATTGCTATTTTCGTTAATTGTAAATAAGCTTGGGAATGTTGTTGTTTAGAACCATAATAACATTTGAAAGACAATGTCATGGGGTGGAGGTGCAAACTATGCTAGAAGGCCAGTTCGTAAAGCCTTTGCCTCAATTACAAGAAGGACTTATCTTAATATAAAGAAAATCTTAACGATGAATTGGCAGTTGCAAGCAGACTTACCAGTTTTAGATAAAAATACAGTTTGGCTATCTCCCAAAGATTCCTAAATCCTTTAACAGTCTTCTGTCTGTTGATCGTCCAGCAGCAGTCACAATGTTAACATAATCTTACCGTTTTGCTTCTATCTTGTTTTATAGCCTCTTGGCTTATTCCATAGGCTGACCAGGTGGTTCCGTACAAGATGAGACTAAATGAGGAGCTGCCGATTCAGTCGATGCATCCTTAATAAAATCTTTCAACACATTGAAGTACCATTCCAAGCTTTGGTCACTTATCCAGTTCTCGCCAAAAGCTGCTTTCAGGAGGTTGTTAACTGATTTTCCTTTTCCTTGACTGATTCCATGCACATCTGCAACTTCTGATAAAGTAACACGATTCAAACCTTTCCTCGTTTCAATAATGTTTTGTACGGTTTTGATGGATCATTGTTACGGTAGAAGACCTCAGAGTTTATTTGTACAGTACACACTATTCTCTGCTACAGTTACACCATCTGAAGACATTATAATCAAGAACTAAATCTTAATACACCACTTTACACGTGCATTGCACGTGCAGATTGCAAAGTTAACCGTTTCAGAACTGTCAAACTGGACATATTTCGCTTTGACAACAGCACACTGTGGACATATTGCGTTTTGACAAGAACTGATTCAATAATATTGTAGACCACCTTTTAAGACATGTAACGCCATCTCTAAAGTTGAAAAAATTGACTTGTTGACTTTTGAAAACGAGCTCCTCAAATAGAATGAATAGTCTATCGGCTTTTGGATTCCTTATGTGTATGAATGACTAGAAACTGAGAGCAGTTTGATAGTGTTATTGTGGCAAAATTAGTTTAGAAGGCACTAATTTGTAGTCAGTTCTTTCTGTTTATTATGCTACCGTACTGCCCAAGATTTGCTTGCTAATTTTGATTCGTCTGTATATACTACTAGAACTTCCATATTTGCATCAAAGCCCCCACGCTTCCATTCACATTAATTTTTCTTTAGAAGATATCTATTTCATTTAATTTTCAATAAAATACAGCCGCATTAAGAACTTTTTAGTTGCTTTTATATTGATGAAAATTTGGAAACACATTCCCTGAATGTCACTTACGTTTCCGAGTGAGATTTGGAAACACATTGCCTGAATGTCACTTATGTTTCCAGATTAATACAATCTAAAAACGTTATAATGCCTTGAATGAATTTTGAATTGTAAAACTTCTGACTTTTGGTCACCTGTACCTAAGTACATTTGACTTCTTCTTTTTTACTACTATTGGACATTCAAAAACTTTGAATATAGTATATTTATGCATATTTATTGCAACACCACGAACAAGAAATATATGGAAAACTGTCTTGCATTTTTCGTCATCTGACTTTGCAGAAGTTTTGTGCAGTTCTCCTAAAATGTCGCACATATCTATGGTGGAAATATCTGTCATCTTCTATTCTTTTATTGATAGGACGACTAATATTTTTGGACCATATCTGTACAGTCTCAATTTTTCTCTAATCTGACAAATACAAAATCTTATTGAGGTGTCATCTAGTTAACATCGTCTGCACTGCTACCACTTTCCATCTAGTCTACCAGTTCTTCTAAAGAAGAGCTTGATTGCAGCCCTTCTCAGGTTGACTTTTGTTTCAATCGTTCGTCTTTTTTTCTTCTTTCATGTTTTGTCCAGCTCTTGTGCATGTTTCGTTTCTCTTTTATGTCTCTCGTTTTAAATGTCAAATTTCTTAATGTATGATTCACAAAAAAGAAGAATTGGAAAAAAGTATTCTGCAGACATTCAGCTGTTTTGGTATTTTTCGAGTCTCCAACCTCTTTGAAAGCTACTTTTGCCACAGTAAAGGGCATCCAGTCATATTTAAAAATTATTAACGAAGAAGCAAGGGTTTCTGCTGCAATGATTCTGAACAGCGTCGTTATATTTTTTTAGCTTGTGATGGTCGTTCACCATAGACGTGTTTTTCTTTGGAGTCCGATTACACTACCGTTTTTTGAAGACAAGCAGAAAAATGTTTCGTACGAATCTTCTTGTTTAGTTATTGCACCTCTTCCAGCCTTCGTTTAGCCAAGACGATGGTAAATGAAAGGAAATATTTACTTCTCTTACAAGTTTCTGAACTGAAGTGTGTAATCCGTCTTCATTTATTGGAAATCCCATTTTCACACAACCTAATATCTATTTAACCAGCCGGTCTTCATTTTTGTTGTCTAAGTGATAGTCGAATCCGCAGTGCACTGAATTCCTTTAAAATTTGCCGGATATAGATTACTAACAAATGAAACTAGCTCAGGAAAAGTTTGTGCGCGCAATTATCTATAAAATATCCCAAGAACTTTGCCTGCCGTAGAGTGACACCTGACATATTTGTATTTAGTAGACTGCTACAATATAAAAAAGACCGTTGAATGAATTACTACTACGGTTATAAATTCTCTGTTTCCCTAAAACATCGACTTCAAAACCTGTTGTACGCGTTCCTAACCTATACCAAACAATACCAGATAACATCTTAGATTAAACACCACTATAAATTTAAGGACATTTAAAACACCTTTCGTATAAAGTTCTTGTTCCTGTCGAAATCACGGAAATATATTTCAAGTACAGCTAACATAATTTTAATTCTTTCGACAGACAACACTAGACTTGGGAGATTGCAGAAATTACATTAGAAAATTATGTACATATACCATACATCATCAATTTAACGTTAAAAAAATATATACAAATCTTCTTTTATATACCTCTTCACAGTCTGCAAGGTAAAAATAACCGGTAGGTCATGTCTAAGATAGATCCGTAGACAAATATGCATAGCGGGTGGAAGGGTTATGTCAGCTGCACATCAGGGTGTGGGAATCTATCACAGGTGGCTAGATGATGCTGAGAACATCCGAGTGGTTCGAATGCTAGTTCTGTACACACAATAGCCTTCTTGATTCGGAGTTGTAATGGTTGTGGAGGTACATATGTTACACGAAGGTATGAATATGGTGCTTCTTGCGACTATATGGAGCTTGTGCCTGACAAATTTAAATGATAAGGAGATAAACATGAAACATGTCAATTTAAGAGCTAAATTGTAGGTAATTATAAGGTGGATAACATATGGTTTCTGCGAAAGTTGGGAGAATTAATAAGTATAGTCGCTTAATGGTTGTGTAGACATTTTGACAAATTGTTTTGGAAGATGTATTCTTCCTCAATTTGCGCTTTTCTGTTTCAAATTTATCTTAGTTAGAATTTGTTAATTTTAAAGAATGGGTATTTGTTTTAGAACAAAAGTTCGCGTTTCAATATTTAATTTCCAATATTTGTTTTATATGCGATGCCAATGCATACCACATTGTCAAATACAAAAATCCTACAACTAAAAAAGCCTACCTAATTCGTTACAACCATTAAGGTGCTCATGAGGCTCTTAGTAATTACAGGCTCTTACTCATTACATCAGCAAGACTGCCCCCTTGTCCATAAACTCAAAAAATATTAGGCTACACTACTACCAACTGGAAGAAGTTTAAGGAGCATATCAATTTTGGCTTGCTTGTCTAGAGGGACATATTCATCTACTACTAATCAATTGGTTAAAAGCAACAGCAATCCTCCAATCTCTTTTTGATCTGGTCAAAGTCAGTCAATCCCTCACGCGGGAATATGATTGTTCTCACAACGCATAACCTGACCAATAAGTCCGGGATCAGCTGGTTCAGCGAGGAAATTAGGAAGTACATATGCACTCACAGGAGTCGCTTCTGCATAAAGACATCTCAGGCCGCTAGTGACCGTAGGGGGTTGACCCAGAAGAAGACTACCTCCACCAGGGCTTTAATAAAAAGTGAGAGAGCAAATTGGCAAACAGATACCGAGGGTGTGACTGTCAAAAAAGCTGCTAGAGTAGTCGAATTGGTCTCTTGAACCTAATGATCATCATCAACACCAACCTCCATCAGGCTGGATCATTAACGGAATTCATGGAAACACGCTACGGTGATCTTAGCCCACAAGCCAGTGAAGCCAAGACACCTGTTAGAAACGTACAAGCTTGGCATTGCTCGAAGTGGCAGAACAAATTATAGTGATTAGAATCAATGAACACCAATCAACAGAAAAGGAGTTTCGTTTCAGGGCTACCATCATCATCATAGCATACGGTACAGTCATCCTTGTAACAGATATTGCCAAG
The DNA here is from genome assembly GCA_023690525.1 of Holotrichia oblita. NCBI lineage: Eukaryota > Metazoa > Arthropoda > Insecta > Coleoptera > Scarabaeidae > Holotrichia > Holotrichia oblita. The sequence continues at coordinate 14,671,416 of CM043018.1, forward strand.
ATGACAGCCTAGGTTCCAATTTAATGGCCAATTACCTAGTCAACAGAATATTTCAAGTTAAGGCAGACCAGGCTTTGTCCAGGAATAAACTAGCTGCACCAGGTGTCCCACAGGGATCATATCTTAAGCCAGTACTTTATTACATCTTTCTTCACGATCTTCCCACCTAATAAATGCGTACACAAATGTAAGATTTGCTATGTGTGTACTGATAAGGACTCACAAGGACCAGTGGAATAATATTGAGCAAGTGTGCTTTGATAGGGATGGTTGAGTTTCTGTGCCACGACCTTCAGCTCTCTACGTTGCTCTCCGCTCTGCACTGAAACTTGCCCTTCTCTGCCGACTTTACTTATCATCCCAAAACTGCTCTTAACCCCCACGTTCCATTTCTCCAGTCTTTCTCTCAAAAGTAGACAATCAAATTAAATCTCGTTAAGTTCAATCAAAAAGTCTAAGAGTAGTAGCGCTAGGATTCGATAACAACTCCAATTTTAAGGATATACACCAGAGGGGTACACAGTTTGACAGTTGCATCTGTCAAAATAGCAGAAAAGATCAGGTTTACGGGAGGGTGGTTCAAAATCGCAACATCAAATACTGGAGAAAATTTAGTGAATAAAAAATTTGAACTAAGAAAAGTCTTTGTAATACAGTTCGATGCTGTAAAATCTTTTAACATACGTTAATAAATACACATCTTAATAGACCATTACTTATTAATTATAACACGATTATGCAGCGGCTTCCTAAAATAGATAATCAAGTAAGGTACAACCTGATCTAAACGAGTTTATAATTTTATTTATACAGTAAGACAGGCAGGAACAAAGGGGTCTACGTGGAAATGGTACGTGCTCCTTATAATCGCTACTACAACCATAATCTAATCGTAATATTCATTACCATACAAGGGCTCTTTGTACTGGAAGAACTCGGGATACAATACATACACACAAGGCAATATGCTCGCCTCTTCGAAATATATGGCCTAATGCCCTGATACAAATCAATAATTATTTTCGAACATGATCTCCGCAGAGCCAGCGAATAAGTTCCCATGTCCATATAGATTGTGCCGGTATAAAACGACTTAAAAAGAACTTGGAAAACGTACACGCAGCTGTTGTTCTACCTAATGGATCTAGATATTATTTATATTCAATTAATAATATCCAATTAAGAGAATATTATCGCTTACACTGTATTGACCAAGTGGGGAGAGATCAGATTGGAGAGCACGTATACGAGAGAAGTGTAGTGTATCTAGAGAACGTATTTAGTTTTTTGCCCTCATATATAGCTCCTGCTTGCATTAGAATCTGATTTCCAATTAAGTCCGGCGTCGGGCAAAAAGTGCCAGGGAATTTAAAGAAGGCGATTATTCCTGAAACCGAGCTATTGTCATACTATATCGGCTCTAGTAATAATTAGGTTTATATTCAGTTTGCTTTGTGTTGATTAAATTGGAATTCTGATACCTTATTTGGGTGTAATCTACTGCGTAGATTTTCTTTTGTATCTTTTGTTACTTATAATATTATTTTAACGTTTTTATTTATTTATTTTATTATTGTTGGTGATGATATGAACTGTCGCTATCTTATCAATAACATTGATTTTTTAGATGTTAATAAAATAAATGCACTGCTTAGCGTTAATAATGATAAAGACTATCTAGTGATCAATGTTCTGATGGTGGTGTTGAAATTCAAGGTGAAAATAATAACACTAGCCAAGTGCTTGTCAATTCTAGTGAATTTATAAAAAGACAAAGATTTAAATGGAGTGCCTAAGAACACGTTTTCTGGACCACCTTTTATCTTCTTGTTAATTGTGTATTTGGAATTTTTCTATGACGTTTCGGTCCTTTCTGGCCATCACCAATTTTCTTATACTTATCAGAGCCATATTGGATTTTTATACTGTTAGAAAAAATTTTTTCTTCTGAATTCAATCAGAACCCAGTTTTAGCAGTTCATAATACACCACACCCTTCTGATCCCATCAAATACATAGCATCACTTTCGAACCATGGATATTCGGCTTTGGAGTCGATGTACCTAGTTGAAAAAAAGTTTAATTTGGGGTAGTTTAATAGAATTGATAATACACCACACCCTTCTGATCCCACCAAAAACACAGCATTACTTTCGAACTATGTGTATTAGGTTTAAAAGGGAAGTTAATGGGATTGCAGCTATTGGCGTTAGAAATTAAGAAGACGTGAACCTTTTTTTGTATCGAAGTTTTCGCTAATTCTTTTCAGAGAACAAGGTACAAATAAAAACAACAAAAGTTGTAATTAAAATTCGGCTATTTTCAATCGAAGTGAATTTTTAACTTACATAGTAATTATAGTACGGCAACATCACAAGACTCATGTGCAGTTAATATTTGGAAACATAACATATGAGTGTTGATAATCCACGTGGACAAACGATGTTGTCTCATTCTTTTTGTCTAGATATTGTCTTCTTGGAGGTTTGTCAAAGTTTTGATGTTGTAAAAACCTAATTTGATTGGTAAATCCTTGAAGAGGGAAGATATTTTTTGAGTTAAACCATCGATAAAGAGAAATTTACAGTACGTGATGACATTTTCATTGGGGGTGTTATTGAGAGGGGGACTGTTCAAGAAGGTCAAAAAATCTTCAGTAGACTCCTCATCGGTGTTATTGTTGGAGGCAATAAATGGTGTATTATATAATAAAAGAATTGAAAAGTTTTTTTTGATACCCATTATTCATGAAAATGCTGTTTAATCTGGACAAGTTCTTTTCCCTAAAGGAGAGGTGTGAAATTTTGGTAACTATATTTTTAAGTGCTGTGACATTGTTTAACTTCATATTAATCCAGTGATTAGAATTAAAGTTCATATATTCAAAAGAGATTGATCAGTATTCCTATTTAGTATAGTATCCAAAAACGGAACTTTATTATTCGTTTCCAGCTCAATAGTAAATTGCAACGAGTTGTTATAAGAATTAAATACATTTAGATTGCAATGGTATCGTCTAATGGAACAGATGTAATAATATCATCAACATATTTGTAGACGAACGGTAATTCAAATGGCAGGTTTGGGATGCATTGAGAAAGGATTCCATCCATAACAATACAGACAATGATAGGAGATAGTGGACTGCCCATAGGAGTGCCAATCTTTTGTTTGAAAAATTGACCATTAAATCATTAAATAAAGAAGTATTAGCTATTGGCGTATGTTCAGAAATTAACTGCCAATCCCTGTCAATAATATTTATGACAACCTCCAAAGAAATGTTGGTAAATAGAGATATTACGTCCAAGGAGACAACAAGTTTCGCAAGGGTAAAGGTATCTTTTATATTGTAGTTGGTATTTTCACTGAAAGCTCTTGTGAGTATGCTAGCCACAAAGGAAACTAATTTGTGTGTTGGAGAGCCAACGAAAGAAACTATAGGGCTGATCGGGTAACCAGTTTTGTGTATTTTTACCAGAGAATAGAGTTTTGGGGCAAATACCATTGTAGCAAGTTAAAGTTTTTTTAATGTGTTCATTAATATAATCCTTCTTCTTTAGATCTCTTACGAAGTTGTTGCTTAATGTTTGTATTCTGTTTGTGGGATCTTTAACTAAAGTTTCATAAACTTCGACGTCATTAAGAAGTTCGTCAACTTTATTGACATATTGGGATTTTTTTATCAGGACGGTAACTTGTTCTTTGTCGGCAGGCATCACCATTAAAGAATTATCATTAATTTGCGTAAGAAAGTTGTGCAAAGAGACTGTTGTTTCCAAAGGAAGGAAGACAACATTCATGGGGGATTGTTTTTTATTAAAAAGTTTGTGAAAATGTCAGTGGTTTTTGATCTAATAAGGTCACGAGAATCAGAAGGTATTCTATATATTGTATTTTCAAAGTCTGCAACGATCCTTCCTATATGTAGTTCTTTCTTTTGAATATAGGATTACCAAATTTATAACCCAATGAGAGGAATGTCAATATTGGATAGATTGATGTACCAACCGGAATTATTATTGAACTTATGTATATTAGGCTTTCGGGGTCGATGTGCTAGGTTGGCAGGGCCTCACATATGATTTCCTGCATTTAGGGTTGTCATAATGGATCTATTCTTCGTTCCCCAGTGCAGAAAAGACTTCCCTTTGTGCCGTTGAAGCAGCATTTCAGACATGCAAAATCGCCTTTCGATGTCTTTTGGTTTCAGTTCACATGGAATCTAATTTCCAGTTTTCTGGATCATACTCATGTTCTTTAGACGCAATGGAATTGATTGTTGAGTCTCTCCCAAAGATTCAGCAAGCTCCTTTTGAAGTTTTGAATCACGAAATATAGGAAGATTTATGTGTGAGATAAAGATGTTTTATTTTAAGAAAATAGCACTGAAAAAGACATAGGTATCAGACGTTTTTTTTTTAATTTTGGAATGTTTATGTTTATATTTATTTATAGAAATTTCCTTTGCTCTTATTACCTAGCAATAAATTCAGAACGTCCTACAGATTAAAAAAAAATTACTGCCGTCAAAATGAGTTAGCCAGCTTTGCTTGTTTATGTAATGAAGTTGTGCTTTAATTTCAATTGCTTAACAAATACAAAAAGTCCATAATCAGAAGGATTTTCCATCTGTTAAAGGTCTCCTAAGACGTAGCACCAATTTCATCTTGCAAACATGATGATCGGCCAAGTCAAAGTTGTTTTTTATATCACAATTTCAAATTCTAGATTTCAGGGTTGATTCGAAAACTCAAGAAGAAGTTCTTGATTTACACCCATTGTAACGTTTTGCATATTTTACTTGCAATTTAATTGCATTAATTAGTTTAGATATATGCCTTTATTCATGTATGCAATGAATATCTACTCCAACTGTTGCGAAATGGTGTTTATCACAATCAAAACACCTTCCTTAAAATTAATGTCACTGTCCTTCAATTAAAAAAAACCACAAAATTCTTCGACTGCAATTTGCATTCAAAACTCATAAAACGTGCCACTAGAACTACCCATATTCAAACCAACTACCGGCATCCATCAATCAGCAGTCGTAGAAACATAATTTACTAGACCGTACCAATAGGTCAACAATAAAACCCACGCAAATTCAACTAAAATATTTATTATAATATTACTAAACAATTCATTTTTATATTATATAATTTCCCTATTATTTCCAAGCGCACAATACTCGATTATATATGTATTTATAATTTATACCATTATATATATATGACGTAAGCTCACGCTTCTTTTTTGTTTAAACCGCACACTACGCTCTTTTTTTTATTCTCGAAGGTGCCCCACTTATTCGTTCAATGACTTTCCCCTTTCCCCTTGCCGTTGCCGTCACGGTCAAGGCCTACGTGATGTCGCAACGCCAAAAACGCGGAAGTACATTTCCAACACTACACTTTAGTTTCCACTAGTTTGTTTCGATAATGATAGGTGCTGTAATCTGAATAAATCCTTTCGAATGATGAAAGCGTTTTGGAATGATACATAAACGTTAATATCAAATAAATTTATTTTAATCATTTAGAACAGTTACAAAAAATATAGTTAAACTAGAACTAGAGTGGTGCGTTGACGATAGTACTCTATTTACTTTTTTTGCAAGCGCTATAATGATGGTAATGACAAACTGGAGGTCTTAAATTCTATCCTCATTCTCCGGTTTATCGGTGCTTTTTCGCCGTAATCAGAAGCTAAAGTGGATATGATGGTCGTGTACATGGCAATTGTAACCTGCGAAGGAACAAGCTAAGATAATTACAGCTACGTATGTATCTACCTGTAAATGTATTTTACGTATATGGTTGTTCGTAGAGTAAACCTGGATATTACAAATACGTCTACTGTAGTAATAAAAATAATCATCCTATCATTAGATTGTTAGGCACATTGTGCTATTGCGAATGTATTTGAACGTACTTCCTGTTTTCTATAAATATTAGCACGTAAAAATAATTTGTAATCAAGATATGAAAATAGGAACGATGTCAGTGAACGTTTGGATGGCTAAAAAAATTTGGAAAAGTGCTCAAAAGAACTGCGATTTTTTCAGAACGAAAAATGATCGTATTCTGCATTTGGCAGTTGAGTTAAGTTCTTAGAAAACTATGTTTGAAGCCTAAAACATTGGACTTGATAATTCATCTACTGCTATTGAAGTAGTATCAGTATCAATAGATAAACGAGCAATGATCTTTTTTCAGAATATCACCTGCTGTGGACTTTATTGGACGTTAAAGAGATGATAGTTGCTAAGTGCATTGATCCAGGAGGTACAATCAATTAGGAAACAAAGAAGGTGATACTAATTTTGCTTTATGGTCTTTTTTGATTAGTCTTCACACGTTATCGTATTTTTTGCAAGCACCTCAATCCAAATTTTGTATTGCAGATGATTTTAAAAGACTACGCCATATTTTGATTGGATTTTTCGGCCAATGACCTAATTGTGGAGGAAGGAAAATCTATGTGGCATCAACAACAGGTCCGGATACTTCCGATCATAATTGGAGCAACAGATGAAATCCTTACGAAATTATTCGAAGTTCTTAAAGAACTAAACGTCCGCCCAAATATCTACAAAGACATGCAAAAGGCAGTTAGTTCTGAAGACCTGCAGCATAATTCGAAAAGTACTTACTCAATCTAGTCATATAACATAGGTATAGTATTATTTCTAACAATTAACATTGTAGTATACAGTTGTATAGCCATTGTTTTAATTATAACTTTGAAAAAAAAAGGAGAAAAAGAAACGTAGATGGATGAAGGATTGCTTTAAAAAAAGAAACGAATATACTCATGAAAATTTTTTATTACCATAATCTTTGTTTTTTCTATTCCACAAAGCTGGTAAAGATTCATATAGCTCTTTTCTTTGTTTGTAGCCATCTCAAATAATAGATTGATGTGCACTGTACGACTGCAACATTAAAACTAAACCGATATTGCACAATATTGCCTACAGACGAAACAATATTTATGTTGTACAATAATTATCAAACTGGTTTTGATTGACTGAATATATTGCACCAACTTTCAATATGATCTACAAACGGTCAATATTATTGTACAATTATTGTGCAATACATTGACGAAAATATTGATTGTCTAGAGGCCGCTTAAAAGCTAAAGCGCTTAAAGCTCCTTTTAAGGTTATGTTATGCGAATTAATGAAACAAAATGAACAACATTTTAAATGAAAAAAAACCTAAATCTATTGAACTTTGCAAATTGGTAAGTCAATAGCTATTTTCCTTATAGTTCAATGACTAAGATTAAAATTAAAGAAGGACTTTGAGTCTTATTACTACTTATATCTACTAAATTACTTATCTGATGTGTCAAGTTCGGATATTTGTCTCGGTCAGTGATGGATAATTTGCAATCTCGGGATGATTTTCTTTTCGTTCGAGTTGAGAATTTGGATGAAATCGATCAGGAACTCGTCGTAGAAGGATATGGGTCCTCGGGAAGGCCTCTGGACTAGGATAGGGATTCGTCCTTGTTCTTATATTTATTTATTTTGAATGTGAAACTTTATGGATCTTTTTAAATTTATCGTTTCCTACCAGAAGTTGGATCTTAATTTGGTATAGGACAGGGTAATTTCGATGATATATTTTCGTAAAATTACAATGTTAAAATGTTTTTTTATATTTTAGGAGAATTTTAACATAGGTCTTGCTGCTTTAGCCGTTGATAGCTGTTTTAATATTTTTTCCTGGAAACGAAATTTTCGATTTCCATCGCCGACTATTATTAGGTGATAAGATGCGCAATTGGTCTAATAAATTTGGTCTTTTGAATAAGAATCTTGGGCTATATGTTATAATTTTAAAAGCAATAAATTGGAATCTGTTAAGAAGATGTAACGTAAAGCCTGGTCCAACTTTTTCTGTTTTTTAGCAAATTATGTCTGCATTGGTCAGACAGCTCAGTCGCTGGTTTCAACGTACTGGTATAGGAAACAAATTCCGAAAAGACCGATTTCCTGTCACATTCTTTCGGTCTTTTAAAAGATTCACGTATTCTCTGCAAAAGAAAGTCTTAAGATGGTGATTTGAATACGTCACAGTCGTTGAAATTTGGCATGCGGCTTGCAAACGGAATTGGATTTATTTATTCCTTGAGGTTGAACCGGATCATTTTTTGTACATTCAGATGGAGCACGGTTTCTGATTACCGTCTGAATCGTTGGATGACTCTTCGGTAGTAAAATATAAATCAGAAGCATGTCCTTAGAATTTATTACATTACCTCAGAATTCGCAGGATTTGTAGCAAACTGCATCAGGAGCATTAGGATTTAGATGGGAATTCAGCTGATAAGATACTAGTTGCATGAAGCCTGCCAATACATTTGAACATATTTATGTGTGGCTACATTGAAAATTAGAAGTAATTTACCTGCAAGTTTGCGTTGCGTAAAATGATGAACATATTTATCCTGTAACCATATTTACTCCAATTTTATGCCAAAAGCTTTATATAGACTTATCCGTATAAACTTGATTAACCAGATGGGTTCGACGTTTGCTCTTGATATTTAAAGGAAGAGAGGCGTTTAATTTTTGTTGTCATCGTTTGGTGACAAACACTCTTTATGAATATTACATGTACACTATGAATATGGTTGTCAGACATACCTACGATTCTTTTTAATGTAACATTATCGTTTTAAAACTACATAATAATTCTAACCTATAAAGTAGTGTATTATGATAATTGTAAGCTACACATTGGAATGATGAAAATCCTATTTATTTGTAGTAAAACTCACACTAAAAGATCTAAATATTTTCTCGGTTTAACTATTGAGGTAATAAAATTGAATTGTTTCTTGAAATTCTCTGTTTAGATTACGTAATTATTAAATTCAATGACATCGAGACTAAAAAAGGATTTAGTTCGATCAATTCCATGCTTCAAACACCTATTTCTAATCCAATAAAAGTTTCAGAATCTTCCTCGATAATTGTAAAATGAAATTTTACGTGACTACCGACGATATTTCATTGTACGTTACGAAAGATCGTGATCATCGAAGTACAACATAAAAACAAACACGGATAGAATAAAAATAGCGTTCCTAAACACTATCGAGCATAGTTATGTAAATATAAGCTCATATATTTGGCAATTAGCGCTGTGTGATGCTCGCTAGCCAAAATTCCTTTACCATCACAGATTTACAATGTGAAAGGATCTGGATTCCCAGTTCGTTGACCACAGGACAGGAGCGTACTCAGGTCTTTCGGTTAAATAATATGTATTTGTCATATTATTTTGTTTAATTTCGCTGTTTTTTTTTGTTTCATTTAATGCGGTTCTTTTTAAACGAAGGGTGTATTTTTCTCTGTGTAACTTGTTGTCAGAGTCAAATCCAAGAATTGGTAAGCAAGCACTGTTGTCTCTATCGAAATTAAACATGATACTATAAACAGGGAAAAATTTACAGTCAAAATCACAAAGAAAAAAACAGAAAAGAGAAACAGTTTTTTGCAATAGATGTTCTGAAAATGATTTTGTGTAAATGAAGTTTCAACTTTCCTTATCAATATTTTGTAATCTATCAAAATTGAGCGCAAGCATGTTTATGGAAATAGAATGAATAGTTGCTTTCATATTTATGACATTGACACTAACGACATTTTGAAGTAAAGTCAAGGTTAGAAAGTATATTGTTCTGTCTCTTTTTTTGCTTTCAACAGTAATTGAAGAAACATTCACTGGAAACCAACAGTTGGTAGTGGCTGCAGAGCACTCGACTATGGTTGTTAAAAATTTTAATTTCAATCATAAAACAGTGCTATGTCCCAACTGTTGGTTTCTGTTGAACGAAACCAACGTCCAAACTACAAATAGTTTACAGAACGTCTGTTGTAATAAAACAACGAACTGAAGCAGGCATTATAAGACAGTCATTAAAAAGACATGAAAGGATGCACGAGCCATGTTTGACCACAGTGGGAAGAGAAAATGTCTTAAAATTTATCTTCAGGAAAAGCTACTTGAAATTCTGTGGCTACATTTTTAATGAACGATTAATCTATTTTGTTAATGAATGTCAAGAGAAATTAATGAATTGAAATGTAAGAGACCTAAAGGAAATAGGTATTTCAGCCAACATTATTCAGGAGGGACCTAGCATTAGATCTATCTAACAATAAGGTATAGTCAGAAGAATAAAGTGGAAATTTGTGCAAGAGGATAAAAAGGTTTTGATAAGTGAGGACAGGAAAATCTCTAGATCAGAGTTAAGTCCGCTCAGTTACTGATAATCCCTCTCCCCCTCCCGCCCCCAGATACTTTGGAATTTGACTCGAGCAGACCACGCATCTTGTGTGCGAGCATTTCTTCATCTTCATATTTGCTCATTTTATTTATTTATTTATTTGTAACCAGAAAAATGTACGTACTGAAATCGTATAGAGGTATTAACAATATGCCTGTACATAGATCCGGTCGTATGAAACTAAATAAAAAAATAAAAGAAATCTAAATATTAGCTCTAACCTAATTTTTTGTTATGGATTGTAGCCCTCTTAAAAACTAAGTCTTTTAATTCTTTTGGTAAAGAGTTATATACACAGATTGCCATATAGTAACTATTTTTTTTCCAATACCCAAATTGACTTTTGGCAGTATCAGAGATTTATTTCTAGTATTGATTTTAGAATGCACAAAGAGTCTCCTCAAAAAGTCATAGTGGTGCTTGATCGACTCCAGATTAAAAGCTTGTCTAATATTTAACGGCATCTTGATGATTTCTTCATCTTTCTGTCTTTTAACGATTTTCAAAATTTTATTTTGTAGTCTTTGCAATATAGACAGGATATTGTTATCTGCACCACCCCAAGCCACCATAGGTGGCATAACTGTGAAATAATGCGTAATAAACAGTCAGTAAAGTTCTTCGATTCATGACCTGAGAAAGTTTACCAATAACAAAGGTTAAGTATTTTGTTTTTTTTTAATTACATTTTCAATGTTTTTCCTATCTCAGTTTGAAGTCAAACACCACCCCCAGTATTTGCATTCTTCTTTATTATATCAATTTCTCTGGGACACTATTATTATCCCCAAAAAAATGAACACAGTCTTACTTAGCCAGGATATCTCAGTTGTGGAGTTCTTATGGCAGCTTCAAAGCCTTTATCAGATCTGAACTCGATCCTACTGGAATCCACTTGCTGGTATGAGACACTGTAAAGCTTTCAGGATCCGTTCAAATGAGAAAATACTTCGCACTGAATAAACACATGCATCGCATGGGTCTCTCCTGTGTCGAAACTGTGGGAGTGCGGAGGAAACTCCAGTCCATCTCTTTGCTTACTGCCAAACAGTGAACAGGAAGAAGTGAGTCAATTAACTCTTGATTAGGTTGTGGACTTCTTTGTTTGGGTGCAACCTGGTTGAGAAGACTAAAACAGCATGGAGGCACAATAGGTCTTTCTTCTGGCTGAGTTTGCCTTTCGAGGTCGTCCCTCTCGTGCAGTTGCAAAAAAAAACAGACAAGACAATCATAGTAATAATAATAATTAAACTTTACATACAGAATGTTTTCAAGATTTTTTCAGCAAATTATTATTCTTACTGAGAAATATTTCAAATGAAATGTAAATGAGAAAGGATTGACGCTTTATTGTTGAAGAAATAAAAAACGAAAGTCATAAAGATATCAACAATTTCTCAAAACTATTAGGGCAATTTGTAACGACTTCACAATTATGTTTTCGTCAACAAAAGGCTGTAACAGGTAAAGAATTTTACCTGAAAACTGGACCACATAACCGGAAAGCCGTCATTGTTATGATAGGTAGCCTCTGCTATAAACTTACCCTTTCGTGTAATAACTTTCACTTGCGTTATATACGTTTGTATAAAAAAAGGGAAATGAAAAGGATACCATAAGAGAATGCATCTGCTGCTATAAAAAAAATCAATTAACTATGAAATGCTATTCGATTAATCCACCGTTTTTATTTTTTTTTATAATATAGATAATTATCGTTTAATATTACTATTTACGATATCTATTTGAGTGATATGATTTCTAAATACGATTGATTTCTTTTATTGAATCAGACTTTACTTACAAACCATTTGTCACATTACAACAACCCACACCCATGGTCATAAATTTAGTGAAAGTTATAAAAAAAGGGTTAGGTTCGTCTACAATATCTGCCTACGACATCTGCCCTGCACGAATTGTATATGTATGTACTTACCTATATATATATTTATGTATAGTTCAGAAGAAAAGGAAACCAATAACCCTTTCCTTTTTTGAAAACGATCTCCAGTGGTTATCGTCGTAGACGTAGCCGTCAATAAAACTCAAACACTGGCTGATAATAATGCGTATACAAGTATAAAAATCACATTCCTACACTCCCATAAATGGTCAACGGTTCTAGTGAAAATATTCCGTTTTTGGGCGGTCGCTCGTTTAAAGATTCTAAAGGATCGAGTCTGTCAGTTTTGTCTTCGAGTGGCGAACGAAGAAATTTATCGCCAGACGTTACATATATCAGAGTCGTAAGTACTGTTTTATTGTTTAAGATTAGGGTAATGTTACAGTAAAAGGTTATTTGAAATTCTTGTAATTGTATCTTTCATTATTAATATTCTTACACATTTGCAATGCAATGTTATCTGCAATTAAAAAGTGCAATTGTTATTGCACTTGCTATTAAATGATCAAGCAATAAAAATATTGTATTGGTCAACACCTTCCTCTCTACAGCTCCACAGATGCACCCGTTGATCGCTAAATTTTCGTCTGGACGACTTGGATGCTAATAAAACCTCTTAAAGTCTTCTAATTTTTAAACTATCGTTTCTGGACAAAGTATGAACAAGATAGATATAAGAGGCCCATAAGTAAGATATGTGGAAGTTAAGTTGAGAAACACTTTCTGTAGAAGGAAGAGAACCATCTTCTAAAGTAGGTAGACCTTTAGATAACGAGACAATTAGATTGGCGTATATTCTAAGTAAGTCAACGGATGTTGCTGCACAAGTCGTGTCCCCGCTGACTTTACTTCTCTGATCTGTTTATTTAATCTATAATCTAGGTATAGTGTAGCATTAACACATACGATGCTATGAAGCTTTCTTCTCTCTTATCTAGAGGACTGGCAGGATATCTCTTCAATTTATAGTCAGTTATCTCAAGCCACATCTCAATGTTTACAATAAATGAGTTTGCTTCATACTATAGCCTTATTATGCAACACATATACGGCAGCTTCTAGATGTAAGCTTTTTTGGACCATTCAAACGAAAATGAGAAAGTTCTGATAAAATGCAAGAAAAAGAATAAAGGACTGCTTCCAAAATCTGAGTTCGCGAGATTATATTTAAAAAACTATAGAATCTTTTACAACAAAACCTCAGATCTGGTTTCACAGCGTGCGAAATTTCCTCCACGAGCAGAGACAGAGCTTTAAAGTTGTTTAATGTCCTAGAATATGAAAATAATTTCCTTAATAAGCTGTTAAGTCAGATTTTATTGGACTTGTTGAAAGATATTCGAGTAGTTAGTACAGAAGCCAGACCAGACCAAATTCTAATTAGTTATTCACGACAATGTTGACCTTAATTGATTGATGAGCCAATTCGAAGTAAAAATAATTGGTATTTCCGTCAAATATCCCAGTCATGGGCATATTTCTCCTGTTTAGATCGCCCCTATAAATACACTACAAAACGAACTGGATAAGATAAATATGAAAATAAACATAAATAAGACAAAAGTATGATGACACTAAAATAAACGGACAAAGCATAGAACAAGTAGAAAACCATAAATATTTGGGAACGATCATAGAGAAAAATGGAAAAATAGATAGTGAAATAAATGAAAGAATGAAAAAAAACAGGAAAAATATTCAACACAATGAAAACGACATTCCTAAGTAAAAGAGAAATTGACGAGGAAATAAAAGGCGAGGTAGTAAAGAAAATAGTCAGACCCACAATAACATACAGTAGCGAAACGTGGACGTTAACAAAAAAACAGAAATCAAGAATAAACGCAATGGAGATGAGATTCCTCAGGAAGATTAAAAACAAGACAAGAAAAGATAAAATATGAAATGAAACATTTAGACAACAACAATAGGAGAAAACCAGCTAAGATGGTTTGGAGATGTTTGCCGAATGCCAGAGGGAAGACTCCCAAGAGGAGTATATGAAATAAGAACAATAGGGAAAATGCCAAAAGGAAGACCTAGGAAAAACATGAGAAGAGGAGTAAGAGAAGAAGCCAAAAAACGAAATATTCAATGGGAAGGAATAAAGGAAGAAACAAAAAATAGAAAACTGTGGAGAGAGAAATACATGAGAAAGAATAAATAACCTCAACTTTTTTAGAAAGAGTCATATTAATTTTCACCTAAACGTATGATAAGTGAAAACGTGGTGAGAGCTTAATTGTTCAATAAATATCCATAATTCGTGAGATTTTACTGAACAACTGTTGCATATTTTTAAGAAAGCCGACCGGTCTTGAATATACGACCACGCGATGACTTATCAAGTTATCAGTCTCCAGCGGACACGCTGTATAAAGGTCCCTGGTTTTCAGAACCAGGTAAGCTGTTTTGTGTCCTGGTTCTGAAAACTAATGACATGACTATCATGGCTTGTTGGAGATTCGAGAGTATGTAGAAATGGTACCAAACAAAAGTATTAAACGTCAACTTTTTTAAAAAAGGACGGTTTCCCTTACCTGGTGGTGTGATTATTATTATTATCTTAGATTCTAAATCGACGTGCAAATCATCCGGGAACTATATGATGAATAAGACTACTTGGTCTATTTGGGCCTTTACGGGGATGTTTGCTAAAATGTGGGACTTCATATCTCATAGTACACACCAAAGGCAAAGGCAAAGGTCGAAACAGTGCATGATGGTGGCCTCGTCGCGAACAGCAACAATGAAGAGCAGTTTTGGGGTTCCCCCATTATAAATAGTATTGCAGTGAAAAGGAACACTTTTGAAGGATATGAGATCATAAAGACTGCAGTTTTAATTAGATCAAACAGATAGCACTATTGTCCCTGCGTGGATGCTTCAACCACTTCGGAAAGATTGGAGAGGAATCTGGAGAGAAGGATTTCTGACAATCGAGCTATGCTTGGGTCTCTATAGCTCAGACAGATAGTCACAACACTACTGGAATATCCCACCGTTTAATTAAAATTGAACTTCTGAACTCTGATGTAGGAACAAACTAAAATAAAATAGTTCCTAACTTCAAAAATAATTTTTTCTAATCTTTCATTTTACACGACTTAAAGATTTTCTATTGTAACCTTACAGTTTTTCCAGACAAATATAAATAACTTTCCAGCAGGTTATACGAGTGTACATACATACATAAATCAATGAGTAGCACCTTCCGGGAAAGGATACATTAACGAAAGTAACATTTTTCCACCATACAAACGAAACGGTACATCGATGTCATTGAAGCGATGACATCAGTGCCTGCAAAAGCTTTTAATTTCATCGCAAAAATTCAATTCAAACATACACCCATATTTATATAACATGAGTGTCGGTCAAATATCCGTTATGTCCAGCGTGATAAACAATTAAAAGAATCTAAACATCTATAACTGGTACACATGAGAAGCAAGGGCGGTGGGTGAAAGACAAACAACACGCCGACCCACAAAAACATAAAAGTCGACGATGGAAGAAATGTTGTGTGTGGAGAGAACGGTGTGGGCGTGTCGACACGACAGAGAACGAAAATAGGAGGCCGCGAAGAGACTGGAGATGTGAGGTTATATCACCTTTGTTGATAAAACGCCTAAACGGTGAATTTCCATCTTGTTTGCGGTTCGGTCGGCTAACATACATACCCGGCGACTTAAACTCGTACTTAACGGGGTTCAGAAAGTAACCGTTACAGTTAGAACAGAGTTACTTTTGTTGGAATTTTGATTTCGTTTTGTGCAGGATCTTAGAGTGAGGGGAGACCGTATATCGAAGAAATCATTTACGAATAACGCATTCAGTTTCGTTCAATTATAAATGTTGCTTTTGATTGATATTTTAGTTCTTGTTTTGTATTTGTTTCTAATATGCACTAAAGAATTGCAATTAATGGAGAGTCATGCTGATTAATGGAGAGTATTTTTGATTTTTAAATTCATCTCAAATTCTGCAAAAACGGTGAAATAAATATCAGATTCAAGATCATTTTTGCAAGTGTTCAAGGTCAACTAGCTGAATTAGAAAACTATGATTGTTTGTTGTTATGAATGTATCGGATCATTTGATAATTTGGGCTGGATTTTATCATAAAAGTTCTGGTAACAATAAGTGGATGATATGAACACTAATATGCGCAGATAAGAAGAGTCAAGGACGTAACAGGAGGAAGAGAAGCAAAATTGTTAACGTTGCAAATGGTCATGTAAGAAACCATGTCCGTACAGAAAGCAAGTATATGCATAATTAGAAGTTACAGAGGAGCAAATCGAATTTGTCAGAAAATGCAAAGTGTTAGGTTATCTATCGCCTACGTAAGAAATCTTTGCGAAAAAATCAAAAAACTGTTTCAACTCTCCAATTTCATAATTGAACATAAATTTTATGTCATGTACTGTTGCCAATTTAGGAGGAAAAATTCTAAAATTTGGGTTTTGAAGAGAAGCAATCTTAACGTTTCTGCTACAGTTCTTAGAATTAGTGGAGGAAGTGGTGCAAATGTGGAAACCCTGTTTAATTTTTTTCTATAACTAGTTCGTTTACCAATAGAATATTTCTAAAGTCTGGAAAACACTTCACAAAAATGTTATTAACAATAATCCGCTTTAGGTTTTATGCAAAAAATTACGTTTATTTTTTATTATTATTTGTTACAAAAACAATACAACGGCTTAATAACTGAAATTGTAAACAAAGAACTGAACTATTTGATAAAATATTCACTTGCAAGTGTTGCGCTTCCACATTACCAGCATCGCTACATTGAACTATAAAGTTAAAACTATGCTACATTTTCAAGCTAGGAATTTACTTACTTGCACAAGATTGTAGCGTATTTTTTGTTACCAATAACCGCCTAAGCGCTAAGAGATAGCTTAGTAGACCATGTGATTAACACACTTTAAAAACTTACCTTAAAAGTTTGAATATTCAAGAATAACTTTGGACAACCACTTCACAGACAATACACAACAGAGTGGCTGCCAGCGCTCCTACAGACTAACTAAGGAAACTCAGTATCAAGTTGAAACGGTCACAACTAGATGGCATCAGCTCCAGAGCCCTAGAAATTGTGCTTCCGCATTACCAACACGTTTCCACATTTGCACCACTACCTCTGCATTATGTACAGGTTCCCAAAAGTTAATTCTTTTAGTGCAACGTCAGGCCATTAAAACTTGATTTTCTCAAATACAATGACCCAACCATGAAACTTCACATTCCGGACGAAGCGGCAGGCTCACGACGTTGACAAAGACATAGGTATGGTTCGATTCCTGACATAGACTCTATATTTCAAAAAATGCTTATATTAATTGGCGGTTCGAGAAAAACACATTTTATTGACTAAAAGTAAAACGTTTCTGCTACAGTTTTTAGAATTAGTGCATTATGTACAGGTTGCCCAAAAGTTAATTGTCTTTTAGTACAACTTCAGGCCATTAAAACTTGATTTTCTCAATTACAATGATCACAACGATGAAACTTCACATTCCGGACGAAGCTGCAGATCCACTACGTTGACAGAGACATAGTTATGGTTCGATTCCTGACATAGACTCTATATTTAAAAAAATCCTTATATTATAATTGGCGGTTCTAGAAAAATACATTATATTGTCTAAAAGTGGAACGTTTCTGCTACAGTTCTTAGAATTAGTGCATTATGTACAGGTTGCCCAAAAGTTAATTGTCTTTTTGTACAACTTCAGGCCATTAAAACTTGATTTTCTCAAATACAATGACCCAACCATGAAACTTCACATTCCGGACGAAGCTGCAGGCCCACTACGTTGACAGAGACATAGTTATGGTTCGATTCCTGACATAGACTCTATATTAAAAGAAATGCTTATATTAATTGGCGGTTCTATAAAAATACATGATATTGGCTAAAAGTGGATTCTTTGTTCTTCAGCCTTCTAAACTCTAAGATGCGGTTGTAATCTAAAAGCTTGGCTTTGAATGCTGCATAGGAACGAATTTTAATTACAAGTGGACGACCAAGTTACGACCGGATGTTAATTTCCCATTTTCAATAATCTTCGAGTTTTAGAACAGGAAGTGGCGACCTGTCAAGGTCAAGTTTCCCAAACCTGGAGGAGGAGGGGAGAAGAGGGAAGGGGGACCCAGACGCCCTTCGAAGGGTTCCCTTGGCCAGTTCCAGTGCATGATCGCCAAAGGTGGCGTGTTTAAGTTTCGATGTATCTCGATGTGTCAGGATACCAAAACTTCGCGGAAATGACAGTAAAGTGCTGTCTGAATGTTAATCTCGTGTCTAGAGTCAGACTGAGGTACTTAACTAGAGTTGGCCATGGTAACCTCTGACCGTCGACGACTATCCTAATTGGAGGAGGATTACGTTTTCTAGAAAACCTATTATCCTATTTATCTGCGTTGATTGCCAATCGCCACTTAGGACTCGCAAAGCAAGTTTAGTAGAGATAGATCTAGACCAGCAAGACCAATGATTGAATCACATATAAATTTAAAAATTGCATATCTGCAAAACCTTGCATGATATCAAGTGTAAAGTTCAGGCTCACGTTCCTGTTTTTAGTGACCAATTCAAATACATCTACTACAAGTAACTCCCTACTTACCTTTATTATTTACATTAGAAATTAATAAAAATAAAATAAAAATGCCAACAGTTATAAACATTATCATAACATATTCAATAAAGCTACCTAAATAACTATTATAAACAATTTGATGATTTCCCAGTAATATTTATTTTTATTATTATTCATTACACGTTAGCTGCTCTGCGTACGCGTCCACATTCAAATTATGCCACGGGAATGGACAAATCACGAACGATAAATTTAAATATTTATATATGCACATCGATGATCATGGAATAGTGCCAATGACACCGGTTTATTCACACCGAATTTCTGTCCTTTCTATCTCACTCTGTTACTCTCTGGTTGGAAGGTAAAAAAAACCAATAGAGTCCTTGAATCGTTAATGAAACGTATACGCAGTAATCATTAAACAAGTCCCGAAAATATAAGAGCAGAAGAAGAAAAAAACGGCACACCATTTGGCAAGCAGTACTCTTTTTCCCAACTTGAATTTAACGGTTTCACGAGCATTGATAAAGAGGACGCTTCTTCTCGCGCTGTTATAAGTAAAGGTTTTATTTCAACATAGAAGAGGTAATGATGATGAAAGCTTCGTTTCTGAATAATGTAATGTATACATTATACGAGGAAGCATTTCGAAGATATCTTAAGATAAGGTTGTTCTCAGCTTGTTTTTACTACAACTTGATAAGTTGGTTTGAGTAGATTTTATATCATTGGTTACTCACTTGTTTTGGTATAGATTCTTCTACGTTCATTATAAATTAATGCATTTTCTCACGGTATCTAATTATCATTACCTGAAACTAAGTAAAATTATGTATATTTATCATAAAGAAAAAAGGAAATAAAACTTCTAACTATAGTGTTCTAATCCTTTACAGAAATGTCTAATAAGTTTGTTTGTTAAAAATAGTTGAATAATATCACAGAAATGCCGTTTATGTTTTCGAAGACTCACAAAATTCAAAGTAAAAATAACCAATTAATCACTAATTAGTTAAATAGTAGTAAAACGGTTGCATATCCCTTTAATTGTAAGTAATGGAAGTAATTTGTTACTTAAAAAGAATTATCTTTCTCCTTTAGAGTTGTGCCTCCTCGGCAAAATTCTGGTACATCCCCTTAATGGAGTCCCAGTCTTTGATAGCAAGAACAAGAAAGCTTTCGCTCGATTTAAACAAATCCGGAGAGCTCAGGTTGATATGGATCCCAGGACATCGCGGTGTTATGGGGAACGAGGAGGCAAATAGTCTCGCGAAAGCGGAAGCAACCGGCTCCATTAGATATAAGAAGTACTCGTCGTTTGATCCAAAAAGGCACAGCTGCGATGGTTTTAAGCAGTCTTGGATCCAAGAGCACATGCAGTCTGATAAGGGAAGTAGGCAAGCTTCAAGTGGACGTCTGGATAAACCCTGGTTTGCAAGGCTAAGATACACAGGAAGGGAATTTGTGACTACATTATGCAAACTGAGGCTCGGCCACAATCACGTTAAGGCACATCTACATCGGCTCAATCTAATAGGAAACCCAAACTGCGATTGCCGGCACTTGGAGGACGTTAATCATGTTGTTTTTGACTGCCAGCGCAAAGCGTAAAGAATTGACGAATTACAGCGAAAACTGAAAGAGATAAACTTATTACCACCCTATAGCATTGGCAGCCAAATAACATCAAAATATAATCACCCTTCACTTACGTTTCCACGCAAATTCTTTATCCGTTCACTAAGCCAGATAGCGCTTAGTAGTAGTGATCGTAGAACGCTTTTGTCACATATTAGCCTATAAACTTTTGCATAATATGGCAGTGCTTTGCAATATTGTTTGTTAGAATCGCTTACGTACCTATAGCTTAAAAATCGATCTATATAACATTGGAGATATGGAATTATTTTCCAGACGGGCTTCAGCGCTCAATCTCCAATCAACCGAATATGGCTGAGTGGACCCAACTAAGTCACGGTGGCACCATCTAGGAAGAAGAAGAGTATCAGTCTCCTCAACTCACACACTTTCAAATGATAACCTGTATTATGTCATACATTCTTGGACAGGATATTAAAAAAAAAGCATGATAATTTTTTTTTGTTTACCATAGCCATAACCTAACAACATGGAGGACATAGTCCTCAGTACCTATCGGAGTAGGGGTGATCAAGCCATTAATATAACATTTGAAAAAAGGAAATTTAACAATTTTCTATCATTCAAATAGAAGCGTAATAACATGAGCGAATATTGAGCTTATTTTCTATTAGAAATTGTTTCCATGTACTTATACAATAACTTTCTGTGATATAGCGAACTGCTGCAATACCACCTGTGCGAGGTTGATCTAATACCTGCTGTGGATGCCTAGTGATATGACAGATCACTGCTGCCGAGGTTCAATTCTCTGAGGGGACAGTGATATTTTTTCGGAAAATTGTACTCCGATCGGTCTACTATTCGATGAAAGCCTGGTTATTTGAAGTTGCTTTAACTGTTCAAAATCATTACATGAATGGTTAAAAAGATATGACGACAAAATAGAATTTTGCTAGCCACCTCCCCGCCAATTTTTTGGAAAATTAAAATGCCAACAACTTATTAGTTGTTCTGAACACTATGGAAGTGAAACAGTGATCAAAATAATTTTTCCTCCTCCATTGTCAATTCTGTGTTTTTTCTAAAACAATTGATGATCGGTATTATTGTGCACAAAACTTGTACTTTCGACAAAAATTATTATCAGGGTCGTATCTGTTTTTAAAGAAACATTGCAATCAATCAACCTTATTTCTCCTTGTATGTTTGAGAAAAAGACAAAAACCAAATTTTCCTATCAGGTCTAGTTTTAGAGTCATAATCATACTGCGCTTGAAGACATTCAAATGAGAGAGCAAAAATGAATTTTGACATACGACACCCTAAACTTTCATAGCTCTCTAGCAAATTAGCTACAATATATTGGATCGCAAATATTTTTAAAAGAAGTTCATACTTTGCTTTAAATCATTCATGGTACCTACGTTCAAAATTTTCATCTCTGAAAAGCTTCCTAATTTATGGATCAACAAATACTCCTTCGCGAACTTTTAGATCAAACGGTTTTGGAAACTTATCGCTTATTATTTTGAAGAGGTGACGTGATACCCCATGTTAGAACACAACGTTTATGTTTAAAACAATGCGAAAGACTAAAATTTTAGATTGTTGAGATTGTAAGATATTCAGGCTAAGGTGAAGCAATGTTGTTAGAATGAACAAAAGATTACGAGCACATCTTAGTTTTTCAATCTTTCCATAATGTATGTAGGCAGTAATCACGTTTGCTACATCAATTACTAACAGTTGATACGCTTCTAAAACCTTTGAGATATTCATCACAACTGATTGACAAAAAAAATATGGAGAACGCCTATTCCTCAAAGTTGTCTTCAAATTCTATTTTTAATGTGAACACCATGCATATATTTACGCGTTATTTCAGTGCAAGTAAATAACATTGTAAAAACCGTTAATGATCAGATCAGAATTTCATTTCTAATGCAATTCCATCGAATTAAAATACATATAAATTTGTAATTCAAATCCAGATTTATTTATTGCTAAATATAAGCGTACATGGTGAACTAGAAAAAGATAGAATCGTATGAATAACTTTATAAACTTGTGATACAGGTAGTGCAACTTGGCGAGTAATGTTGAAGAAAGAAAATACTACAGTGACAGGAGACTGGATTAAACGAAATTATCAGTTAGATATGTATTACAGGAGTAATGAGAAATATATATTTTTAGCGTTAGGTACCGCGGTGGGAAGCTGAATATTTAAAACATCTACATAGTACTGTATATTATGTTAATAGTATTGCAATTTTGATTGGAGTCGTGTCTGAATTTAATTGGAATTACATAATTAATTTTAATTCAAATAGTATTGCCGTATGATATTTAATTTTAATACCTATTGAAATTCAAATCTTTTCTTTACAATCGATTTCATTAAATGTTATTAGTGGTAGTGTTAGCATTTTGAATAGACCACACCTTTTAAATGTTTATGCATTATACAGTGTTAACAGGAAATGTATTATATTTTATAATTGAGTATTCATCAAATATTTGTATTTTTTTGCAATTCCTCTTGATTCGCAAAGCGTTTCCCTGCCAAAAATTTCTTCAGGGGTCCGAATAAATGAAAAATCGGAGGGGAGCAAATCGGGGCCGTCTGAGGAATGTTGGAGAACCTCCCACTTCCGTTATGTAAATTTCTAGAGAGTTTCACAATATCTGTCGCTGTTAATGCTTGTGTGTGGTTCAAGGAATTCATCGAGCAATAAATCTTCACTATCCCAAAACGCGATGGCCATGTTTTTGTACCAAACGCTAGTAAACCACGTTAGCTACTAAACTAGTCTTCCCTACTACCACGCTTCAACCTGTCTAGATATCCATATAACGGCAGTATTGCTCTGGAGTTGTTTCACAACCATCTGTACCTTTAAAATCGGACCTCTCATATATTTGGAACTAACGCCTTGGATGATGTTCTTTCGTGGGTTTCCAAGTGGAGGCTGAAGATCAATTAATCCCAATGTGTGCCAATTCGATTCACCAAAAAAACTCGCCCACCACCTGATAACATCTTTGTGGATAACGTCAGGCTCCCTTGGTGCCCTGTATCTGGAGATGAGGCTCGACTCCCGTCTCACCATGCGCCTTCACATTGGTAGATCTATCGAAAGGTTTAATGCGGCTAAAAGTTGTGTTTTCCTTCTGTTGTGTCCTAAAAGTAAGCTGTTACTGAGAATCAAGAATCACCTGAGGGGCTCTGTCGTTTTCGAACCTGGCCAAGTCACACCTCAAAAAGCTTGAAACGTTGCAGAATCGCATTTTGGGGCTCATCACTGGAGCTCCCTGGTACGTGCGAAACCAGCAGCCCTGCGACGACCTAGGAGTTCCATTTCTCAAGTAGTTTGTGATCGGCTTAACAACCAAGTTACTGGAAAGAGTGGAAAGATCCAGTAACCCACTCATCAGTAGGCTCGACCCCGACAGACGACCCCCCAGAGTAGCACGAGTGTAGTTGCTGGACCCCAAAGGGGCACCCAGCTGCCGACCGACCGTTAGGTATGCGGCGTCACGGAAAATGCACACACTCCTCAGGACAAAGAGGCACGAAACCAGTTGCCCGCACGAGACCGACACCTCGTGGAGAGGCTCGTGGCCTCTCCCCCGTGCTACCCATGTTAGACAAGTTTTCTTGTCAACGTTGGACGGGCCACCGTTGGAGACGCTTTAACGAACTCCTACCTCACATCTAACCCCACGGGGCCTAGGCCTCCTTGCGGATGGCTACTATCGGCCAAGCGTGGGAAACGGAATCTGGCCGTGAGGTACAACCAGCCCGCCCGTGAATTAAGCCTGAACTACGGGGACGGCCGGGCAAAAGCCCTACCCCAAAATGCCAACCGCGCCAACTCTTTCGCCCCTCCGGCGATCAAGTATCCGCGGCAGCTACAGTGAAACCGTAGGGTCCCAGAATCACCGAGTTGTTTTAGGATGAAACCAATGGTTTCCCCAACCAGACAACCAGCGGGCGGACTACTCCTCGGCGAACCGACTTTTGTCCTCCCCTAATATCTTCGCCAAATTCTCTCGCCACGCCCGTTTCCCTGAGTGTGGCCACCAAGGATGGGGTAGTGCAGCTGCAGAGTTCTCTAGGTAAGCGCCGTAGGGTGCCTCACTTACCCACCGTATACCCATGCCTACGCCCAAGCTTCCTCCCCTATATACGAAGTCTACTCCCGCCACGCCCGTTGCCCTGGAACTATGAGACCAGGGATTGGGTAGTGCAGCCGCAGAGTTTTAAGGGTCGACGCTATAGGGTGAACGCCGACCCGACCCCAGAGTAGCAGTCAGAAGGATTCTTGCGATGGACGAATAACGGATCAGTGACTAATTCTACCACCAAACTCATCCATCAAGGACAGTGAAGATACACCGAACACAATATTCGCAGCCTAGAGCTTTCAAGGAAGAATAAAGGGCTTGAGAACATCTGTTCGGCCGTGGAAAGGAGAATGAGAACCAATATTTGGATCTGATAGCGCTTATCTAGTTTTATCATTCGAATTGTCTCCAATATTTCATTCTCATTAAACACTAGATTGGTCATGCACTAGGATAACATGTATGCGACCTTTATTTATGAATAATTCATAGAAAAATGTTTACAACTCACGTTCTGTTTAACCAAATTTTAAAAACTTGTTCCTGATGCGATAAGTGTCTGGTACATTCTTCCATAGGCGTTCGAAATTTTATGACCAAAATTGCATGTATCCGTTCATTTTCGAAAGGAAAATAAGATTTCTAAAAAGGGATTGAATACCACCCTCTGGCAGGCAGATTGCGTATTAAATTGTTTCGAAAAATTCTGTTCAGAAAGACTTGAGTTTTTAACAGTTTATCCAAGAGAGGGTGGCACCGCTCTCCACTTCATATTTGATAATAAAATTCCAATTTTTATATTTGTAATAATTTGGAAAATTTTCTATAAAATAAGCATATGACATGTCGTCCAGATTCATTCTTATTTGCTCACGCAGAATATTGTTACTCATTGTTTTATCGTGCTTTTTTTTCTCGATACCTCGACCTAACTGAAGGTATGTAGGGTCTGATGAAACCAATAGCATTACATCAATTTCACAAGATTTTCTGGCGTTGAATTACCGATATGGCCAAGCCTGTGAAACATTTTTAGATATTAAATACTATAGTACCATGAAATAAAATTTATTAAATATTTTTCATATCTAGAAATCAGTCTGACTTTATTGGCATCCTTTCAATTACTATAGCCTGGATTTGGTTGGTCTATAATCGAACCTGTTTTCTCTTTAAATTTTGTTGTTTAATAGAGGGTGGACCATTTTGTTGCAAATTTTTGGAACTCTAGTACCATCGTAGATGCACTTAGATATAACAGGAATCTTTCCATATTTTGGCAAAAAAATAGTATTGCTAGTACATACTGAATGTAGTACTGAAGTCTCAAAAATGAGTTTCTACAACTCCTCACTTGACTACGAAAAGGAAAAATGTTTGTGGAAGATTGAATTTTTTTAGAAAATAATTTATTCATCCATTTATATTTGACGCGCCATCTATTCACAAACAGTCGAATAACAGGTGTAACATCTTATTTAGCGAAAAACGACATACTTAGATTCTTTTTCAATGCTATATTAAAACACTACTAACATAGTTTATTTCAATTTTCATAATAGAACTTATTATTATATTATACGAATGTTTTTCTTTTGTGTGATGACTCATTCGACAGACATATTACTAGTAATACAAGATGTAATAAAAATTTTATTACGGGTGTAGGCATAAAATTAAAATAAATAAATATATTGCCAACTTGACCTTTCAGCGAAATATAATTCAAATTATTTGCTGTCTGTAGAACATTTTCATATCGTGTTTCTCACTGTATATTCTATATAAGTTAAACACTAAAGAATGCAAGTTATATTGAACCCGAATTAGCTCAGATTTAAAAATAGCATACATTATTAAAGCACGAGACTACTTTTTAATAAATTAATGAAAAATACGAGTTAGTTGCCACACGGTTAACGGTAAATGGATACGCTTTTTAGGGCAAACAAACAATTTTTTTCTGAGTCATATGTTACATACGAAACTATGAGAGTATCCTTCGAGAATCTTCTTTACTCTAACAATGTACTAGATACATAGATGTAATTACGATATTAGCTACAATGATATACTTCGAGATTTATTTGCTTTATACTTTAAATTATTCCATAACATCCAGTGAAGATTTTTAAAATACGGTTTGTTAAAAACGTAAAATTACGTCTTAAATTGAAGAGTCACGCATATCCATTACTAAACATTAACTTGGAAGATATAGAGTGTGAATGTGGACGTCTATCGATACGACTCATTGTTTTTAAGGGTCGAAGTCACGATTTAGATAAAATTCCATTTTAAATGGAATGTTTCGAAAAAGTCGAAGAACTTTAGCTTGGCCTATTAGTATAGAGGAACTGTAGAAGGAAAGGTGTATAGATATAATGTGATAATTAACAAAAATGACGCACGTGAAGGTGTGTTTTAGTGACTTTTTTTTCTCGAGGATTATAAATATTTTCATGAAATTGTAATATATGATAATTGTGTGTTTGTTCGAAAATTCCAAAGTGTTTGGCTGGATAATATTGGTTGAATATAAGTATGTGACTCAAAAATTGTAAAATTTATTCAAAATATTTCTTTCTGAATCACTGAATAGCCGTTTTTTTTACACACTCCCAGCATTTCTACATAGGTAATTATAAAATGTTACTGAAATGAATGTTGAACCACAGATCTTGGCTAAAGATGTTAACTTGTAAAAATTATAGCCTCTTCTTCAGTTGAGAGTCAGCACATCTGCTGTTAAATGTCTTGAAGGCTGCCCCATCATCCGTTTGCTGTGTATCTGCCCTTCAACGTTGTTCCAGTGTAACTGGTCTGCTTTCGTAATCCCTTCGACCACTGCATCACATATCGCGGTCTTGGTTATCACCCTTTCTTACCTACTTGTTTGCTAT
The DNA here is from genome assembly GCA_023690525.1 of Holotrichia oblita. Lineage (NCBI taxonomy): Eukaryota > Metazoa > Arthropoda > Insecta > Coleoptera > Scarabaeidae > Holotrichia > Holotrichia oblita. The sequence continues at coordinate 14,698,886 of CM043018.1, forward strand.
TTCGTTGCCTTATATGCCTTTACGCTCCGATACCCACACCAAAGTGATTTTGTTCTATATGACTAGAGTTCTTAAGTTTTCAAAGCAGTCCCAAGCTAGTGTTGAAGTTATCTGATAGGATGCTAATGTCGTTAGGGTCACCTGGCTATCCGACATCCAGAGCCTGTAGTTCTTTTTGATCCATCTGCATACCAGATTTGATTTGGAATTCCAGGTTTCTGTTGTATGTACTTTCAATTAATCTCAATCTAGAACAACCTTGAAGGGTTTGTCGAAGGAAATGTTTCAGAATCATCGTATTATAGCTCATTTCGAATATAGGGTTTGTGATTTCGGTCTCTATTCTGGCATGCCACGAAGAATTCTGGCTTCTCTAGTTTCCATCAGACTTCAACCCCCAAATCAAAGTACATCAAACCTCTCTGATCACAATCCCTTCTTAATTAAAATTAATCACAATATTCACCTAGAAAACAACTGAATATATGAGCAAATCTTGAAAGCAGACTACAAACAAATTTCTAACGAAATATCGAACCTGGGCACATAGAAAATAACAGCTATTGATGACCTAACTAAGAAAATTCAAAGCATTGTAGAAGAAAACCAAGAAAACATAAAAATAAAGAGAAGACAAAACTGTTACTGGATCAACGAAAATATTGTAAAACTAAATAGACTCCTATAAAAACAAAAGAAGCACCCAAGCAATGAAAACTACAAAGCAGAATATAAAAATCAGAAGGAATATACAAGTCAACTAATAAAAATAAAAATACTAAAATCCAATATTTAATGCAAAAATATCATACAGATCCAAATAAGCTATGGAGAATCATAAAAAAAAACCAAATAGGTAAAGAAAAAAAGACAGTACAAAGATCATCAATATCAAATGAATTTAATAGATATTTCACAACAATTGGAAAAAGTTAGGTCAAAAACAAATACAGAGCTATAACAGAAGTCCACAAACCACATTCACAAAAACCACATCCCTCTTCTCATATTCAATGACAACAGAAGAAGAGACATTGAGAACAATAAAAATGCAAAAAAATAATAAAGCTTCTGGTTTTGATAGATCACAAACAATATAATCAAACACGGAAGGAAACTAGCACCTATTTTAACTGTACTAATAAATAAAACACTACAGAAAAGACCAGTAAATTTTGTTTCCATTGAAAAATCTGTTTATTTTCTTAGTAGTTTCGCCCAACTATATGGGAAACTAGGAAGATGGAGGAACTGTTTAATTACTCATTCATATTATTTGCCACACTTTCAATCCTCCTGAATATGTTTTGTTATCAATGATTGCTGTCATGATAATTTTTGCGGTTTATAAAATAAATGATATTTGCTTTTTTGGGCAATAAATTGAGGGTCCAAAATATTTCACCTCAAAGGGATATCCAACCAACAATGAATTGAGGGTGGCAACAATATTTTAGATTCCATACAGGCATTGATTGAAATTACAAGAAAATTCTGAAATGTCAAGGACATAAGATTATGATTTAGAAATCTAAGATATTAGAAATAATCTTTTTGATTTAATTACATATAAAAAATTTTACTTCAAAGAAAGAGGACATTATAAATATATCTCCTTGTACTCATATGTACGGCTTTCCAACATCGAACCGCAAAACAACCATGACTTACTTCTTCTACACCGTCTCGTTTTCATCTTATCCCTTTTCCACAGTCATCCTATCGCTGCTTCACCGTCTTCTTTCACCGCGCTATTACTTAATACAATAACGCAAAAAGGTGATCGCAATTTTACCTGCATTTTATAACGATCGATTGTTCTTTTTTTCTCTCTTTGCATATTTTTCCTCATAAATTATTATTTCTGGCGGTGGGAACGCTACTTTTACACGCTTATTATTCTATTATACTTCCAAACGAAGGAATATAATAAACAGTAGATTAGCGCTGTAATAGGTGTTTTGGCTTTTATTATTATTTAATTTCGATTGAAGTTGGTTGTGAAAGCTGTGAATCGTTTAGTTCACGTGATAAAAACATGTTGGGTGCCAAATTTTTTTAACGAAATTTTGAAATTGTATAGAATCGATCTTATATAATATTATGATTAATCAGTTCTAGTATGATCTACGAAATTATCTAAGACCACAATTACTACCTCAAACCTTGTTTTAGATTAGTATAACTGCATTACGATTCCAATTTTCCTAACAACATACATTCCACCTCACAATTCTCTAGTTTCAGATAACAGACATCGCGATACTAACGCATTTGGCATCTTAAAATTCTTCTTCTGCTTATTAACTTTATTGTACGTTTGCACCATGCTAAGCCCATACCTATCTCGAAACAGGAAATGCAAACCGAGAAACCATTTCAAAATTACAAAACTACAGGCATTCAACGTCGGGCGGACTTGCATTTCCTACCGCATCAAGTGGATTGTACCTTGATGTAACTCCGAGGTATACTTTACATGGATATATCACATCATGCGATGTGTAATTTCACTGATTGTGAGTTCGAAAGTGATGGATCGTATTATTGGTATTGTATATGTTTATTATTGTTTTACCACCTTGCGTCGATAGTTTGTTATTCTAATCCGAAAGTAATAACATATTGGATTTCTGCAAGTATGTAGCATTCCTGTGAAGTATGTTATGTTTGGAATTTGCACCCAAATTGTTAAAAAGTTTTGGAATCCATGGCATTATATAATTATAAAAACTTTTGGAATTAAACTGACTGCATTCGGAGTATTGCCATTTACTAAAGTTTTGGTGGCCTATACTTGATTCTTTATCTATTTTGCAGTAGTTCTTTTATTGATGTAGGCTTGTCTCTACAGAAACTGAAATATCTTTGCATCACTATTTGTTGTGAAATCGTACTGAACGTGAATATTTTTGTAGGCCATTCAAGTAATTATTATAAACTTAATAAAAAAACCCAAAGAAATTAAAGAGATTCTTTGAAGAAACAAATGTTGAACATCGTCCTTTTCTTAACAAATGCAACTTAACTCAAAAATTTGCATTTTTGAGCAAAATTAGCTACATATACTGCTAATAAACAATAACCCAGATATTAATAATCGACACTAGTTTCAGCATGATGATGCTCCTTTGTATTTCACATTGGCAATCTTGTTCATGAATTTTATATTTATTCTTCACAGTAATTAATATTTTAGGTTAGACAACATTAAAATAATATACAGGGTCCGGCAACGAAGCGGGGGCGGAAGATTACACGCTTATCTGAAAGTTTACGAAATATTTACTCACCGGATATTCTTCCGCACGATCAAGGGCACATTTTAAAAATATTTTGTTTTATACAGGGTGTTCCAGATGGAAATGCCAGACTAAAGTTGCATTTTTTTAAAGGGAACACTCTGTATATTAATAGATAAAATGATCCGCACTTGAAAGCTGGTTACATCGATATAATGTTGTACAGGTCTAAAGTTGATAGTTTCTCTGTAAATAATTATTTTACTTGATAAATTGATACATTTCAGTAGGCTATTCTGCATAGAGGAAAACAAAAAATTCGAAACCGACGGAGTAGAATATTTTCTACTAGTATGGACTGTCGTGGCTATGAGAAATAAATTTTGCAACTGCTTGCTTTATACAGGGTGTTCACAATTTTGCAAAATTGAAGAAATCTCGAAATTTTTAAATGGAACACCCTGTATATTTTTAGCTTATCGAAAAGCTCTTTTACTACCCCTTCTATTGATACCTCATTTTATGCACCTAGGATAGATCATTTGCTAATTATTTCTTTTTAAAGTTGAATTAATGAGAAATGCTTGTATTTTTAATAGCTAATTGCACTGTTCAACTTTCTGTAAGATCGGATATTTCACGAATAATCCAAAAATGGTCTATAACTCGAAAAAATCCCATTTAGTGTGAGAAACAGTTGATTTTCACTCGGCGGTGAAAGCCAACATTAAATTAATATAAATTAAGTATGTAATATAGCATTTTCAATAGATTTACTGCTGATCAAATTATGTGGTGTCAGTTTTAAGCTTATATACTTAATAACCAAAAAATCCGTTTCGTGTTACACAGTATTTCGTTCAATCTTTAAAAAAAAATGTTACAATGACTAATTGACAAAGGGATAGGACGAAATGGTTCAATCACTTGGCTTCCACGAAGTCCAGATCTTATTGTCTTAGGGTGGGTTTATCAATGTGGAGATAAAAGTGTTAGTTAAGTAACTGACAGATATTGCTAACTGGCAGATAAAATTTAGCAACTACAATGCTTTATCTTGCAGATAATTTCTATTTAACACTTAATAAATGTTTCATTGTAATTATCTTACGAATAAAATTTTATCTGCAAGTTAATTTATTTATCCTCACATTGATAAAATCACACTTAGCCTTCTACTTTTGGGAATGTGTCAAGGCTTTAGTTTATGTGGAAGTTCCTACAACAAGGGAAAATATGATGCAACGCATAAGAGAGGCATTTAGAAATGTTCGCCAAGAAACATTACAGCATGTTCTGCAGAATTTAAGCAGGCGGCTTCATTTATGTATTGAGAGACATGGAAGGATATTTGAAAGTTTTCTTTGTTTTATTTGCATGTACTTTTTACATTTACTTTATTTTTGATTTACTGTGCTACTACTTTTGTTAATTAAAGTTTCTGGTGTGGTTAATAATTAGTATTTATTTAAAATGGTGCAAACTTGGTCCTTTCCTACATGATTTCGATTTATGTCAACCTAATTAGGTATGTATTGTTTCGTATTAGGTATTCGTAAAATAGTTTAATTAAATTATTCGAAATTCTTTAACATACAAAATAATTAGTGCAAATTTTTTATTAAACTGACACCAGATAACTTGATCAGCAGTGAATCTATTGAAAATGCTGTTACATACTTACTTCATATTAATTTAATGTTTGCTTTCAGAGCTAAGTGAAAATCAACTGTTTCTCATACTAAATGGGGTTTCTTCTTGCTATAGACCATTTTTGGATTATTCGTGAAATATCCGATTTTACAGAAAGTTGAAAAGTACAATTAGCTATTAAAAATACAAGCATTTCTCATTAATTCAACTTTAAAAAGAAATAATTAGCAAATGATCTATCCTAGGTGCATAAAATGAGGTATCAATAGAAGGGGTAGTAAAAGAGCTTTTCGATGAGCTAAAAATATACAGGGTGTTCCATTTAAAAATTTCTAGATTTCTTCAATTTTGCAAAATTGTGAACACCCTGTATAAAGCAAGCAGTTGCAAAATTTATTTCTCATAGCCACGACAGTCCATACTAGTAGAAAATATTCTACTCCGTCGGTTTCGAATTTTTTGTTTTCCTCTATGCAGAATAGCCTACTGAAATGTATCAATTTATCAAGTAAAATAATTATTTACAGAGAAACTATCAACTTTAGACCTGTACAACATTATATCGATGTAACCAGCTTTAAAGTGCGGATCATTTTATCTATTAATATACAGAGTGTTCCATTTAAAAAAATGCAACTTTAGTCTGGCATTTCCATCTGGAACACCCTGTATAAAACAAAATATTTTTAAAATGTGCCCTTGATCGTGCGGAAGAATATCTGGTGAGTAAATATTTCGTAAACTTTCAGATAAGCGTGTAATCTTCCGGCCCCGCTTCGTTGCCGGACCCTGTATATAAGTAGATGATTATCGCAACATAGCAAATGTGAAAAAATGTGACAAGAAAATTCCAAAATAAGATTATGTTATGCTGAGAAAACTTCGCTGGATATTTCAAACAATATCTTTAATTTGTTTGGGCTTCTATTAAGTTCATAATAATTAGCTGGATGGCCTACAGAAATATTGGCGTTCAATGGGATTTCACAACAAATAATAATGCAAAGATGTTTCAGTTTCTGTAGAAACAAGCGCCTACATCAATAAGAGAACTACTGCAAAATGGATAAAGATATTATACATAAGAACCTAATGATAATAATAGTAATTATATACCAAGGGAGAGAAGACATTTTTCTCAGCCGAGTAGCATTATTTCCCGAGACTCGGAGCTAAGAGGCTGAGAAAAATCTTCGCTACCGTGGTTTATATTACTATTTTTTCTACTACTAGCATATTTAACCGCTTTCTCAATGATAATGTAATATAATAAGCCGTTCCGATAAATGTTTAATTTAAGATATCCATAGAAAACATGTTAGTCTGTAAAAACAAATGAATAAACATTTAATGTCAAATTGAGATTTTATTCATGTCTTGTCACAATACCAATAATACCTTGGTATATTTCTAAGAGCAAGCAGAAAAGAGAAAAGCCTCTAGTTTATGGGCTAAATTCCCAATGTTAAAGGAAACTTTAAGATTAAAAGAAAATATTGACATATCAAAATATTATAAGGTAATTGCCAAAAAATGATTCGTATATGCCAAAAAAAGCTGCAGTGTTTGAAGAACATCATATCAGACAGTTTATTACTGATGCACCGTATGAAGTTTTTCTTCCGATTAAAGTAATTATTTTCATTTGACCATATTTCCATAATCAGGAAATTACATTTATATTTTTAGGTTATTCTTATAATAGGTATTGCTGGAGCCTGTCGAAAGGACGAACTCTGCAACATGAAAGTGGCTGATGTCGATCTGCGAGAAGGCATAATTGTAATAAACATTCCCCATACAAAAAACAAATCTTGTAGAAAATTGTTATTGTCGAACCTATGTGGGTTGATGTGGTGCCAAGATACTTGTTGATAAGACCTTCGCCAGATATTCCAAGACTTTTTATTGGCTTTAGATCTGGAAAACCTACAAGACAAAATATCGGACATAATACCATTAGTACCTCAGCAATTAAAATAGCTACATACTTGAAACTGCCGGATGCAAACAACTACACTGGCTATTCATTCAGGAGGACGTCAGCTACAATTTTAGCAGATAACGGGGGTGATGTCCTATCACATAACGCCATGGAGGGTGGAAAAGTTCCACAGTAGCTGAAGGATATGTAGAGGACTCTATCATTGACAAGAAAAGAATTGCAAGTATGGTTCAGGGAACAACAGTTAATTATGAACCTGATTTACCACCTAGCACTAGTATTTTTGAGGTGACGCCCTCAACCTCAACTTCACTATCAAAATCAAACACCGAACTGAATGTACCGGTAGAAAACTTTACTTCTAATACTGGTACGTCAGGAATTAACATGACCTGCCATAATTGCACTATTAATTATTATTTTAATAAGTAGTGTTAACCAAATTACGTATTGGATTATTTTTTGCACAGTGAACAATTTTTTTATTGTATTTTTAATTTTTGAAGTTTTTTGTTTTTTTTTAATGGAGTAAATTTGAAGCAATGTATAAATTTTCTCCCTTTTTACTACAATACAAAGTTATAGAATATTTAATTCTGCGTTTTACTGATCAATAATATACAGCGTGTTCCATTTGAATTAACGGGGATTTTTCATATTTTGCTTCGTCAAATTTGACATTTTCTGGCACCCCTTATACTGTAGGTCAGATTCTGATGTTTTGAAGAACCATTATTGCCTAACATTTGTTCTAAAAATAGCTTTTCTGTTAATTAGCATAACCGCAATTTACTAGAAAAACATAGTAAGCGAAATATCTCAAAGACCGTCAACTTTTTCATACGAATACCATACATAAAGTCCCTTTTATTTTTCATGTAGATTCAAAATAAATTATAAACAATATAGGTTTGCATTTAAAAAAAACATAGTTGCTGTCTGTGCAGAGGAAATGGAACACTCTGTATAATTGGCATTATTTTAGGTTTGTCGATCTTGAGAAAGCTAGACACGTGAAATAAAAAATGTTAGAAATAGCTCTGTTATCAACCAAGGTATTGGACTTCCGCATACTAGGTGGGCATCCTGTATAATGCAGACAGTTTTGTGGGGTTAAATGTTCAGATGCATTATGAACTGCGTCGTATAGTTCATTTTCGTTCGCCGGTTGAGCTCTCGTATAATTTGTTTCCATTGGCTGAAGAGTTCCTCAATCAGATTTAAAAATGGACTATAAGCTGGTAGAAACACTGGCAAATGACCATGAGCTCTAAAGAGGGCCAATACTTCATCATTTCCATGGAACCTAACGTTGTCCATAATCAGATGTGCTCCTTCTACACCGTCCTAATGTAAATGGTTAATGTAATGTTGTAAGAAATTCCGAAAAATGAACTGCATTGTAGGGCATATTTTGTATTTGAAACACATACATCAAGGAATTAATGTTCATGACAGCAGCTACAAAATAATTGCGTCCTCTTAATTGGTCTTCTATTTTTGATGCTGCTTTTGATGGTTTTAATAGACCTTCCACAGGAAACTCGTGAGTTCACTTGTATACCATACTCATCAATAAAATAAATTTTCTCACTTTCGAGCTTAATTGTATTGTAATGCACGGCATGATCAAAACGAGCTTGAATTATTTCTGGTATATTTCTTCTATCAGGAACAAATGACGTTCTTTTAAAAGAGAAGTGAAAGCTTTTAAGGGCTCTATCAATCGTCTACAATGATATTTGTTGAAGAAGTGGCCATTCGTTTAAACATTTTTCTTTCAACTGACGCAGAGTAATGGAGCAGACCTTTGCAACATTATTAGTCGTCCTATAAGTTGCATACATTTTTCTAACGGTATCAGATAAAACCGGAAGTTGTTGTGCTACATTTCAAGGATTTTCATTGACAAAACAAGCCTACTAGTACAGAATCATTGGAAAAGCATTTGACACATTTTGAAAAGCAATTGACAAAAGAAGAAAAGCATAAGAAAAAGACTGTAAAATAAGCAACTTTTCGATTAACTTCAATTTAATTAATATCTACCCTGTGAGAATGCGGGACATTAACGTATTAACTAATTGTACTATATAGCTGTAGCTATACAATAGCGGGTAAAGCAATCGTCTGCGAGAGACTGGTAAAGCGGGTTGAACGCGGAACGAAGGAACGGGTTTGGTTCACTAGGCAATCGGAGGTCGTTGAATCCGTGGCCGTGGCCACGGAACGTGTGCGATCCTCGACGTTGCACTCACTCACTCTTTACGTTGCGCAACTCTTGCCTTCTTTTCGCTAATACCCGCCCCGGGCGGTTTACTTTTACAGAGACCGCGACCGTCCGTCCAGCCGTTTCTTGTCGTCTCCTCGAGCGATGTCGCAGCGCACACAACGAGCCGGTCATGTCGACGACGATGATGACAGCGTTGAAGATCGGTGTAAAGGACTATCTTGTTATTCGACGAGAATTTGGCAACTTTTACGTCGATAATGAGCCTCTTATACCGGTAATATTCGACGGGATAGGAATGTGTGTAATTTCGCCAGAATATTTTCGACAAACTGAGTTCCCTTAAATGATTGCGATTTATCTCATAATTTTTTGGTTTAATGTTTGTATAATGAATTTTAAAAAATAATAAAAGAGGTAAATAAAACATTATAAAACGTTATAAGGAAAACTTGATGAAGAAGTTGATTTTTTATCCACCACCCTCTCCAAACTGTAAAAGCTGAAATTTTCTTAGAATTCTAACAGCTATAAAAGCACTATTCTTTCAGATTTGACAGTTGTTGCTATCAAAATATTGCTGACAGCTGTCAAATTGTAAAAAAAAGCGGCAATATCAATTCCGGAAGCGTTATAACTTTTTTGACAACCGTGCAACTCTAGAAGCATTTATTTTTATCTTCTTTTGGTAGATTAAAAAGCTTCAATACATCTGGCAGCTGTCAAACAGTAATTTTTGACGTTTCTAACATTTATAAGTGCCAAATATTTCTAACAGCCATCAAATTGTAAAAAAATTGTGAAATTAATTCTTTCTCGCGATTTTGGGTGTCGTAGCTATCAAAAAGGATTCTGGCAAGTTTTTGACACCTGTCAATTTTGCAAAATTAGTTGATTTTTACAATTTCAACACTTAAAAACAGTGAAACCATGCTAGAGGTGATAACCTTCTGACAAGGAAACTGTGGACGTGCAGGGGTATACACTGTGTCCAAGATAAGAATGAAACTGCATGGGGATTCCGGGAACGATAAGAGATACAAAGTTGCTTAAATTGGCGAAAAGTTGCACATTTTAGTGCCCTTTTATATGGCGTTTATTTGATTCAATTAAGTTGTTTCGTTTTTGAGATATTTAGAAAAACGTGTTTTTTCTCCAATCGTAAAAAAAGTATGACATATTTTGACTGTCAGGAGTATCTAAGGTTGTTATTTTCCATACTGATCCAAAAAAGTGATATCTAAGCAACAAAAATATTCACTTTTAATCTTAGTATGTAAAAGTGGTTATTTTTAATCCTAGGATAAAAAGGTATTCAAATTGGACCACTAATAATCACAAATGAACGCAATAACAACTAATGTATGACTAATGTTTGACAACGTATCCATGACAACGTCGATATAACTTACTTACCTACTTTGTTTTATTATCCCAGTGCATGATTTCGGTTGGATAAAAAATAAACTTTGTTCTATTATCGCAATGCATGATTTCGGTTGGTTGTCATTTCGACTACTATCAAAGAATCTAAAAATAAATAAATTTACTTCTTTTTGCCCAAAAGTAATGTCCAAAATATGTATAATGTATGATATGTCGTTGAATTCGTAACGAAAAATGCCATCAGATACAGGTTGACCTTTTCTCCCCGTCCACATAAAAAAAAGAAGTTGATGATGAGTTCTCAAAAACGAAACGTCGGACAAAAAATATAAAAATACAATCTTGTAGAGTTATAAAAGTGCCAATGAAGAACTTTTATTTATTTTTCGATAACTTGTCAAATAAAGTCAGAAAAAAATAAAAACGATTATTGAAAAAAAAAACATTTTCCTAAATATCTCAAAAACGAAACAACTCAATTGAATTAAGTAAACTCCATATAAAAGGCCACTAAAATGCGCAACTTTTCGCCAATTTAAGCAACTTTGTATCTCTTACCGTTCCCGAGATCCGCATGCAGTTCATTCTTATCTTGGACACAGTGTATATACAGGAGACGTGCGGGAGGGGGGAGGGGGTATATATACAACTATGCAAGGAAAGAGATTAGTCAGCACGGGTTCCCCTTTCAAAAGGGTTTCGCCTCTAGCGTGGTTTGCACGTCGAGTTACTGTGATGTACTGGTTTCCTCCACCCAGTTTTGCTCCTGAAGAAGCCACTTACTTTACTATGACACGGTCGAAAGCCGGAAGCCCTAGTGACAGAGAATCGGACCGTAGAAGCCTTCGATATCATTCAAGCAGTTATTGGTTATCGTTTTAATAAGTCACAATATTATTCGCAGCATCCGAAATGTAATAATAGTTTTTGTTTTAATTTGACAATTGTAGCTGTCAAAATACAATTGACACCTGTAAAATCTTGTAAAACAATGTCAAAACCGAAAACTTTATTTCAACATTATTTTGGGGGGTGGGAAAGTTAAAACAATAATACACCTAAATGTTGCTGACACTTGCCAAATTGAAAAAAAAAACAGTATTTTTGAAAGGTCAAAATGGATGGTGGTTCGATGGTTTTTAATATTGTATTTCCAAAATCGTTTAATTGGACTGGATTATTCTTTCAATAGTTCGACAAATTTCATTGTTGCTTAACGAATATTATATTTATTGACAAAAAAGGATGCAGTTACAATTAATACAACATTGTATTTAGAAGATGTCTTCAATGCAAATCAATCAAAATCAGATAGATCAAAAATGTGTTCAGTTAAAAAATTTAGGAAACGATAAAGCCTATTAGTATTATTTTAAATCGGTACCTACATATGTCATATTTCGAAAATGTTCAAAAAATGTTAAATTATAGCTATAAGGATAAAGTTCTCTTCATATGTGACAATGGTAATTTTTTTTGAAATTTCGATGGAAGATATTTTTAAAATTGCAAAAACAAAATTACAAAAATACTGTAGCAATTGTTGCCCTGTCGCTTAGTAACTGACATATTTCTAATTTAGAGGAAGTAAGAAAAAGTACTAGAATAAATCTAAAGGTGAAGAATTAGGTCGAAAGAGAAACTTTTTGTTTGGAGACCTTTTTCCAATGGTGAAGGAGAGAGGCAGCTGATTGGTACAATTGGTATACTTGTGGGTGTACCTATTTGATACCGTCAGACTCTTTCATTAACTCTTTTTGTTCCACTCAGACTATACCAAATTTACTTTTAATGTTGCAATATGTTCGAAACCTACTACAACCAAATAGGCGGCTCCGGTAATTAGTTACCGTATTGTTTTTCATTGGATCTCTTGGTGCAGAAGTAGAACACTAAATTAAAAATTTAAAAATATATTGGTGACATATTTTTTGCAATATAGGTCCATCATATATAAAATTATTGGCCCAATATTCTTTTTGTGTTATTGGTAAAATATTCGCATGTCTACTCTTTATAATATTGGTCCATTTTGAATAAAATTTTTAACCCAACATTGTTTCTACGGGTCGATGGCCACAGTGGTTAGGCGGCTGATTATTGTTGTGAGATGACAATAGGTGCCGGGGTTCAATTCTCTGGAGGGACGGTGACATTTTTTCAGAGAGTTTAATCCCGGATCGACTTGCCATTCGCTGTTGGGAGCAAAGTGATTAACAGCGCGGCATCATAAAAGGCGATATGATGCTGTCACAAAGCCATTTAAACACAACTTACACACACTAAACTACACCGCAAGTGTTGCAGTGATAGCCAGACAAGTAATACAGCTTACAGAGTCACTGCAACTAAGCACCCACCACACATTAAAAAAAAATATTGGTAAAATATATACTCAACTGTATTTGATAAGATTGGACCAATATGTACAAAATTATTAGTCCAATATTATTAGTATACTAATAATATTGGATTATTGATTGACTCCTTGTTTTGTATTAGGATTTTATTTCCTTCTTTTTCTTCAATGTAAAAGGATTATAATCTAAAGCAATATTGGTATTATCTTATATATTCATTCTCTTATGTGTATGCACACATAAACTATCTTCCAGGTCCTGCAAAAGTGTCCTACAAATAGATATTTCTGTTATAATACATCATCAAATTATAAGATCAACAAAAATGATTAGGTATTTAAGGCTCATATTTAAGAATATAAGAGTTGTTTACTAAAATAACTTCATGATTGTTAATAACAACAAAGGTGAGACAGAAAGCAAAGCTGTTGTTGCCCTCTTGTAACTGTCAAATATTGTTATGCCAATATATAAAAATATTTCTGATGACCACCAATTCTCTTTTTTGTCGGGGGTGTAGCTACAACGGTTTCCTAAGCTATATTGTTCTTCAGGAATGCCATTATAATTCTTGCTATGTAATTTTGGGTGTATAAAGTGTTTTATGAGCTTGTTACAGCATTATCTCGCTAATAAAACATTCAAAGGTACCATTTACGTTAAAATAAAATTAGTGATATACAGAATTTTCTTTACAGATTAAATCATATAGGCGTCAAAACACATCTGACATCTGTCAAATTGTAAAACCGCAACTTTCTATAGCTTTAATGTTTGCAGGCATTATCATTTTTCTGGAAGCTGTCAACACACTTTTTAGTACATACTATTGAAATTGGTTCTTTTTTTTTTTAGAAAAAAACGCGTCAACCACTTGCGCTAATATGTTCTAAAGAAGACCACAATGACGCCAAACCTACTTACATTACACCATTAAAAATCACAATGGTGTCTTCAATTAGAGGGAGCCACCGCAAAATACAAAGTAACTGTTTATCTTTCATATATTCACGACCTGTATTTACCTTTTTTAAAACTACCTCGTTATTAAACTCAATGTGTTACTGCGGTTTATTCAGTTCTGTGTACTTTAATGTATCGACGATATAAAGATGTATGTATGTATGTATAAAACGAAATAATAGTACGGAAACCGCGAAAATATCGAACTTATACTGCGTTCAGAAGACTCAGACATCGTCAAGTGGCAAATGGTACCGCGTAGCGAATCGCGTTCAAGGTTGAATGACTCTAGCGCGAAAACATTCGCAAAAAAATCCAGAAATATTATTATCGTCTTCGTGCGGTAATAATATTTATAAACAACTACAACAATCACCGAATCCAGAAGAAATACGACACATTTTATGCATATCAGCGTGAATTCTTCATCTCGTTCGTGGGTTGGATGTACTGTTCTAAAATTGATTCTCATTGCATGACTCGTGTGTTTCGGCGTGGATTCGATGAAAAATTCACCAATACCATCGGAATAGCTTCGGTCAAGGTTACCGATTAAGTTATCGTTTTGTTGTTTACGATTAATTCAAGGGGAATAAGCGTAAGAATACAATTTAAGAAGGCGACAGCGTGGGAGTCGTTTTGAGTAGAATTGGAGGATTCATTTTGGTGGATACGACTAGAAAACTAATCAAGTTTAATTAAATTTATAGGAATTTAATACCAGAATCTTTACTTCCCAAGACACGTTTTGCTATTGCTGGGTATGTCATAAAATTTGCAGTCATTGCAGTAATAACAATACACTTTAATGACGAATGTCCATCCGTGTGTAGAAAGTTTATTACATTATTAAAAAGTTGAAATAATGTTAGATAAAATATTGTTAGATGTAATAGTTAAAAATGCCTTTCTTCGTCTTCTTTAATTCTTAGTTTTTTTTTCAAACACAATAGAATTATTTAATAGGTATTAAAGGTAAAATTCAGACTTTATAGATATTTTTTATTACTGTATTATATAGAAAAGTACTTTCAAACAATTATTCGTCAATAATTTGACGTAGATTTAGAAAATATGATTCAATAATTGTATAAGAAGTAGGCGTTTCACTTTTCTCTAGTTCTTTTGGAACAGGTTTAGAAAAAAGACCAAATTCTTAATAACACCACATACATCGAAGCCTTAGAAACAGCTCATAGTCTCCCTACAAAATTGAATAACACAAATGACTTTGTTAATTCAAAATGTTTTCCAGGTAGTGATCTATCTACTCAAAATTAGTTACAGTTCTACTCTGTTTCGGGATGAATTAGATCTGAACCTGATTTTAAGTAACTTATTTGGAGTAAATGGACCATTAACTGGAAAGCAGCTTCTTCAATACAGTATTGTTTTAATAAAGTCAACATTATCTTACTGCTGACATCCATCTTGTGAATGTGTAACGGATCGACGATGACATTTCTTCGGAGAGTTGAAAATCCCGATCGACTTACCATTCGCTGTTGGAAGCAAAGCGATTAACAGTGTGGCATTATAAAGGGTGGTACGCTGCTGTCACAAGAGTTGCAGTGATAGTGAATTTAGTTCCATAAACAGATTTTTTATGAAGATGTAGTCGACTTCTAAATTTTCATGGACAGATTGGGTGCAGTTTGGAAGCTTAGTAGTGTATTATAATAAAACAATCTTATGTCTTCTCTGTCTGTTTCTCTCTTGCTCTGTGTCTAGAAAAGTAGAGATTAAAGAATGTTCTTTATTTAATTAAACTAATTTAACTGAAATTAGTAGCTTAGGATAGGAGTAGTAAGATCAGAGTTCAAACCCAGTCAGGAATGATTTCTGGAAGTAGCCTCAGGCATATGGACACAGTGATTCAATACAACATTAGATTACTTACAGCAACGTTTTGTAGTAACAATGCTATGACACCTTTTAAAGACATAAAAATGACATAACAAGAACTGTAACTATAGTCTCTAATCATCAATACAGCTTAAGAAATCGCTATTGCTGCAGATATCATAAGAATGACAAGACTGAACTTTATGCTCACTACTACTTCTAACATTAAGATCAGTGTGTTGTGAGTATTTGAGTATGGGAAGATTCCAAAAAAACTGTTGAAATTGTGTTATTTGACTCTGATTGGCGATCTTGAAACTTATTTTCACGTATAAACTGTGGATTTTAAAAGCAATTAAAACTGATCATAGAAATTGGTAAGCAGTGTAAATTAGAGACTCGTGGGTCCCAAGCCATTGAGGGATCGAAGGGAACGAAAAGGCAGATAAGCTTGCGAAAGAAGCAC
Source organism: Holotrichia oblita (assembly GCA_023690525.1). Classification (NCBI taxonomy): domain Eukaryota; kingdom Metazoa; phylum Arthropoda; class Insecta; order Coleoptera; family Scarabaeidae; genus Holotrichia; species Holotrichia oblita. Next base: position 14,714,976 of record CM043018.1, read on the forward strand.
CGAAAATGCCTTTTATTGTACCTTATCCCTGTTGTGGACTGTAAAAGAGCTACCTAAAACTGGCAGTTAACAAATGGGAGGTCAACAGAAATGCCTCCCACTGGCAGAATACGCCAGGACAAAAGCAGGTGAAGGCACTGTTATCAGGATCGCCTAAGACAGCACAATCGTTGCTATCTTTCAGCAAAGGGGACCTTAGATTGCTGGAAGGGTTTCTGACAGGTCATGTGGTCCTGAAGTACCATACAAGCAATCCAGCTTACGAAGTCTCTGAAACTAAGCACCCACCACACACCACCACATACTACTAGCATGGCCAGCTTTAGTTCGAATGAATCAGTGGATGACAACATGTATGAGCTATTAGAAAGAAGAATCCCCTTCAGAAAATGAGATAAATCAAACGGAAGATTAATTAAGATTAATTGTTTTCAAAAATATGCTGATTTCAACGACTTCAGTATTTCTCTCCGATAATTTGTTTCGAACGTATGAATTAAGCCTGGATTTAAGGACTGCAGTAGTATTTTTTGGAAGATACATAATTTTTATTTTACCATCATTAGACACAAGACAGTCCGCAGATGGGTAAGCTTTAACTATTGCAAATAGTCGTTTATGCAGTTTCGATCTCGTTTTTTACTTTTTTAGATTTTATTCGACTAGACTTTTTCACAGGAAATTGAACCTTCAGAGATTCTTCGTTTTTGCCACCGCCAACAACCAACCATTAGAAGCCTTAAAATGACTGTCAAATTCTAAATTCGGATGAAACTTTTCAGCTTGTAGTTTTAAGCAGATCCAAATATAGGAACACCTTCACTTCTTTTTTGTACAAACCACATATAGTGGAGCAAATTAAATGGTATTAGGTATTTTCAAATGGGCAGAGAGTTAAGATAAAAACGTAGAAGAGTCATACAACTGCTCATCACAAAACTACAACATGGTTATGGTAATGGTGTTCTTTTGGATCTTAAAAAAATCATTCAGATATAAAAGTAATTAAGCACAACTTTTTGCTGTGACTACACACATGGAAATCGATGGCGACTATTCTTTGATCAAAAGAGAAAGGAAGCAATGCTTTCTTTACAATGCTTTCTGGTTTCAAAAATGAATTAGATAATAACTTGTTGAATAACTAAGATACATATATGGTATGATATTATTTTTATGATTTAACATTCAAATGAGAAATTAATTCATTACTTCATTGTCCCTCATTAGTTTAAACATGAATTTTTTGATTTAGTATCTACTTATTAATATATATTACATATTCACTTTTTACATTCTTTTGCATTTATTATTTTGTCTTATAGGATTACATAATAAATTCTGCAATGTTAAATAATTATAAATAAGCTGATAGCTAATGCAATTCTCGCACAGTGCAATACATGATCAATATTCAATGCAACCTAAGGCTAGGATTCCTACCTACCAAACTCTTTGTATACATACATACATACATATGTGTGTATATAAAACAGATTGTAAATCGATTGTTTATGCAAATCGATACAAATAAAGAAAACTATGCGCTAATGTACCGTTAGGTTAGCATTTTATGACGATACATTTTCAATTTCAATTTTTTTTTCTTACCTTATATACTAATAATTATGCATGATTCGTCCATTCTTAGGAATCTACTAATAAACTTATTTTGTATTTCAAAGTATGTAGCTGGTATACATTACGCCTTCTTTTGATCTCTATTTTTAATTGGCCAATCTTGCTATCGCAGATTCCTTCGTCGTATTAACATCCATTAAAATTGTTGTTTATGTAAAAATACCAGGACTGTATAGAATTATCAAGTTTTTTTTTTCGCCCTAAAAGAATATTTCTTTGTGATTTTCCACAGAATACTTGTTGGTATAATTATGAAAAAATGAGAATGAATTATTGTGATATTATAACTTTACCTTTTATCGACAAACTCTTTCGCGCAATTATATTTATCGGACCTTGTAATGTTTTATATGTGTCAATGAATTAAAAATTGTCACGTATATATGACTATTAACCGTACGGTACTTTGTTTTCTTCGATTTCCGCATTCACGGTTCATATCTATGATATAATTATTGCGTGATTCTTTTCTGCTTTGATATTTTACATTGACATTTCATAACTAAGTGCATGATGCATTATGTTTAATTATAAGAAAATGGCATGGTGTGTTAGCGTTTGGATTATGTTGTAATAACATTTTTTTTCTCTAGGTCATGATTTATTAATTATTATTAATATCGTTAAAGATAAATGATCAAAGTGCCCTAATTATATTAAATTGGAAAATGTTTTTAAAGGATTATTATGTTGATCAATAAGCATTGAATACTGATCTAAGAGGCTAAGAATGTCGAAAGGGATACAAATACAAGCTGATGTCATTGTCTCATTTTAAAAGTTGAATAGCACTAATGTTTATCTTGTTGGGGAAATATATAAACAAGTTTGAACATAAAATGTAATTGTATTAAAATTAGATGTAAATACATATGATGTGTTAGATTGCAATTCAGCATAGTTATCATTTAAGTTAACTATCAACTAATCCATTTATTCTTTTAAAGAACGGCTTTCTTCTTCAATTGTTCCTCTATAATTGATGTGTTTTTCAGTGCGACTAAAAAATATATCCTAATCTCCTTTTTGCTGAAACTGTCACACATAAATCCATATAATGAAAATTTTGTATCAAACTTTATACAGACGAATTATGGTAAGTGTCTACCTAATAAAACATTTGTGTGAATTCAACTACTTATACGATGATAAAACATCTACGAACCAAAAATAATAAAAAAAATGTTGTTTTTTTTTAATGTGTGGTGGGTGCTTAGTTTCAGTGACTCCGTAAGCTGTATCACTTGTCTGGCTATCACTGCAACTCTTGCGGTGTAGTTTAGTGTGTGTAAGTTGTGTTTAAATGGCTTTGTGACAGCATCATATCGCCTTTTATGATGCCGCGCTGTTAATCACTTTGCTCCCAACAGCGAATGGCAAGTCGATCCGGGATTAAACTCTCTGAAAAAATGTCACCGTCCCTCTAGAGAATTGAACCCCGGCACCTATCGTCCTCTCACAACAATAGTCAGCCGCCTAACCACTGCGGCCATCGACCCGTTTGACGATATTGATTACACAGGTCAGCACTAAATATTTTCAGAAATAGCTGTTGTAGAAAATAATAGTTTAATACAAAACAAAATGTGCTTGTTTTAATTTTCATCAGAATACTTACATAAATACTCTAAATTCAAATCTGTTTCTAGTTTTCTTCTGATATAATAATATACTTTCTTGGCAACAAGAGGTCTGAGAACTACAAGGAAATTATGGAGAAATTATTAGATTTAAAAAATCTGGGGTGTAGGATCTAAAGTGTATTTTCTCCTCGCCATATTGATTACCTTCCTGGATATTTTTTTGCAACGAGTGAAGAACAAGGTGAGCGGATTCATGCAGACATTAAAACAATGGCAATCCGCTACTAGGGTCAGTGTGATGTGTCAATGATGGCTGATTACTGTTGCTGTTTGAAAATAGACTGAAAGTAGATACTAGTGAAGGACATGTGAGAGCTCGGAAAAAAATTTAGAAAGCTTTCTTATCCTCAACAGTGAAAAAGGAAATTCCTCAACAGTGAAAAAAGGAAATTCATAATTATTGACACATAGTTTTGGTGGCACTTTCACACAATACAACTTAATAGTTAACACAATTTTGACTGAAACTGAATAAAATCGATGCCATTAAAATTTTTGAGTATACAACGATTTTATGGATGAGATTTTTAGGGTTATCTGGTTCTGTATCCGTTCTTTCGTCGGATGATGATAAAATAGAATAAGCCATGTACAGGCAACAATTTTGACAATGCGTTTCTTGGCACATAAACATTCGGATTCGAACCTGTGTTCTTGTTAGAGCGGTTCAGGGTTCAGTTCCAGGTTCAATTCTTGGCCTAGATGCAAATATTAGGCTGTGTTTGCAAATGTAGTATTGGCAGCTGTTGGCATACGTTATATCATGTTCATGTTGTCGGAGTTGTGTTGCCTAAGTTTTCTCTCTCTTTCTTTCTCCGTTTTTGTTTAGGACAGTTGAAGTTTAAACAGTGTAAAACAACATAGTGCAGTTATTGAACATTGAAAATATAGCTTACACTACTACTACTAAAGTTTTTTATTGTACAGTTAACTTAGTAGTTTTCCTTGAAACTAAATCAAGCATAGAACCAAGATCTTGCTAGAATTAAGTAGAAACTAATCATCAATACAGCTTAGGAAACCGCTACTGTTGCGGATATTATAAGAGGGAAAATGTGTCCTTTTTCTCAAAAAAAATCTAGAATCAAAGCCTCATCTGTCTCTGTCAATGACAGATTCGTTTGGAAGGTGGTAAGTTGAGAAAGTAAATCATAGAGAAACCGCAGTTGACAGCATTGCGGTACCCGAGAGAGATGACAAAACTGAACTTTATGCTCACGAGTACTTCTAATATTAAGATCAATGTGTACTGAATATGGGAAGATTCCAAAAAAAACTGTTAAAATCGTGTTATTTGTTGACCTTGAAACTTATTTTTACATATAAACTGGGGACTATAAAAGCAATTAAAACTTATTAAACCGTATTTTTATATAATTGAAATTAATAATTGACAATAATTGGAATTTTCATGCACTTAAAAGACTCTACATTTTGGGTCTCTCAAATGTATGAAATGATCGAAAAATGCGAAATTCTTGTGTATATTATTTGTTAGGCTTCGAACACTTGGAATGATACACATGTACAAATGATGTTATAATCCAGCACAAACAGAAAATTTATAGCAATCGGTAAGTGTATTATTAAACTTATCAGAGACCGTAAATGTAATCATTCTAACCTGCATGTAGATGCTATTTTGGAATTCAACTCAATTTAATTCAGGTTGAGAAATCTGGCTTTAGGAGCAAGATTTTCAACCTAGTTCCAACCCCTAAAACAACTACAGATGTCACTAAACAGTCTGTATTCTACGGCATCTACATTTTTAGTCATCCTAAGTGCGTTTAATTCCTTTCTACACGTTGGATTAGGTTGTTATTTAACAACCGCGTACGTGCTTAACTAGACTCGGAAAAAAACTGGTTGTGTTTACCAAAATTTAGTCACATTAATCAAATACAGTCAATGTATCTATAGCAGTTGTACGAGAATTAACAAATACTTAGATACGTTTAAACAAATTTTAGTGTCCTACACCTTCATATTGTTTGTCCAATATTGTAATTGCTTCGTAACATCAAAATTGGGAGATGATGCAATCTATTGTTGAATAAAATGTTGTTGTATCTGACATAACATTTTTCTATCAAGATTTTTATAGTGACAGGAAATTTGCAACGTAAATTTAAATTTTATAACTGTAAATTTTTAATAAAATACTGTTTGTTAATGATTTCTGTGAGTGTATTTGCAGAAATGATGCAGCTGTATACATTCTTATAATGTAGTTTGGCACAAATCTTGCTGTATTTGTCAAACAAATTTCCAATGAATTATCATTTTTATAGAAAGAAGAATCTTCAATATTGGTAAGACCTTTAACATGTTTTCTCCGCTTTATATTATCCTACCATTCCTTTTACTCATTCTTCAACGGCGCGTAATCAATTCGATTATAATTAACACACGTACGCGAATGTCCTTTCGTTATTCAACCATGATAATTTACCTACCTTTTATATTCACGATTTATGGAAACCGCACACTAGATTAAACCAACCTCCTATATACGTAAGCAACAATGTATGCATTCGCGTTATGAATATTAACCGCTTATGCAATTCTAATTAGAAACATACCGATATAGAAACCTTGGTTTATCCAACGTATAATATACACCTTCTACGCGAGCACCTGTTTTGCTATTGACACACTCAGAATGCAACCAGGAAGTCGATCGGTAACCACGACGAAAAGTCAAAACCTTCACGCTACAATAATCTTGTTGAACTGTTATTTTTAGACTCGGCTATTAAATACGAGACCTACGATTTCTTTTCCAAGTAGATTTAATGCGTTCGAACACCGTGAACTTCATCTGTTTTCTTTGCTGGGATCAATAACGATTTCGCTAGGGTTTAATCTTAACAGATGTTATTCACGAGCAGTATTTAGGTAGTAGGTTGTATACTATAGGAAAGTGGTTTAGTTGCATATTGAAGAGTGATTATATAACTCTAATATTAGTTATGTAGATTAATAAGTCTACTTAAGTTTATACCGATTATACATAAACATAATGTGATGTAAGACAGGGTGATGTAACTATTTTTAATTATGAATTTATTATTATATCATTACGTCTTTGTGACAATAATTTCTAATTTTTTATCCATTAGAGTTACACCCTGTTAATTTGCAATACAAAACGTATGCACAATGCTCAGAAGGATCAGCTTTATATAATACTGGTGGTTAGGTAATGGTGTGTATGTATGTATCTACATATATTAGATTTGTGGTAAATCTTACGTCAGTAACAAAGACTACATGATTTGATGTATGTAAAGTTTTGCCGAGATCTGCCAATCCCAGCCAAAAAACATATAGTCCTATAGTCCCTGAATTAGACTGATTTTAAACTGGTTTTTGGCATACTTATCAAAAAGTTAGAAATCAAAGCCAAGGTTTTTATATGAAAAGATCATATGATTTTGTAAAGTAAAGAAGAATAGATTTGATTGGAGTCTTGATCTCGTGTGTTCCATACAAAAAAAAAAGAATAGCCTTGACGAATTTTTCACCGAACAACAATAGCTGTTCAGAAGTTGGCAACGTTAAGCAATGCTAACCATGAATTATTAAAAAAAAAAAAAGATTACTATTGCTGGCACCATAATCAGGAATAAAAAGGAGATACCACTCTGTCAGCGTCCAATCAGTCTAGTCAATCAAGTTTTGACAATTACAATTGCTACAGCACAACCTGCAGTGGTATCTGCAAAACCTATATTATATACTGCTGCTGTGAAATGTAGGGTGCAATCAGTACCATCTAATTCATCAGTAGATTTTGTATTATTAACGAAAATTAGACAACTGGAAACCATAGGCGTCACGGAGGATGCCATGCAAATTTTTGGGTACAATTGCAATACACCTGAAGCTGTGTCAAAGTAAAATGTCGTAACCGAATTACGATGTACGGCCATTTAAAATTTATATTTTAAAGGAAGATGTTTTTTTCTATCCCAGATCAGCAGATATTTTATTTTTTCCAATCAAGTCTTTTAGTTTTTTTGTGAACATAGTTTGTAAAACTACATAATTCTTCAGTGTGACCCTTTATATATGTATATTCATTTTCTGCTTGCTGTAGTTTGTTCTGACGTAAGAATTAAGAAAGATTATGAACAGTAAATAAACTTACTTTTAATGAAGCACAAAATAAAGAGCTTTTGCATAAGTTTCAATATTTTTCAGTCGCCTTTAGTGCTTCTTCAATGACTGTGTTGTAGAAATAAGAGGCAAAATTCGCTACCATCCTCCCCACCGATCAAGATTAAATTCAGCCATGAAACTGTTGATGTTACTAAGAACTAAGTTATTTGGATGAACAAATTTCACATTTAGTAGAAACAAAGGTAGCGAGATTAATAAAAGACATCTACATATATGTAAAATATACTGTGCTGTTGACCATGGTAGACAACAAAATTTGCAATCCAGTAAAACAAACGACATCGATAATGAAATATTTCTAAAGCTACCTCTAACCTCAACGGGCCGATGGCCGCAGTGGTTAGGCGGCTGACTATCGTTGAGGGAAGACGATAGGTGCCGGGGTTCAATTCTCTGGAGGGATGGTGACATTTTTTCAGAGAATTTAATCCCGGATCGACTTGCCATTCACTGTTGGGAGCAAAGTGATTAACAGCGCGGCATCATAAAAGGCGATATAGTGCTGTCACAAAGTCAATGAACACAACTTACACACACAAACTACACCGCGAGAGTTGCAGTGATAGCCAGACAAGCGATACAGCTTCCGGAGTCACTGCAACTAAGCACCCACCACACACGAGGACTGGCTAAGCTAAACGATCATTTGACATCGAGGTTCGATTTTGGCAAACAGTTTGAAGTGTTACACAGTTACACTGATGTGAGTCAATGGGGGTGTGAGGGCAACGAAACTGCCGACGGTCTTGCAACGACCACTATATTGAACCAGAGCCATTCTGTAGTCTCACCAAAAGCCATATAAGAGCTCATCTCCAACAGTAGGAAAGTGAACAAAAACTCTCGTACTGGATCAATACTCCAAAGCTAAGACAATCAAAAAAGTTTATTAGTTTTTCAGCCAACAAAGCGAAATCTCTACTGGAGCTCAACAGAAGTAGCCCTCTAAGGTATCACCTGAAGATGATGGGCCAGGTGGACCGATCAATTGATTATGAGAACACTCCCGGAGCTGTCAGATCGACTGGAATTGTGGAGGGTGTCGTTTTGGACATACGATAGACAGTCGCAGCTAAGTGGTACACAGAATAGTGCTTGCCTAGAGTCATCAAATCGATGAAGAACCTGCGGCCAAGAATGGATACTATCTATGGATCTAGCTCCTTGCAACTTTTGTCCTGTTCCAAAATACATTTTTATATTTTGGAACAAGCTGAAATGGATGCGGTTTTCCAGTGATGAGGAACTTCTGAGGGCTTGGGAGAACGAGTTTGCCTTACTCCATAGTGAAACTTGGCAAAGCTGTTTCAAGGATTAGTTTCGGATGATTGAAAGGCATATTGAACCTTACAAAATCACAACAAAATTATAAAACATGTCGGTAAGTTTAAAAATGGACGAAAATTTATTTTGACTAATATTGAATAACATCGTACAGAAGTATGCAAACCAAATATAAATATATAAACTAGGAATTCTTATTTAAAAATTTTTCATACGCATGAGTCATTTGGAAGCAGGAAATCTTCAATTTTAAAGAATGTATGTATATGCTGTAATTATTATATGTCCGTATATACTTAGAAAACCCAACAACTAGCTGACTAAATCCAGTTAAAAAAGAAATAAGGAAATTGCGATCCATCATACTAAATACATACCTACATCGAATGTAAAATTACTAAATCCTTAAGAGTGTATACTATAGAAATGTATTCTTTATTTTCGTCCATTAAAACCTAAATTAGTATAAATTACCACGACAGCAGTAAACTCTACATTTTTTCAATTTTAGTATCAGTCAATAAACGCTTTTAATTCCTTTGATAGGAATAAATGTAATAAAATAATAATTATTATACACTATCTGTGTGGTATAATAGTACATAATTTAAGCAATAAATCTTCGCGTCGCTGTTTCTGCTTTGTCCTAATGGTAGACCATGTATCGCTCTGTTGATTGTGTGTACAAATAATTTCCGATGGCATTTTAGAGTCAATAATATATCTCGAGTTTGCTATTCGAACTGTTCGATTGACATAACTGTATGTGGTATGTTTGTTTTGTTAGATTGCTAACACCTTTGCGCAGTAAAAATATCAGAACAAATAATAAGAGGTCAATATTCGAAATCAAAAAATGTAACAGCGAAGTATATTGTGATGTAATGCACGTACACAATCTTTAGTAAAAAAATATATTAACGTATACATAGGTATTATTGAACCTTGATAAATTAGTAGCTTCATTTTAAGTTTTGCTAAATTATTTTTGCAGATATTGTTATTTATTTGTTTAGGATGATTCATGTTTATTTTTCAATAATTGAATATACTTAACAAATATAGCTGTTTATCTTAATTTCATTATGTAATAATTGCCGTAGGATTCAATAATACCAGTTAAGTTTACCGTTTACAAGGAAATCAATAATTTGCCTTTTTCCGAGCCGATTAGTTTCTAAAAGTCGAGTGTTTAGATCACTTCTTCAATCATACAATTCATTCTTAGGGCCAGTTCCTCATCGTATTATGTCTGAAAGCCTAAAGACATGAAAAAGACATCTTAGGGATGTAGTTTCAAATACATCTGTAGAATGTTCATTTATAATATCCACGAGACGTCCTTTAAATGTCTGAAAACACATTTCAAATAGAAGCAATATAACTCCAAAACAGACATCCATAAAACGTTTAAAATGATGTCTTACAAAGGTTAATATCTTATGGACGTCTGCCAGGCGTAAGATGTTTTTTTGTCTGGGTAGGTTGGTCGCATGGACATAACCTAATCTAAAGCAATAAACTAGAAGGCATCTTTGATAATTCCTCATTGAAATCGATAAAATTAAAGCTATGGAGCAAACGATCTTTACAGAAAACTGCAGATGACCTTGGGACGTCCAAGAATACGCAAATGACTTCTTTGTAACAATCAAGCACAAATATAAGAAGGTAGTCAGTAATCTAATGCAGTACATACTCAATATCATCATCAGCAGGTGGTGGATGAGTGAGATGTAATGATTTTCTGGACATGCTAAAGACTATCTTCAGAAGTAGTATCGCTAGACAAACGAGCCGAAAGCATGCCAGTCAAACTGAATCATGAGCTTTCATTAAAGGTAATATTTTCAAGCTGTGACGACTACTCCGAGAAAGACAATACAAGAACTTGAACGAATTTTTGAATGGAATTTATGAGTATATCTGTCACGATTTTGGCAGCAAGTATCACTATTATCTTCTATGGGTATTAACATATCTGGCCCTCTTGTTCTTGCTCTTGTAGAATTCTAAATTTGTTGAAAACAATAATTTTTGATTTAGAATAAATTGAATTTTAATCAAATACTGTTTTATATGACGTCCAAGTGGAAATGTATCTAGGATTGGGTATCCAATCAAGATTCCAAGAGAACATTATAGTGCAACCGATCGCTGATTTTTTTCAGCTTCTCGTTAGAGATTCACCAGATGAGAACCATTCTAATTTTCTTTTGAAATGACTCTACATTAATTCCTTTCAAGCTTGAGAGTAGAAGGATTAAGATAATGAACTGTTACCCTCTAAGATGTTTTGATGTTGCTAATCGGCATTCCTTTGCGCTGGGTTCTGTTCGCAATAAACGCTGACGATGCTGTCCAAGAGTTTGGCTGCCAGCTGAAGAGCGTACTGATGAAAGGAGGCAACCCCCAAATCACATTTAAGATCCGCATTTCACGCAAACCATGATGTGTCTGCAATCATATGCAGAATTCGATCTTTTTTGGGCTTCTAGACGTTTGAGGTGAGTTTTAGCAACACAAGATCATGTGAGAGAACTATCGTGTCGACGAAATGATGTCCAAATATATAGCGAAGGGGCTCCACGACAGATGGTGATTCCCAACCATAAGGGTGTCGTGGGGTGGTCTAGAGTGTTTTATGATACAGACCGCAATGTACTTTTTCTCGTTGATTTTCAGTCGAGATTTAGCAGTCCAGCGAACGATTTTATCGAGGTCTCTTCATAGATGGCGACATCGCTTCGCGATGATCAGTTTTAGAAAGATCATGAACGAAGATCAATAATAGTATTGTGCCCAAAAGTGATCCTTGTGGCGCCCCAGCGAAGACAGATTCTTCGATTTTGACAGCGAAGTTCTGGTTATACGAGCTGATAATTTTGACCTTGCAATATTCATCTTCTATAACAGGCCCTGATGCCACACCGCGTCAAATACGCGGGCTGTCCAGGAACACCATACTCATAGTCTTGTTCTTCGCTTCAAAAGCATTTCTAATGGTCTCTAGTGTGACTCTAGAGAGTTGAAAATTAGTTGATAATCCCTCTCTGAATCTGAATTGCTCGTCTCATAACATGTTATGGACGAGGAGCTAATTGTTATTGAGTTGTATCTAGAAATTATATTATATAGACATGATGGGCTATAATTTCGCAAGCAACCACGTTCATCATTCATCATTGCCAATAACATGTGAAGCTTGAACCGATAAGGAACTCCCATCAAGTGTCTGCGTCTACACAATTTGACAACAAAGTGGTACAAGTAGAACAAAGAATTCTGCGTTCATTTTTTTTTTTTTTGTTAGAAGAAATAAAAATACAATTAAAGAATAATTGCTACTACAAACTTGGCCGGTTTCACTATACTATAATTTATATTTTCTGACAAACATAGTCGTAGATTATAAACGTGATAAAACTCGTTTCCTTTGCAACGCTCCAAATATTTCCCTAACCAAAAAAATGCGTCGCAAATTCCCACACACACAATACAATTTCTAGGAATCAATCTTTGAAATTCAACAGGCCTGTCGTTCAGTAAAATATTCTGTTTACAATATTCCCAAGTAGGTCAAGCCAGTCTAATCTGTAGGTACGTACCCATGAAGTCATAACTAAAAAGAGAATTTATATGATTCGCTGGTACTCGGTCGTAACGGTATCCCATCATCAGGGAAATATGTATACGAGTAGTATCTGTTAATGTGTGTGAGTGTGTTTTGCTGCGCCATTCGATGAGTCGTCTCCTTCTTCTTCTTGTTCAGTGTTTTTTTCCAACGCCAACGTTGGCTTGACCTATATAGACATTAGCCGATGTTGGCGTTCGTCGGTAAATATGTATTCCGAAAATTCCCGCTGACTGAATGTGTAAAACTCGTTTCTCTTTAAACTGTCAATAACATCGCATTTGAGTGTTTATTTTCTTAACACTTTTTATTGTTTTTACACGACATGATCAGAGGATATAGTACACTGTCATATAGTAGTATAAATTTTTCTCTCTATATACACACGGGTATAATTTGCTTTATTTCAGGTAATACTTGAACCGAAGTGTTTGTTTAGGAACTATCTGGACAAGTAAAAAAAGCAAAAAAGAAAATTATTATAAATTTTTACAAGAGCATCTTCAGTGGATATATTTTCGAAAATTTGAGGTATTTGACGAATGATTCAAAGTATCTCAGTGCTGAGGTGAACTAAATCAGCAAAAAAAAGTTTAAATACAAGACAATCAAGAAAATGAAGTAAATATTTTGTAATGATATCATTGGAGATTCCATCCACCCAAGCTACAATTAAGGATGCGTTTTTGCAGGCGTTGATCGGCGACGCCCACTTCGCCAACACACCAGAAGAGTTATCGGCCCTTTTGGCGCTGTCTGATCCATCGTTTGTTCTGCTCCAAGAGACTATTATCGCTGAGATTTCTAGTTATAATGTACTGCATTTTTCTCCATCCGATCTCAACATAAGTCTTAACATGGACGTGTATTGCCAAAAGCCACCAGAAAAAGCTGGAAGCTCAACGAAATAAAACCCTAAGGATGATTGCAAATGCCCCTTGGTTCATCCACAACACTGACTTGCGCTGAGATTTGGAAATATCATCACTCCACCAGTACGTGTCACCGCTAGCAGCTGAAACCCTGAAGAGGGTGAGAAGATCTACCAACACCTTCGTAGCAGAAACCACGGTGTGTTCGCAATCACATGCAGAATTCGTTTAGACGTTTGAGGTGTGTTTTAGCAACACAAGACCACGTGAGAGCAACACTGACCTGCGCTGAGATTTGGAAATGTCATCACTCCAGCAGTACGCGTTGCAGCTAGCAGTTAAGACCCTGGAGAGGGTGGGAAGATCTACCAACCTCTTCGTAGCAGAAACGATCAGGCTGAGGGGCTTAAGGTCTTTAAAAATTCATTAAACACGCTGCAGTCGGTAGATGCTGCTTCAAAGGAAGAATAGAGAGCTTAGGAGCTTCGCTTAGCCGTGGAAAGAGATAGAAGGATCACGGAGAGGCTCCGGAAAACGCAAATGAACTGTTGTTTTCTCGTGTTCTTAGAAAATGCTAAACTCTTAGAAGTGCATTGGATCAATATGAAGAAATGGTGCTTTCCAATTTAGTGATTTTATTCAATCCATTTATTATTATCCATTATGTTTGTCAGCAAGCTAATGACAAAATCATTATCTTAAAAAAGTCTATTAGTAGGTAAAATATCCAGACTTTTAGCACGTACTAATAATGTTACGGTCAAAATCATCTTTCTTCAACTTTTTCAACTGATTTTGGGGATAATTTTATTCAAATGGACTTGAAAATGGCAAGCCAAAAAATATAGAAATGGATGGTCAAAAACAATTTCAGTGACTTTAGATTTCTTGCAGCAAAAGGCTCAAGTTTCTTCTGACACGATTTCCTTCATAATAAATATCACATCTTGACAGATGACCACTTTTTGTGTCTTAGTAAACCACTCTTTCCAGAAGTTCTTCTCCAGTTTTGCGTGTATTAACAAAACTCCTAACTTATTCAGAATTGTTCTGTTTATTCCATGCATTTTGCCGTTTAATTGTGGTGTCTATGGGATTGGGTGATCTAATCTTAGACTGCGTTTGCAACACCAGTCTTGTGGCGAAATAGGTTCTGGTTGCATCCGGCGTTGTTTAGAATGCAGTTTTGACAACAATGCCGACGCAGTTTCTAAATAGAAAATGCTTGTGTTAAGGAATGTCATTTCTTTCCTACTACTACCGTTTTAGCATTCTTTCTTATTTCTACTTTGTTTATCGTAAATTTAAATTCTATAATCGCATTTATAAATGAGATTTTTTCTCAGATTTGGTACGAGAGCGTATTTTTATGTTATCTACCTAGCCATGAGGAAAAGCACATAAAAAAATGTCTACTTAACTCCCTTCAAGACTCGCTTCAGTTGCTGGGAATTAAATTACCGACGAAACCGAATACACCAATTACAGAATATAAACGTAAGTTTTCTAAGGAATCTATAGCACAGTTTCAGTCACAGCTTGCGTGTGAGGATTGGTCTCAGCTAGTTTCTTGTGATGCAGATAGCTTCGATATATTTTACAGTATTCTTTTGCATCATTTTAATTCTTTTTTTCCATTAGTGAAGTGTAGAATATCCACAAAGCATATAATAGAATGGTATACTCCAGATTTGGCACATCGAGCAGACAATGTTCGAGATCTGTATAATATTTACAAGAAAAATAAAAATCCAATCACTTTGAATGCATATAAAACACAGAAAGAAGCTTATAAATCCCTGGTCACTAAAACTAAAAGAACATTCTATGAAACTAAAATATCAAACTCAAAAAATAAAAGTCAAGCAGCTTGGAATGTCATTAAAAAAATAACAAGACCCACCCATAACCAAGCGGAATACATAACTTTGTGTGACACGACCGGTAATTGTATATCTAATCCGCAGGAGGTGTGTGAGATGTTCACTGAGTCATTCTATAGCTTTGACAAACTTGTTCCGAGGACTGCAGCAGCTATTCCACCAGACACAGGTAGTAGTCTATATCTTGTTCCTACGGATCACTTTGAGGTTGAGCGTTTACTGTTGGAGGTCTCGAACAAGTGCTCCTCTGGTGTTGATGATATGCCTTGTTTTATATTTAGGTATATCGCTCCATATTTAGCATCACCTTTAGCTAATGTTATAAATGCATGCCTATCTATAGGAAAGTTTCCAGATAATTTAAAGATCAGCAAGGTGATTCCTGTACATAAAAAGGGCAGTAAACTTGAAGCAACAAATTATAGACCTATTGCAATTCCTTGCGTAATTACGAAGATTTTTGAAAAAGTCATAAATACGAGACTTTGCAACTATCTTCGGAGTATGAGTATAACTACAAATAGGCAGTTTGGGTTTATTCGCGGTAAGTCGACATCCGACGCTATCTATGACAGCCTAACTCAAGTCTATAATAAAATTGATACGGGAAATACCGTACTTCAATTATTCTTCGATCTTTCGAGAGCCTTTGATACCGTCGATCACGAAATCCTATTGGCGAAGATGTGGGCATATGGGATACGCGGCACTGCCTATAACTTATTTAAATCTTATTTGACAAATCGCAGTTCACGTATTGTAGTTTGGGGTTGTGCGGGGGATATTCAGAAGCAGTATTATTCAGCAACGGTTGACATAAATTCTGGTGTTCCACAAGGTTCAATTCTTGGTCCCACATTGTACAATATTTACGTTAATGACTTGTGTCAACATATATCTTTGCATTCCTGTTTGTTGACGCAATATGCTGATGACACAAGCTGCGTGATTTTTGGTTCTTCGGTGGATCAGACCTCAGATCGGGCTAACTGTATTGTATCTGCGTTGGATGCATGGTGCGATAGTAATAAACTCATTCTCAATAGAAATAAAACTGGCCTGATATACTATCGAGCTGGTGCGTCGATTAATAGCAGCCCTTATATTAGGTGTAACGGGAGATCAATTGCCGAAAGCGAATACTTCAGGTTTTTGGGTTTAATTGTGGACCGTAATCTTAAATTTGAGCAGCATTGTTCTATGCTAGAGAAAGTGCTGTGCTCGGCGTATTACGGTATACGAAATCTAAGAGGAGTTGTCGATATGGCGACTGTGCGAATGTTTTACTTTTCATACGTTGAATCTCGATTGCGATATGGTATCATTTTTTGGGGCTCGTCGTGTTGTATGGCTCAACTATTTATTCTTCAGAAAAGAATTGTTAGGTGTATGGTAGGGGCATCGTCTAGAGATTCATGCCGACAAATATTCGAAGACTTAAATATCCTGCCCTTATGGTCTATTTATTTGTATGAATTGCTAATTTTTTGTAAACGTAACGAGCAGCAGTTTTGTAGGAACAGTGACATATACAGTAACATGATAACACGTGGACGCGATAAGCTGCGCATCCCTCTCCACAAAACTGTCTTATATGAGCGCAGTGCGTACTATAGATGTGTAATCTATTTTAACTTATTACCACCGCAAATCAAACTGGCAACATCGATTAATAAGTTTAAACAGCTACTAAAGTCTTTTATATATGAAAATAGCTTTTATTCCGCGGATGAATACGTGACCTAGTGTGCCTCCCTTTGAATATTATATTGTTTGTTTACGTGTGGTTTATTTAGTTTGTATTCACTAGTTTTATTGTTGTATATATATATATATATATTAGGTCTAGTCAGTTTCTTATCTAGTATTTTTATTTGTATATATTGACAATGTCTATGTTGTTTATCAACTCTTGACAATAAAAAGATATTACTATATTATTACTATTATTACTAATACACTTATTCTATCTTTTTTCCAATTGCCCCATACGCTCAGAAAAATATCGTTTCGGTAACCTCGCAAAATATTCTTCAACGGCTTCTTTGAGTTGCTCATCAGACACAAAACGCTTTCCCCTGAGATGCTTTTTTAAATTTTCGAATAAGAAGAAGTCTAATGAAGCTAGGTCGGGGCTATAAGGTGGATGCCTTTATAAACCCACAGTCATTGATTATCTGCTGAACTTTGTTTGCCTTATGAAGCCGGCAATTGTCGAGCTGCAACAAGTTTTTTGTGGATAAGAATATGAGCATTCTTCCTCTAGAGCAGCTTTTAAATTTTTAATTGTGTTTCCGTAGGCCTTTCCATTTATGGTAGACCCTCTTGACTTATATTCGATAAGCAAGACTCCTTCAACATCCCAGAGAACAGTTGTCAGTTTTTTTTCCAGAAAATTGTGTCTAGGCCTTTTTTGGTGGTGGAGAACCCTTATGAACTCACTGCATTTATTTAGAAGTAGACCGTCTCAAATCTCTGTAAACAGCACAAATTAAACCCAACTTAGCACATGTACTTCTAACTATGACAGCAAAGTTTCAATAATTTGTTTGACATCGTCACTCTTTTGTTTCATAGCTAAGTAGATAACATAAAAATACGCCTTCGTATAAACATTACATCACTCTAAACACAATTGTTGGTTTCAACAAAATCAATCATTTGTGGTATTATTGAAGAGGATTCTTTAGTTGTGCCAACATCTATATTTGTTTCTGAAATATTTTGTAGGAGATTTTTTATAGTCATATGAAATCAGATTCAGATTTTTTTCCAAAATAATCTTTCTCAACAATCAAACATCAAACGACCAACATACTTTAGGAATTTGCCTTGAGTCCGACCTTGTATTTCCTCCTTTTAGTATTATTTTTACGAACCTACTCGTCTAGCTTGCAATGATCTTTTATGTGGTAGATGTGGATTTCCATATCCTTACAAAATCTTTCTATTCAACTGGTAAAATTGCCAATATTTTCGATACGATCATTCCATCAGTAATTTTCTGTTTAATCTGCTTTAATCTTCTCCAAGCTATGTTTGCTAATTTGCTAATATGAGTTATGATATCTGTACCATCTGTTGTTCTACGTCTGGTTCTTACATTTCAGTAGATAAACCAGCGTTCAATAGATGTATTGGTGGTTCAGATAAAAAATCGGTAACACCAACACAACATTTAATTAATTAACTCGGGACACAAGTTTCGATTTATTGTTCTCAAATTTTAATTTCACCACTTCTTACTTTTTTTTTATTGTTACGTTTTAGGGTGCTTCTAATCTCATAATTTGTTAAGATTTCCTTTAATTTGGAAGTATATTCTTAGGATTAAAATAATTTGCACAACCAGACATTACTGGCTAACAGCTTATATACATATTTATTTAATGTTTAATTTAGTTACAAAAAAAAACAACTCACAAATACAATGATTATAATAACGTAATTCACAACCATACTTAACACAGCAAACACATCGTTAAAAGACCGTTATTTCAATCTTTGACTGTCTAGTAATTGCGCAATACTAGGTTTGGTTGCCTGAAGACAGTTGAAGCCCGAAATTGAATTGAACATCATGCTTTAACCGAGATTGAGCAAAAAAAATGCCTATTGGGCGTCTTCGAGTTATGCATCCAACACAATACATACAGATTGGAAAAAATTAATAAAGAAACGCAGACAATAAGAACACGAATAATAATCCCATTATCATCATAAAGCTGGAAAATAGAAACAGAATTACTGACACGTTTGCGGCCGCATCTATTGTCGGTACTTCCTGCAGCGTTACATGAATTAGATAAGACGAATGCAAGCATTCTCATTGCATTATGTAAGACAAGCGAATAAACAACCTTCTTTCTTCGCTGCCCCGCATTGCGCCATTGTTTCACGTTCAAGTGCACGGTACTCACATAACCATAATGCATAATGGTCGGAATAGGATCGAGCTTAGGCCACGCATGGACGCGTGCAATACGTGTATTTATCACGGCATGCTGTGGTAATGCGCAAAAGCGGTTCTATCTAACCGAAGTTATCATTTCGAAATGTATCGCAACGCCCGTACCAGATGGAGAACGGACTCAACTCGATAGATGATATACAACACCAGAAATAAGTGAAGCAATGAATATATCAAAATAGCAAACTTTTTGATATTACACACTATCATAGGTGTAAACTATAAATCCGTAGCTAGAGAGCGGTTGAACTGCAATAGCAGTAGCAACACGGAGTCCTGATGATGTTAGCGGAACCCATTAGCACACAGTAACGGTAACGTCGACACGTCACTGCCCGTGCGCTCGCCATTCCGTCAGGTGCAATGAACCTGTTGCTCGGTTTGCCTGGGCTGCTGTTGTTTGTTACAGCTCGCTCATTTCCCCTCTCTCTCGGTCAACCGTAACCCCATCCTTCTCCCGTGCGTTATTTGTCGTATTGCGTTCGTTTCGCTAGCGCGTAAGCGGGCCCCAACGCGCGGAGATGACGCGTACATGGCCAAGGTCCCACAGGTGACTTTTGCCACAAATATGCGCATTGCAAATTGGTCACTGTCACACTCCTGAATACTGTATATGTATTTTATACCTAGTAGATATGTAATACATATATATTCCTGGGTATTATGTATACGTTTATTTTCCTCATATTTCATAATATCAACCAAAATTTATACGCAAAAATATTAACGGTATAATTCTTAAAATAAAATATTTTCACAAAAGTAGAAATTATTTTCTGAGTGATCATCATTAGAGTTGGTAAACAGCCCCAGTATGTAACACGTTTCTAACTGGTAGAATTGCAATTCAAGCAGATCTAATAATTGGCCAAAGTTACATTGGAATACAGTCAAAAGAGTGTTAAGGTACTTACTAAGTTGATTTATTCCAAAGATAGCAATTTGGAGGCGTCAATTATAAAAGGACCAAGAAAATAAAACGTAGTTTTTAATATTCTGGGAAACACTGTTGTTCCGAAAAAGAAACTAAAATATCTAGGCAGAGTTCTGAGGGACAAGCTGGCGTCTGGACTTCACGTTAGACATATTCTACTTTGTCCTATTCTTTGTGTTTGATATAATTTTTTTCCTAATTTTATTGGGTAAGGACGGTCGATTTCATTTAATTTTTTATTTTACGCTTCCATACATGCAATCGCATCATTTTCAACTAAAATGTTAGTGAATTAAATTGTATAGTAATTTTAAAATATATAAATACGTTAATTTAAATGTTTAAGATACATGCAAGTTTGTCTAATACATTTATACAAATAAAATAATATCAAACTTTAAAAACTGATTTAAAAAAAAACCAGAGTAGTGTATATTTGGTGTAGTAGGTAATTTGTATACCGGGTGTCTCAACAAGGGTAACGAGGTACGGTATTAGGGAAACGGATGTACCTAGAAATTTGAAACAAAAAAAGTTTAGTAAATCGGCTAAGAAAAAATGCTGGAAATTATTTTCGAATTTCTGCAGGACATGGTTTGCACTTACATAAGGAAAACCACCCGTGGGAGTTGGTTGGAAGAAAACATGCAAAAATGCGAAAAATGCTGGGAAAGATTGGCTAATGGGATTTGTAGCACGTCATCTTTCTGTTTCAGAAATGCCCTCCAGAGGGCGTAATTGCCATTCTGAATTTTAAACCGCGTTTTATGCAAAATTTTCTTATATTAATGATAGTCATAGTGAATACTATTTTAAAGATGAGACAAATTCAAATATTTTTTGTTAAATGCTTTTTGCTTTATATCTGAAAAGAAAGTGAGGGAGGGGGCGCTGGAATATTTTCGGAAATAAATGTCGATAACTCTAAAAAGGCTTAACGTATCTTAATAAACTTGGAGTCGTCAAAAAGGGAGTTTCCTAGACTATCAATTGAACTGTGAGTGAGGTGATTATGTTTGCTTACCTTGCCGCTAGATGGCGTTTTTTGACATAATCGCAAAAAAATAACTTACTGCAAAAACATTAAATGCAATGATATCACTTTTTTCATTACATAGTCAATCAAGAGCCTAACAAGCCAGTGAAAACCGCATCTCAATATCTTTATCCTAACCTAAGATATGAATAAAGAAATTTATAATCGAACGTAGGCTTTCACGGCCACTGTTCCATAAAGATGTATCTTTCGGGTATTGCCGTGGTTGTTGTAACAAACTTGACGTTTCGCTGATCATACTGTCAGCTTCTTCAGAAGTTCTCTGAAGACTGATGTTGATGTCTTCTGCTCAACCACGGCAATACCCGAAGGATACATCGTTAAAGAAATTTATACTAAAAAAAAAAAACATTTTGGGTAGCATTTCCGCTTTAAGGTTTGTTATTAATGTCTTGTTATTCCTAATGTACCAAATAAAATGCTAATTTATTATTTGGGATGCCAAACGATATTTTAAATCGAAATAAAATTTTGTTATTTATCATTGTTACTTTTTCTTACAATGCCTTTAAGGACTCCATAGTGTTTAATATCTCATTTTAGTACTACGTTGTGATATTGTCACCCGTTTTCAAATATTTAGTGTTATTACATTTTTTTTTATTAAAATTTAAGGTTTTTAGTGAATAATCGATTGTTGATTAATTATTGACGTAATGTAAGTAATAAAATCCTCTGACAGAAATCATTCTTTTCTAATTATCAAGATTGACATGAAAACAAATAATGTCGTTTATATCTGACATAACTCTACGCGTTTTTCATGTCGTTGTTTGATGCTTGTCAAAGTCTCTTGATATCCTGTTTTAAATAGTCGGTTTAAATTTTAATATTTAAATTAATTGTCTTACTGTGATTGTGTTTATTGCATTAAAAATGTCTTATTCAACTGCGGAAGCATACGTCATGTTGGACGTGTTTTTCCAGTGTCATCAAAACGCCTGTGTGGCTAAGCGTGTGTACGCAGCAAATTATCCCAATAGAAGACATTTTAGTAGAATGGTATTTAGACGAGTTCATCCTAATCCAGTGCCTAGAAGAAATCGACACGCTAGGAACGAACAAAACGTCATTAATGTTCTTGCCTATGTTAACATTAACCCCCATTTAAGTTTAAGAAGAATAAGTTTGGACTTAGGAATTAGTAAATCATCGGTACAACGAATCCTAAGAGATCACTATCTACACCCTTATCATATTGAACTACATCGGGCTTTTTTAGAAATTGATTTTGATAGGAGATTAGACCACTATAATTGGTTGAATTCTATGATAGATGAGGATCCCGACTTTTATCTCGAATATTATGGACCGATGAAGCTGCTTTTTCAAGCAATGGAGGAGTCAATTTGCATAATATGCATTATTGGTCGCCAGTAAATCCACATTGGATGTGTGAGGTAAACTATCAAAATCGTTGGAGTGTGCACGTCTGGTGTGGTATCTTAGGCGATCGAATTATAGGACCATTTTTTTTATGTGTGGTGGGTGCTTAGTTGCAGTAACTCTGTAAGCTGTATTACTTGTCTGGCTATCACTGCAACTCTTGCGTTTAGTTTAGTGTGTGTAAGTTGTGTTGAAATGGCTTTGTGACAGCATCATATCGCCTTTTATGATGCCGCGCTGTTAATCACTTTGCTCCCAACAGCGAATGGCAAGTCGATCCGGGATTAAACTCTCTGAAAAAATGTCACCGTCCCTCCAGAGAATTGAACCCCGGCACCTATCGTCCTCTCACAACAATAGTCAGCCGCCTAACCACTGCGGCCATCGACCCGTTTAATAATAATAATGTTAATGGCGAAACTTATTTGGACTTTTTAAGAAATCACTTGCCAATTTTATTAGAAAACGTGCCTTTACAAACGAGAAGAGATATGTGGTTGGAACACGACGGATGCCCTGCACACTTTTCTCAACAAGTCAGGAATTTTTTAGACCAAGTTTATCCAAACCGTTGGATAGAAAGGGACAGTTTGTTTCCATGGCCTGCCAGATCTCCAGACCTTACTGTCCTTGACTTTTACCTTTGGGGTAGAATAAACGATATTGTTTATCAGACTCGCCCTACTACCCCAGAAAACATGATTGATCGTATCCGAAATGCTGTAGCCAATATTTCAAGAGCTGAAACCAGCACAGCCGTATTAAATATACGAAGCAGGATAAATTCCTGCATAGAAAATGACAGAAGGCAATTTGCACATTTATAAACACTTTTTGATTTTCCTTTTAATCAACCTTGTTGTGTTTTATCGTACTCCAGTTATTAGTTTCATAGATTCTTTAATTTATTATTATTTTATAAACATTGCGGCTCGTTGGACTTTAAGTTAGTTTCCTTACTGTTCCCACACTTATTATTTTATAATTGTTTTGGCCTGTTGGCTTTCGAAGGTACTGTAAAAAAAAGTAACAAAGACAAATAAAAAATTTTTATTTCGATTTAAAATATCGTTTGGCATCCCAAATAATAAATTAGCATTTTATTTGGTAAATTAGGAATAACTAGACATTAATAACAAACCTTAAAGCGGAAATGCTACCCAAAATGTATTTTTTTTTGTTAGTATAAATTTCTTTATTCATATCTTAGGTTAGGAAAAAGATATTGAGATGCGGTTTTCACTGGCTTGTTAGGCTCTTGATTGACTATGTAATGACGTAAAAAAAGTGATATCATTGCATTTAATTTTTTGTAGTAAGTTATTTTTTTGCGATTATGTCAAAAAACGCCATCTAGCGGCAAGGTAAGCAAACATAATCACCTGACGCACAGTTCAATTGATAGTCTAGGAAACTCCCTTTTTGACGACTCCAAGTTTATTAAGTCTTTTTAGAGTTATCGACATTTATTTCCGAAAATATTCTAACTTTCTCTTCAGAGACAGAGCAAAAAGCATTTAACAACAAAAAATTTAATTTGTCTCAGCTTTAAAATAGTATTCACCATGATCTCCATTAATATAAGAAAATTTTGCAGAAAACAGGGTTTAAAATTCAGGATGGCAATTACGCCCACTGGAGGGCATTTCTGAAACAGAAAGATGACGTGCCACAAATCCCATTAGGCAATCTTTCCCTGCATTTTTCGCATTTTTGCATGATTTCTTCCAACCAACTCCCACGGGTGGTTTTCCTTATGTAAGTGCAAACCATGTCCTGCAGAAAGCAGTGAAATACTTTTTAAACACCCAAAGCAAATTGGTGCATAAAACAACCGATCTTGCCTCATATTGAAGCTCCCATCTTGCCTCTCTATGTCGTTTCGCAATTATGTTGTTGTAACACAATAAATATTCAAAAGAACAAAATCATTTACACTCAAAAATACACATAAATATGTGACAACTAAAGAAATTCAGTTTTAAATAATTGATACTTACGGTACTGACGGTTGAACACAACACCAACAAATATGAGTTTTGTAAGAAATGCAAATTTCTCGCAAAATAAGCAATATCTTTGTCATTGTTATAAAGAAAGATTCCTACTTTACAAGACTTCCATTATGTAAGGATGTTAGTTGTACTATTACCCAAAACATGTTTATCTTTTTGGAAATACAACTGTGTTCCCATCTTGCCTCGTGACCCCGTCTTGGCCCACCTTCCCCTACATATGTATCGAAACGTAAAATAAAAAATTAAATAAAATCGACCTTCATTACCCAATAAAATTAGGAAAAAAGTTAGACATGTTGTAACAAGAGTCTAACGTGGGAAGACCTACTAGTAAAAAGAGAAAAGTCAAAATCCCAAATAATCTATGCATGTCCCAAAAATAGAAAGACATTCTGGAAGCTCTTCAACGGAGAGCACGTCTAAGGGTCATAAGTGGCTATAGAACCGTCTCCACGATAGCTGCACAGGTAATAACTGGGATATCTCCACTTGTCCTACGGAGATATTCAGGATAAAACAACAAAACCTAGACAGGCAGGAAACAAAACATGTCACGCTGTGGCAACACTGCTGGAACGAATAGACGGAAACAACAATATGGACTAAAAAACTTGTGGAAAACCAGTGG